>CM046880.1:290654863-291034141 GCA_025667525.1 Glebionis coronaria | reverse complement strand
AGAATGTCGATTTCCTCCATAGCTGTATCATTATTCTCAACTGAAGTAATAGACGGAGGTAAAGACTCGGAAATAGGAGCAGAATTCAACGCCTTAATCTTAGCAATAAGAAGATGAACTTTCAGTAATTTTTCACGAAGAATAACGTCTTCCACCTCATCTAAAAGACCAAGTTCAGGGGCGAACTTCTCATAAGTCGGATAGAATAAATCAACATCGCCTTCATCGCCCGGAGGAGAAGGAGAAATTTCAAAAGTGAAATTCTCATAGCATGGAGAAAAATCATCATCGTTAAGAGCGACCTCGTCCGTAAGCTCCACAAAATTCGGTATGTCACAAACCTCATCATCAAAGAATTTGTCGAGACCAAAATTACTAATCTCACTCGATGAATCACTATCCTTAGATGCATTAGGAATATCGAGAGTAGGAGTAGTAACTTCAGAAGATGGGTTGAGATCGTAGACGTCATCCTTGTCATCATCATCATAATAGACTGGACCATTCCAGTTAGGAGTGATATAGACGACTAACTCCTCCTTGATAACCTCCACATCTTTAAGAAGCTCATGAAGCAACTTTTGTTGATCATCTCCCCGAGTATGTTCAATTAAACTCATTCTATCCCACGCTTTAATTAAACATTTTGGTGTAGAAAAGAAGGGAAAACGACCAAATTGGCTCAAAAAGGTGTAGGTGGATTTCAAGATTTGGTCACCATCAAGCAAAGGTTGCCTTTCCTAATGCAAGTCATCTCCCCGAGTATTTCAATTAAACTCATTCTATCCCACGCTTTAATTAAACATTTTGGTGTAGAAAAG
Organism: Glebionis coronaria; assembly: GCA_025667525.1. Lineage (NCBI taxonomy): Eukaryota > Viridiplantae > Streptophyta > Magnoliopsida > Asterales > Asteraceae > Glebionis > Glebionis coronaria. Next base: position 291,033,320 of record CM046880.1, on the reverse strand, counting down.
AAGGGAAAACGACCCAATTGGCTCAAAAAGGTGTAGGTGGATTTCAAGATTTGGTCACCATCAAGCAAAGGTTGCCTTTCCTGATGCAAGTCAGCTCGGAGTTGAGCTAAACTTTCTAGAACGTCATTCAAAGTAGTGAGTTTTTGGTCAAGACTAATTCCCTGAGAGGATTGATGATTGAGGGTGTGATGTGGGGGCTCAAAGTTATACAAACCAGAATCATAGCACGGAATTGGCTCAAAGATATTCATCGGTAGACAAGAAGAAGCATCGTGAGGGCCCCCACAAATATTGCACCACGGGTACGGAGAAAAACCCGGTGCATTTTGAGGATAAGGATCGTCATATACGGGAGAGGATGAGAAAATATTGTAAGAGGAGAAGTACGAATTTGTTGAATTGCAAAACGGACAAAATCCAAATTGTGTATTGTCGATATCAGAGCCGCACCGCTCACAAGTACACCATTGACATGTTTGATAACCATGCCATGGTCTCCCACACCGTACGCAAGACGACTCCATGAAGAATTAAAAATAAGAGGGGTAGAGAAAAGAATTAAACACAATAGAGGATAAAGAGGAATATTTTTGGTTGCGAAACTTAGAAAAGAAATGCATTTTATGGTTTTTTTTAAATGTTTTTGTATTTTTGAAATTTTTTTGAAACATGCAAGAAAAATAACGTTCACGAATGAACGGATCTCAAAATCCAACGCGTCTCTCACTAAAAAACGTTAATCTTCACGAAAAGAGCCGGCAGCGGCGCCATTTGAAAGTCTGATTTTGCTAGGTTAAAAAGTTCGTTTTCTCGGTGTCTTAACGAATTGATTTCCGATTAAATGTGTGACTCAATTGTTTTTGGTTAAGAAAAAGGGAAGCTGATTATCTATAACTAATTAAAAAGTAAATGCGAAAAGTATTTAAAAACAAACTAAAGACAAGTATAAATAATAAAAGTAAAACAAGGTGAATATTAAAAACTAAAAATTAAAACGACATTAAAAGGAATATTAAAAAAAAATAATAAAACGAAATTTAAAGCGAAACAACTAATAAAATAAAACTAAAAGACAAAATTAACTATCGACTCGAAAATAAAGTTTACTTAATGATAAAGGAGAATATAAAACTAAGTGGGTACTTTAAAGCTAAACGAGGCAAAACCTAAAGCGGGTACTAAATAAAAGATAAAACTTGAACTTTACGAAAAAATATTAATTTTAAAATTAGACGAAAAATTCAAATAAAAATACGTAACTTTCAAAAATAAAATCGGAACAACTTTCAGATTAAACTAAACAATTACGGAACAAAATAAATAAATAAACAAGCTAGCAGGCAGCTAGCTCAAGCTAGCAGCCTACTAGCTCAAATTGGCGGAAAATAAATATAAGCATGCAAGCATGCTGGTGATTTCCATCGCAATGTTTATTTGCATCGGAATGTTTTTTGTTGTGTCGGAATGTTGATGTTGTATCGGAATGTTTATTTTTTTATTTTTTTTATTTTTTTAAACAATCGGAATTTGAAAAAGAGAATCTATCGGAATGTTATAAAATAATCTATCGGAATATGAAATCAAAATCTATCGGAATGTGGCTATTGAAAATTGGGCAGCACTTCGTCGCAATATACCTTAAATCCCGATCTCAATCCACGATGCCAGGGGCAACCACAATCCTCGATCGAAATAAGGGGATATTACACTTAGATCGCAAAGTAGAACCCCTAGGGTTATTGCGATCACAATAAAGCTATCGGAAAAAGCTATCACAATGTCAAAACCACATTGTGATGGAAAAATCACAATATTCGGATGGAGTACAATAAGCTAAAAATCAAATTAGCACTTCTAAAAAGGAAACTTAACAAACACTTAACCAACTCAATAAGCACAAATTTGAAAACTTTTAAAATACGAAATAAGCAAACTTTATGAACCAAACTTTAAAAAGACTAAACTTTTTAAGAAAACTAAAAAAAAGTAAATAAGCTAAATACAAAATTAGCCAATAAGCATGATAAGCTCAAAGCTTAAGTTGTATAAAAACTTAAAGATTGATAAAAAGATAAACTTTTTAATCAATCAAACATCAAGATTAAATAAAATTAAAGATAATTTTCGGATCAAACAAGTAAAATCAAGAAAGGTAGAAAGAGATTGAATATGAAAAACATGAAATTAAAGATGAAGATTAAAGATTCAAATACAAGACTAAAGTGAAAAGCTTAAAACTTTAAAGAAAAACTAGAGAGAGAAAGTGAAAAACTAGAGAGAGAAAATAAAATTACACTACTCCTAATCTAAACTAACTAACTCCTAAATGACTAACACCCTCCTAATGTGTCATTAGGAGGGTATATATAAGAAGTGAGGAGTGCATGTGTTGCTTCCTTCTTTCTTTCTCTTTCTCGTTCTCGTCTTTTAATTCTTTGTATTTCTCGACGTCGTCTCAGGATTTGTCGATATAAATTGAACTTGTCTTATAATTTCTTCAATAATTAGACTTGAGTTCTTCGACTTCATTAAACTTCCGTCTTTAGACTTTTTCTTTGATAAATCTTCAGAATAGGCCTTGGACTTCCGTTCTTTTTGCACTCTTGATCTTTTGACTTCGTCTTTTCTCGTTTTCTTCGATAAAAGCCCGTGAAAGCCCGTGTTTTCTCCCTTTTTCATCTTTTAGTCCTAAAACACAATAAAAACACAAACCACGCATAATTCCGACATTTACGACATAAAATACACGTTTTGGCTTGGTTATTATTATAATTAAGTGGTAAAAGGATGGGTGCTTTCACACCTATCAGTCCCCGTGTTCCCAGCAGCTACCAATTGGCGATCTTGATTCGCATTCATGAAAGGTTGAGCAATCTGCATATTTCTGGTGTTCGAGGATATTCTCTGATTGTTGTTGGTGGGATTAATGGTAAATTTGAATGCCTTTGCGAGAAAAGCAAGACCAGTATTAATCGCATGAGTAGGATCGGTGATGTCATCAAAACAGGCAATGGGTTGTTGTAAGTAGTTCACAGCAGCAGGAGGTTGATATCCATAAGGGGTGATTTGTTGTTGTGGCATGAAGTTACTTGAAGAGGGTTGATGGTAGGGTACCATGGGATATGACATAGATGATGGAGAGTTCGCTATAAAAGCCAATGGATCTTGATTCTTGGCCTGTCTTTCTGCCCTAACTTCGTTAGCTTCATCTTGATTCATCTTTAAATAGTCATATACTTGAGTGTAGTCCACGACATGAAGATTCTTGGTTTGATTGACAAGAGTCACATATCGTGACCATTCAGAAGGAATATTATCAAGAAATTTAATGTTGGCGGCAATTTGTGCAGGTTCATGTTTGTTTCTTCTAAGATGATTCATGAGGGTTGAAAACTGATTATAATAAGGTTCAATTTGTTCCCCTTCCGTAGACGTAAATTTCTCCCATTCACGAAGCAACTTAGTTTCCTTTTCTTGTAAACCAATTTCACTGCCCTTCATCATTTTTTGAATCCTAAGCCACATCTCGTGTGCGATTTCACAACTATCTACAGCAGCATAAACATCTTCAGGAAGTCCCATAAGAATGACTTGAATTGCTTGATCATCAGCGTCGAGTTGTTTGGATTCAGCTTCAGTTAATTCTTCATCCGTTTGCTCATGACTAGAGTCAGCCACTGGGTTAGCATTCGTAGGGTCCCCAGGCACAATAATTGTTCTTCTAACATACGGACCCTTTTGAATCGAGTTGACAATCAACTTTCCCAAAGGTTTACATTTTATATAACGAAGGAGACGACTAGCCCATGTAGTGTAGTTCTCCTTGGTAAGCATGGGTGGACGATTCTCAATACCCGCGGCATAAATATCTTGTTGAGACGTCATCGTAGAAGTCGTGTGAAAAACAAGATCTCAATTCGTATAAAGCGTGTGTTGGATTGTCAAAAAAAATCAAACTTTGCCAAAATTTTCCAGTCCGATATAAAATAAACCGAAAAAATTTGCAAGCGCCAAAATTTGAAATCGAGCTAGAAATAGCCTCAAACTAGTCTGGAAAAAATTTGAATTTAATAGACGGGAAAATTTTAACTCTTTTTTTTAATCTTCGTGTAAACTATGTTCCGTAACTAGTCTAGATAGTGGCTAAGACTAAAAATTACTCGAACAAAAATTTTATCAAACAGATCGCAATGTTATCAAACCCATCGCAATGTCGGAACATCCATCGCAATGTAGTCCTATTACAATATCCATGTATCGCAATATCCCTTTATCGCAATATCTTGACTATCGCAATGTCACACTTATCACAATATCACTTATCGCAATATCCCTTTATCGCAATGTCTTCTATCGGAATGTCTATCACAATACACTTCTATCGCAATATGGCAATTAAAATTTTGGCAGAGTAACGTCGCAATGTGCCTTAATTCTGTCGCAATCCATGATCGCAATGAACGATCACAATCCTCGATCGGAATAAGGGGTATCGCAATAATTTGATCGCAAAGTAGAAACCCTAGGCTTATTGCGATCACTGTGTACTTACCTGTACTTTCCGATGGGTAGCTGTCGCAATGTAGGAAAACAGTTCACAACTTTAGGCAACAAATTCGAGATTTTGACAAAACCAAAATACCCAAATCGCTACTACAACGATGTAGAAGCGGTATGAATCACTTGGAACAACTACACACGAAAAAATTTGATCAAAAGGACATGAATTTCAAGAAAAAAAACGGACAACACCAAAGAGCTATCCACGAATCCCTTGGCGAATGATACCACTTGTTGGAATGATACACACGACTATTATAGAACAAGAAATAAAGATGACGATTAAACCAAAAAAAAGATTAGATTAGATGAAGAAAAAGAGAAAAACAAAGATGGTTGTGAATTCCTAGTGAGAGAAACACATATGTTTCTCTCTCTACAATCTATGAAAATGGAAGACACACACCACAAATGAGGTGCCTTGGGCCTTTTATACTACACGTCTAATGTATGGAAGGCCTTCCTCATTTGTGAATTCAGGACTAATTCCCGTTACATACATAACATTATGATAGAACTCTCAACACCGTTAAGTAGCATTTTCCACAAACTTCGCAAGGGTGTATTATATGACCATCACTTTAAATACTTCTAACAAGAAGCCTCAAAGTTGCATGTATGTAGACAAAGTTCTACCATTACAAAAGTAGGTGGCAACTTGGATTTTGCTGGTGGCAACTTTCAGAAATGTTGGTGACAACTTCCATGCTGAGTGACTTGTATACTTCTTGAAAGCACTTGTTCTTGCACCCGGAATATATCTTCCAAGGCTTGTAACTTGTACACGGGTCTTGAACTTGACTAGGATTCTTTGTACTCGTACTAATCTTCATATTCGCGTTGCTTTATACTTTATTCCTGCAATTGGCTACACAAAGACTTGCAAACACATTTTGGCATAAATGTGCACAAAAACATTATAGAAATAACCAAAATACATGTACAATAGTACGGATAACGCTCCCAAAAACATGTTCGATTTGGGCGTTATCAGCTGCCAAAGAATATTTATTCTGTTCTTTTGCTAATTATGTGTCAAAATATGTGTATCAACACTTTACTATGTTTCAGAACTCTAGGACCTTTAAGTTAAAAACTCTGATCTTTTAGGATGTAATATAAATGTTTTATTACGTCAATTTTGTGTCACTTATATATCATTGTTTCATGTACCATGACGTGGCACCCCCATGCTACCGACATGTTTCCTTGCCTGATTCTGGGGTCTCACAGTATTCTTGGTGTTTAGGTTAGGTGGTGGATCATAACTCTTCCCACTACATGTGAATATGACATTCGCATGCTCATTACGGGCAGCAAGTGTGCGGTATGGTTAATCTGTAGATGCGGATGGTTTTAGGTTTGTTTGAGTGTTTCTCGGTAGCGAACCACTCGTTCGGTCGGCTAATTAATCAGAAAGTCGACCTAACTTGGTTTCGAGATCATATATAGAGGCGCTGTGGTGTCTTTGTCCTCTCTCCACATTTTTTTGAGATCAAAGAATTGGTTCTTGATAAACGTGTTTGTAGCTTTTTGAGATGCGATGAATTCTAGTAAAGTCTTTTGTAAGCTTCATTCTTTGGATTTCTTTTCGTTAAAAGGAATGGAATCATCGTTCTCATGAGGTTGTGAGGCACGATTTTCGTTTTTCGAATAGTCACACCAAATATCGGAGTTTCTACCGTAGTAGTTACCTCGATAACCACCTCCTCAGTATCCTCCTTGAGCATAGTTTGATTCTTGTTAAGGTCCTCCCATCGTCTTGTCATCACAATTCGAAGATGGGTGGGGTCCTCCACAAATGTTGCACCCGTCTCGCATTTCTTTTGTTTCATCTTTGATATCTTTGTATTGCGAGTCGAGTTTAGATGTAAGAGCTTCCATCTTTTCCATGAGTTTGGAATTTCCATTTTCAACAAAAGGAACGGTTTTCTTGAAAGGTTTGGAATGGGAATCTTTAGACCAATCGAGTTTCAAGATAACTCGGTCCTCTAGCAATTGATATGCTTCGTTAAGGGTCTTATAGAGAAAGATTCCACCGGCGTCAAGGATTGCTTCCGTCGGTTCATTGAGACCATGATAAAATATTTGGATGATGGTTCCTTTAACTAAACCATGCCCATGACAACTACGAAGTATGTCTTACATTCGGTTCCATGCTTGAGGTGCTCTAATAGAGATATTTAAAGAATGCAAATACAAATCCCAGGCAAGAAGCCAAAAACTTGATGTGCTCTCCACACATTGGGTTTTAAATTTACAAACAAGAATTACCGATATTAATTAGGAACACAAATTCGGGTAAGTATACTCTAGTCATGTTGCAATTAGCTTGGTAAGTCAAGGTCGTCCCATGGGACTTGGTTATACTCAAGTGTTATTTATTTGTAACAATGGTAGGTATGATTGTCACGATCAAACCACCATGAGAATCGTTTAAAGGCACAAGCACACAAAGAATATACATTTATGGTCAAATGATCACATGGACATTAGGATGTTTAGTTTAGAAAACATATTAAAAGTAATCCTTTCGACCTATAGAACCAATAATAAGACACTAGTGCTTTATAAATAAATAATACATAAGTCTCAATCAGGTGGTCACTCATGAGCCTTATGCCTAAACCAACAACAACAAGAATACTTTCGACCCATATACTTGGTGTTATCAATTTGATAAGTTCCATTTACTTGAAAGATGATTAGAACAATATATTCAAAAGACTCCTTTCGACCTATAATCTAGATTAAACCATTACTTGTATGTTTATTAAGTCTCTTGCACAATCGTCACAAAGCGCAAGACCAAATCATTAGTCGGTTAACGAATTGAAATCAACCATGTTGAGAATAACTTCGACATATAGACTCAACAATGATTAATCAAAATGACAAACAAGAACAAGTTCCAATTCAACCAAATATAATGTTATCACCATAATCCAATGACAAGCACTAATAAAATCCAAACATCCATGTATCACAAGTTTTCATATGAACAATACAAGTATCACAACATTCACAATATCACAAAATACAAGAATCACCATAAACATGAACATAAACATGATTGAATACTAAAGAAGAAGTTACCAAACATTAGAATCCATAGCAACAAAGTATCCAAATGATTCTAACCAAATGAACAACCAAAATACAATTCGTCCTACCCATATCCTTCATGGACATCAACCTCTTTGTGAGAGTATAGAGCCTTTTGGGCTATTTGGGAATGAGGATTGTTGGAGACTGGATTGTTGGAGATTGGATTGTTTATGGTGTATGGCTTTCTTCTCTACATCTTACATAGCTTATTACATGAACATGGTAACCAATTCCACCCCTCACCACTTGGGTCAGGGGAGGTAGCAGGTGTAACACCCCATTTTGATAAATGGAATATCACGCGTAATTATGGCGTGTCATCAAAGCATGCAAGGTAATATGTAGTAAAACATACATGACCATAGGGAGAACCGGAATCAAACATCGGTTCCCAAACATAAGCCCAAAACATAAGAAAGTAAATGAACTGAATGAAAGACTAAACAAGCATAAATATATGAAGGAAACAGGAGAAGAAGTCTATGGCAGCTTCCATCCTATGCATGTCCTCCAAATGCTCGAGTCTTGGGTACCTGCCGTTTTGGGACATGGAAAGGAAAGTAACGGCTGAGCAAAACGCTCAGTGCACGGATATACAATAAAGCATGAAATAGGATAAGCATGTAACATATAACAGCGGAAGACTAAGTTCTGAGTAACTGGTTAAGTATCAAGAAAACTGGTTTTATAGTTTGAAAAGCCTTATGTTTAACTTGTGAAAACTGTCTTAACATATATATACCATAGCCCATATAGGTCATGAAAAGGTCACGTGCATGAATACTTGGAGGGGTGACCTCATCATGCTGATTAGAGGGGATGCCTCTAATCAATATACTGATTTGGGTAGGAGGGATCAGCTCCTTGTGAAGGGTGCAAGGCACACACCACATTCACCATGATAAACTGAATAAAACATGTAACTAGGATGCACCCATACGCCCCACCTGATATAATAATATGGCCAAAACTGAAAGGGACGCCACGAGCAATCACTCCGCCGTGGGGAAGTCATAACATCGGTGCCTCCAATGCTATGGTTATGGTACCTCCATAACTAGGTGAAACTGGTCATGCTTGTATACGGCTATAGTTTATGCTAAATTAACATAAGCAGTTCAAAACAATAAAACAAATGCTGGGGAAAACAGTTGGCTGCATACGGGGAAATCCTAATAAGGAAGGAATGTCCATACTGAAAGGACGGGAATTCGTACCTCAAGTCCAGTGAATGTACGGAAGAAAGACTCCTACTTCTGGATCACTAACGCTACATGAATACACACGTGTATAAGTATCGATTCACTGATTACGTACTGGGTTTTGTGTCTCATTATAGCTGATTTGGCATGTTTTAGGTCATGGTTCACTGTTTAAAGCCTTAAACTGTGTTTATCTGGTATTCTGATTAATCTGATTAAGTATTACTGGTGTTTCATGTATTATTATACTTACTGTGTAATAATAAGTAACTTTTCAAAAATAGCAGGTTTCCAAAAATAGAAAGTTTCCAAAAATAGAAAGTTTCCAAAAATAGAAAGTTTCCAAAAATAGAAAGTTACCAAAAATAGAAAGTTTCCAAAAAATAGAAAGTTTCCAAAAATAGAAAGTTTCCAAAAATAGAAAGTTTCCAAAAATAGAATTTACTGCTTAAAATAGATTAGTTTCTAAAAATAGAAAGTTTCCAAAAATAGATCAGCTGTCTTAATTAAATAAGTTTCCATATATAGATGGTTTCCATGATTAGATTAGCTGCCTGAAATAGATAGATTTCCATATATAGAAGGTTTCCATTAATAGAATTAAGCTGGTTACATAAGCTAACATATAAGTCCAAGTGTTTATAAGCTTGCTTCTTAAGTCATGTGATATAGTGTATAGTTTAATTATTATTTCATGTATTTTAATTAAACTATATGTTAAGCATTTTAATTAAAGTATAACATGTTTTAATTAAAATGAAATGAAAAATACTTAGGTTAAAAATGTGTATTATTATTATTAATAATATAACCTAAGTCATGACTAAATTAATTAATTATAGGCATGTTTTAATAATTAATTAATTATAACTTATAACATAAAATACTTAGGTTAAATTAATGTCATGTTAAACTAATAATTAAAATAACCTAAGTCATGATTTAATTAATATTTCATGTTATTAATTAATTATATCCTAAGTTCATGATTCATAAAAATTAACATGTAACATAGATCATGATTTAACCAACGAACCATGAATCGGGCATGGATTCGACACCGTACCCCGAGCCAAACCCGGGGCACGTGTGCCTCCTTGCTGCCGTGGGTCCCACATGAGCCAACCAAGACCAAAAATGGTCTTGGTGGTGGCGGCAATAGCAAACCAAACCCCCCTCGGGTTTGTTTGCTAGGCGGCCAAAACTAACACCCCTTTTAAATCATTCTTTGATTTTATTTAATACCAAAACATGTTAGATCAATGATTAATTACCATGTTTTAATAAGAAAAATACTAACATGTTCATGAAAATAATCAAAGATTAAAAGAATTAAAAAGAATTTAAAAAGAAGGGTTAGAAAGGTATACCACTACGTATCTTGAAAGAGGATGAACAAACACGGTTTCTAACTCTTGAATTTATGATCAAAATCAACAAACAACCACCTATGGTGGTGTTATAGGTGGCGGCACAAATGAAAGAAAAGGGGAGGAGGAAGAACAAAATTAGGTTTTTGGTTAATTCTTTTGAAAAGTGAAAAATGACTAGCTAATTTTCCCTTACCCCCCTTGTTTAGTAAAAATGATGGGCTAGGCCCATTTCTCTTCCTTAATTCGTGGATATGGGGCCCACAAGGGGTAGCCCAAATGTTTTCTCGTGTCCCGATGTTTCGTGTTCGTTCGTGGTTAAACGTGTTCATGTCTGAAGCGTTTCTGTTTATTTTATCATGTAGTTTACCGTAATCTTAACGCTCGTAATTATATTATATGTATTTACGTAATTATTCTAGTTCGTATTTTAAATGGTGATCTTGATTTAATTACGTTCACGTGACATATTTATTAATTGTTTATCATGGGTTCGTACGTAAACGATACTTGTCATGTCATACACGTATGCACTTGCTTGATTATTAGCACATGAATGTGATCAATACTGAATAAGGTAAGTTTTAATCTAGGACGTACGATCTTAAGGGCACTATTCATGGTAAAAGCACGCGGGTTTTTACAATTCTTCCCCCCTAAAAAGAATAATTCGTCCCCGAATTATAGATAAAGTGACTGAAAGCGAAACATACCCGAATCAAACTGGAAAGGTATGCAAAATAACGGAAATGAAGGTGACATGGTAGAAGGGAACGTGGAACATGACATGTCTTGAAAAGACATGGAACGTGACGTGACTGAAAGGACATATCTAATCGATAAGAGAAAAATGGATAAGAAGTCCGGATGAACTTGTCCGTTTCCAAGTGGCCTCCCTCTTGGAACGGTTCCTTCAGAAGATCCTGACACTAATGATAAATCTTGGTCCTCCTGACCTTGACTTGGAATACGAAGAAATTCTTGGTTATCAACGGAAGGTAGATCCCCTAAATTCGATCGAGGAAATAAGAATTAACGTGCAAGGGTACTGAAACGTTACGATGCAAGACCATCTAACTTAACTGATAATTTGAAACGATGCGCGAGACATAAAGAAACGTAGTACGTGAAACATTTTGAACGTGATACGTGAAAAATTTTGAACGTGCTACGTGGAGATATGGCGAGTGTAGTATGAGTAAACATATCGTGATCCATGATACGTGTAACATATTTTGATCATGATATGAGGAACGTGGAATGAACATGACATGTGAGACATATCGTGATCATAGAATATAATGGCGGTAACGCCAAACGCTACAAGGTGAGACGTGGAATATGACGTGAAACGTCTATCTGATGATGGAGGGTTATACTAAACTTGGGTCTGGTCTCACAAGTTCTTGCAACCTTCCCAGAATGAGAAAAGAAATGAACGTAAAATCGTAAGCCAAAATACGATCATGAACGTGAATAGTGTCATGAACGTGAGCGCGAAAGCAAGTCGTAGAATTAGAATGAAGACGTAAAGTAAGTTAGGAGTACAATTACGAATCTTTGTCTGACCGATAGCTGAGGGATTGCCAAATGATCGGATGAGCCTTGGCTGGAACATGTTTGTTCAATCTGTTGGTTCTGAAATCCGTACGGATGTAAGGATTCTGCAGACTTGATCAAACTGTTGACAATAACCCAGATAGCATCATGCTTCTTCTGAGTTTGCTGAAATCTGGTAACTAAAATCCATGGAGATCTTGTCCCTTTTCGATTCACAATTTCATATGATGAAAACATACCCGTCTGTTGGTGTCCTATCTTAGCCTGTTTGTATAACAGGTATGAAGATATGAACGTAACTGTATCCTGGTTCGTAGAAACTTGATACATGGAAGGTTGCGAAACTCTGAGTCTCTGAATCTAGACTTCTCCTAGCGTAGGATTTTATAGAACACCTAATGTAGTGTCGGGTTCTCTTCTTTACTCATAAGCTGAGTCATGGTAAGATTAACCGTAGAATGCCATGTGATTCAGCGTGTCACTGAAATCAAACAGAATTGATATCGGAAAGAATTCCAGGGTAAAATTTCTCTTGTCATAGAATTTGCAACATAGTGCAGATATGGTCTTCCTGTTCTTCTCTAGGCTTAGAGGAAATCAGGTTATCCTCAATGAAAACGCTGATGAATTTGTTTAGGAGTTCATGGAAACTCAATTTATTAAGTTCATAATGCGGTTGGAGCATTGATGAGACTAATTCAAAATCATAAATCTGGCATGACCGAGTCGTGCACGAATAGCAGTCATGGACATGTCCTGCTTTTTCACTCGTCACTGTTGGCAGCATGATTGTGAGTTCGATCTTGGAAAAGTGATTAACACTATACGGTTGAGTGGACATGTTGTCCATATGTGGAGGAGAATAACGGTCATGAATGGTGATTTGTTTAAGTCGACGGTAGTCGACACATAATCTCATGGTACCATCCTTCTCCTTGAAGGTTCTTCTGGAGTGTAAGGAACAATTTTGGAATAATCCGTTGGTTATGCGTAAAAGGACCTTAGTAGTCGTGTGTTACTAACAGCTAGAAAATTTTAGCAATATGGCTAACAAAGCACGTGCTTGAAAAGCATAGATAACTTGTACAGATTTTCCTGATGGAAAATCAAGCTGAAAGTATTCAGGAGCCTGAACATTACTGTACATAATTATGAATCATAGCATGGTGTGGTGTTCATAGTACATAATTAGGATAAAATTTATCTCGTGTCTGTCCGAGGAAAATGCGTTAGCAGCTTGGATCTCATCATTAAGCTGAAGGAAAACCGTCGTATACGTGGGAATACGAAAGGCGTCCTTCATGGTCATGAATATATGAACTATGGTGAAAGAAATGAAAGTGACGTCGGCAACGTGACAGTTCTCACTGATGCGCCGATAACGGTATTGAAATTCTTGTGGCCTGATTAATACATGGCACAACAACATAGATATACCCTTGGAGGGTACCCTGAATTTCTTAGAAATGTTCCATAATTAGACGTGAGTCATGTGTCTTGACTCGTGTCTTGAGAAATGTGAGCGTGACATATGCCTTGACTGGTATCTTGACATGTGTCCTCAGAAAGTATACGTGAGACATGTGTCTTGACTGATGTCTTGACATGTGTCTCGAGATGTGAAACAATTAGAACTACAAATATTAGGTTAATATGCCAGAATTGGCGGATCGGTTGGACTACTGATCATTTGTATGTCTGATCACTTCCGCGGCCAGAGCCTCGGTTGCGATTTCTAGGATATTTTCTGTCATGGTAGTGGTTACTATCTTCTTGTCTGTAGGTTCCATGACGGTCATTCTCATGACCGTGACTCATGTAACTATTTAGCTGAGTGGCTGGCTGGTACTGGTTTGCACTCATATGGCTGAAATGATAGCCGGACGACGTGTGACATGTAACTATGAATTTAGGACAATGATTGATGGGAATTGTCTGATGGTGAAGCATCTTCTCGTCCAATTGCTTTGCTCCGACGCCTTTGTCTTCGTCTTTTAGAATCTCCAGGTTGTGAACAGCATCAGCATCAGCATCTCGTAGCGTCTCCCAACATCAGCAGCATCAACCTTCAGTGACATCTCCAAGCTATGAGCGGCATCGACAATCTTGTAGAATATCAGTAAGTGAACATACGCCTGAGATGATTTAGAATCGACTAGCGAATACTCGTGAAGTATTGCAAGTGGAATACACATGGATTAAGGTACATGTAATACACATGAAAGACGGTACGTGGAGTACACATGGAATACACATGAAATGATCGGTATGGGCTCGATCATTTGTCATGATTGAAGGAAAGTAATCTGGTTAAACGGTTAGGAAAACCATCATGATAACCTGGCAGTATTAGCATAGACATCATTCTGGTTGCATAGAGAAACGCTAAAGTGTGGTTACACAAAATTCAACGATGATTTGCCTGACAGCATGATCAATGGAAACCAACCATGACTATCATGAAAGCATGATTCAAGAAATCTAACCATGTCTTGCAGGACAACGTAAATAACAAAAGAGGCGTGAAACATAATCAACATGAAGACGGAATTATCATGAGGAAACATGAAACCATCTATTACGAAGAAGTGTATAACATAATCAGCATGAAACTGAAGTTAACCATGACAGTATGAAGGCATACTTGACATAAAAACATAATAACTTATGATGGGACATGAAAAAATTTTTATGCCAATTTAAATCATGAGAAAAGTTTTATGCAAGAAAAACAGTGCATGAATGCGTAATGTAGTTTATAAAACCTTTATATGTGCGAGGGAACGCCTATGGGTCGGTTCCAAAACAAAAGACATGGCGAGGGGACGCCTATGGGTCGGTCCCAAAGTTAAAAGTTTCGATAAAAGCACATGCGACTAAATAGGGCCAGTCCTGTACCAACCATTACTTAGTCAAAATTCCTGTAACAGATGACATATGATATAAATGCATGAATGCATGAAACATAATAATTAATAGTCATTGTCAAAACTTAACAGAAAAAAAAATTTTCATGTGAAAATTATGAACTACTGGGGTCAGTCCACATCGTCACAGTTCACGAGGAACATCATGCATAGACAATGACACATAACTAAGTATGGATGACGGTTGTTCATTCCATATTAGTAAGACGATACTGGTGAAAACATCATGGTGAAAAACAACAAGGTGCTGAAAACGTCATGGCTAAAACAAAAAGGTGCTGAAAACGTAATGGTTGAAACAACAACGCGCTGAAACATCAATACGTGGAATAACAAACGTTGGCTTAGGAAGCTCCTGGTGACTACCCACTAGTCACAGGTCGAGTTTTAGAGCCTACAGGTCGAAGCCTTGGCTCTGATACCATAATTGTAACACCCCATTTTGATAAATGGAATATCACGCGTAATTATGGCGTGTCATCAAAGCATGCAAGGTAATATGTAGTAAAACATACATGACCATAGGGAGAACCGGAATCAAACATCGGTTCCCAAACATAAGCCCAAAACATAAGAAAGTAAATGAACTGAATGAAAGACTAAACAAGCATAAATATATGAAGGAAACAGGAGAAGAAGTCTATGGCAGCTTCCATCCTATGCATGTCCTCCAAATGCTCGAGTCTTGGGTACCTGCCGTTTTGGGACATGGAAAGGAAAGTAACGGCTGAGCAAAACGCTCAGTGCACGGATATATAATAAAGCATGAAATAGGATAAGCATGTAACATATAACAGCGGAAGACTAAGTTCTGAGTAACTGGTTAAGTATCAAGAAAACTGGTTTTATAGTTTAAAAAGCCTTATGTTTAACTTGTGAAAACTGTCTTAACATATATATACCATAGCCCATATAGGTCATGAAAAGGTCACGTGCATGAATACTTGGAGGGGTGACCTCATCATGCTGATTAGAGGGGATGCCTCTAATCAATATACTGATTTGGGTAGGAGGGATCAGCTCCTTGTGAAGGGTGCAAGGCACACACCACATTCACCATGATAAACTGAATAAAACATGTAACTAGGATGCACCCATACGCCCCACCTGATATAATAATATGGCCAAAACTGAAAGGGATGCCACGAGCAATCACTCCGCCGTGGGGAAGTCATAACATCGGTGCCTCCAATGCTATGGTTATGGTACCTCCATAACTAGGTGAAACTGGTCATGCTTGTATATGGCTATAGTTTATGCTAAATTAACATAAGCAGTTCAAAACAATAAAACAAATGCTGGGGAAAACAGTTGGCTGCATACGGGGAAATCCTAATAAGGACGGAATGTCCATACTGAAAGGACGGGAATCCGTACCTCAAGTCCAGTGAATGAACGGAAGAAAGACTCCTACTTCTGGATCACTAACGCTACATGAATACACACGTGTATAAGTATCGATTCACTGATTACGTACTGGGTTTTGTGTCTCATTATAGCTGATTTGGCATGTTTTAGGTCATGGTTCACTGTTTAAAGCCTTAAACTGTGTTTATCTGGTATTCTGATTAATCTGATTAAGTATTACTGGTGTTTCATGTATTATTATACTTACTGTGTAATAATAAGTAACTTTCCAAAAATAGCAGGTTTCCAAAAATAGAAAGTTTCCAAAAATAGAAAGTTTCCAAAAATAGAAAGTTTCCAAAAATAGAAAGTTACCAAAAATAGAAAGTTTCCAAAAAATAGAAAGTTTCCAAAAATAGAAAGTTTCCAAAAATAGAAAGTTTCCAAAAATAGAATTTACTGCTTAAAATAGATTAGTTTCTAAAAATAGAAAGTTTCCAAAAATAGATCAGCTGTCTTAATTAAATAAGTTTCCATATATAGATGGTTTCCATGATTAGATTAGCTGCCTGAAATAGATAGATTTCCATATATAGAAGGTTTCCATTAATAGAATTAAGCTGGTTACATAAGCTAACATATAAGTCCAAGTGTTTATAAGCTTGCTTCTTAAGTCATGTGATATAGTGTATAGTTTAATTATTATTTCATGTATTTTAATTAAACTATATGTTAAGCATTTTAATTAAAGTATAACATGTTTTAATTAAAATGAAATGAAAAATACTTAGGTTAAAAATGTGTATTATTATTATTAATAATATAACCTAAGTCATGACTAAATTAATTAATTATAGGCATGTTTTAATAATTAATTAATTATAACTTATAACATAAAATACTTAGGTTAAATTAATGTCATGTTAAACTAATAATTAAAATAACCTAAGTCATGATTTAATTAATATTTCATGTTATTAATTAATTATATCCTAAGTTCATGATTCATAAAAATTAACATGTAACATAGATCATGATTTAACCAACGAACCATGAATCGGGCATGGATTCGACACCGTACCCTGAGCCAAACCCGGGGCACGTGTGCCTCCTTGCTGCCGTGGGTCCCACATGAGCCAACCAAGACCAAAAATGGTCTTGGTGGTGGCGGCAATAGCAAACCAAACCCCCCTCGGGTTTGTTTGCTAGGCGGCCAAAACTAACACCCCTTTTAAATCATTCTTTGATTTTATTTAATACCAAAACATGTTAGATCAATGATTAATTACCATGTTTTAATAAGAAAAATACTAACATGTTCATGAAAATAATCAAAGATTAAAAGAATTAAAAAGAATTTAAAAAGAAGGGTTAGAAAGGTATACCACTACGTATCTTGAAAGAGGATGAACAAACACGGTTTCTAACTCTTGAATTTATGATCAAAATCAACAAACAACCACCTATGGTGGTGTTATAGGTGGCGGCACAAATGAAAGAAAAGGGGAGGAGGAAGAACAAAATTAGGTTTTTGGTTAATTCTTTTGAAAAGTGAAAATGACTAGCTAATTTTCCCTTACCCCCCTTGTTTAGTAAAAATGATGGGCTAGGCCCATTTCTCTTCCTTAATTCGTGGATATGGGGCCCACAAGGGGTAGCCCAAATGTTTTCTCGTGTCCCGATGTTTCGTGTTCGTTCGTGGTTAAACGTGTTCATGTCTGAAGCGTTTCTGTTTATTTTATCATGTAGTTTACCGTAATCTTAACGCTCGTAATTATATTATATGTATTTACGTAATTATTCTAGTTCGTATTTTAAATGGTGATCTTGATTTAATTACGTTCACGTGACATATTTATTAATTGTTTATCATGGGTTCGTACGTAAACGATACTTGTCATGTCATACACGTATGCACTTGCTTGATTATTAGCACATGAATGTGATCAATACTGAATAAGGTAAGTTTTAATCTAGGATGTACGATCTTAAGGGCACTATTCATGGTAAAAGCACGCGGGTTTTTATAGCAGGGATTATATGATATGAGATGGATTAAGATTACAAAGGATGATATAAAAACTACACCATGGGTCTTATTTATAGGTGAATTATCCTTGGCCACCAAGTAGTTTTCTTGGAGCCAAAGGTGAGTAATGTTCCAGGGAATGGAGTAATGAAGAGCAAACGATCGGTCTTTTGTTGTTATGGACTTTAATTAGAGTATTTAACATAACTTGGAAAAGTGGTAGACTTGAGAAATGCTGGTGGCAGAATGAATCCTGTTGGTGGCAACTGGGCCAACTTTCCCTTATTTCTTCTTTGGTCCTTTTTCTTTGTTTCTTCCACTTTCTTTCTTCCAAACTTTCCAAGAATCTTTATCTTTGTATTATTTATCATACGAGAGCTACACTTTCATGTCTCGTTCATCCTTTCACCTCCAATACACGTCTTTTCTTCATTTCTCGTGATGTAACCATTGATGGACCTACAATAACAAATAACCTTCATTAAGTATCATAAGTTCATAATAATCACATAAATATACGCATAAACACCACGAATATGCTCATATAAATATGTTAGATTTGAGCATTATCAAATCCCCTCACACTTAAGTTTTGCTCATCCTCGAGCAAGGTAAAGAAAAACTTTGCTTGCCCTCAAGCAAATAAAAGAAAAATAAAGTTAGAAACAAAATACCTAGGTTCTAGATGAAAAGAAAATTTTTAAAATTTTATGAAAATTTGAAAATCTTTTTAGTTTTTATAGGAAATAGATAAAGGTGCAAACCCCCTCACACTTAAGAGTTTGCTTGTCCTCAAGCAAGTAAAAGAAAATATTTTTGGGATTTTTTTATATACGAAATCGCTAAAGGTGCAAACCCCTTCACACTTAAGAGGTTGCTTGTCCTCAAGCAAATAAAAGAAAATATTTACCACATGGTGCATGAAAAATGGTCTAGAAAAATAAGAAGAAAGTCTACTAAATAAAAACAAGATTAAACCGAATGGCATGAGCACCAAGCGTACACATCTAAAGAGGAATTTTATTCGGGTTATAAGGTTAAGGATTTGGGTTAATGGGTAAGGATAAGACATGGGAATTTTATGAGAGGTGTATCACGAATATACAAGTTAAAAGTCTAAGTCCCATGTTGCTATTACCGAACAAATCACAAGCCCAAAAATGATCATAGCTACGAGCTTTATTCAACACATAACATACACATATCACGTCTTCTTTTTCACTTTTCTAATCGTCCTCTTTTTTTTCTTTTTTTCTCAACATACATCACATACTTCCCTCACACTTCGCTTAAGCACACACCACAAAAAATACAAACATAAAGGAGCTCATCTCCATCTTTGTTGGAATGGCACACACACATAGCAAAGTGTGGCAACTATAAATCATCAAAAACGATCCACCATACAAAGCAACTAGCAACCCACAATTTATACTTTGACAAGGGTTAGGCTAAGGTTTAAGGTTAAATATATTTTTTTTTCTTTTTAGTAGGTTTAACAAAAATGAAAAGAATGGCTTAATAGGTGTTCTAAGGGTATCTAGCACTAGACGAGAGTGCTAACAAAGGGTTAATTTAGATGGTTAGCTAATGGATGCAACTAGCTATAAAGAAAACAAAAAAGGCTATTTGGGTTTTATTCCTAAGGTTGCCTCTTTGTCACGCATATACACTTATATCACACAAGTGTGATCTCACTAAAACTTTTTTTTTTATTATTTTTTTTTAATTTTATTTTTACTATTTTTTTTGTTTGACAAACATCCTTATAACATAAAAACTAACAACTCTTATAAAAACACTTTTATTAAAATGATTAAAATACATAAGAAATAGCTTAATCCAAACACACCCTTAAGAACACATTATGCATGAAAAAAGAAAAATAAGCACAAATCAATAAGAAAAGACTAATAAGCTAGAAAGACAAGTAAAACCACTTAGCACATCACATTCTAATAACAAAATAAGAAATATCACAATGGACATCTAACACTTAACATGAAACAAATGACAAAAACTAGATTCCTAACTTTTTTTTCATGTATTTTCCATTTATTTTAGAAACAATTTTTTTAATTTTTTATTTTAAAAAATATGACTTAAGGTATCAAATACCACTTATTATAACTAAAGGAGAATTATTGTAGTGATCAAAATCGTTAGATAATGACTAATCCAAATGCCCCATTTAACTAGGAAAATAAGAACAAAACTATGCATACAATGGGAAATGCAAACAAGCACACAAGCACATAAACATGCAAGCACATAAACACATAGAAACATTACACATAACAAGACACAAACTCACAAAAAAACATAAACACAAACAAACAAAATTCATGTGGTCAAGTAATTCTAGTCATCGACTAGAGTGATTCAGGACAAGGTTTTTGGGTTTTTGAAAACAAGCACTTTAGAACACATTTAGGAAGCAATCATTGAAACAAGCATTTTTCAGAACACAAGAGAGGAAATCCCAACACCAAATATATGATTTTGGCGCCAAGATCATTTAAGCAACATATGAGAATTAATATATTTTAAAGAAATGGTGTTTTAACCTTTGTCAAGGGTTAGAACAAGAGCAATCATTCAAGAGCAACGAAATTTAGAGCAATTCAAAGCCTTCACTTGAGTAGTCAACCACCAACCGAATTCCCCCTATGTGAAATTCGTCCTCCCTATGCGGATAAATGGGGTATAACAACTCTTTCGGGTCAAGTATTAATTGGTAACAAAACGATTCATCAAACAAAAAAGCAAGCAAACAAACTAACAAGAGAGTACAAACTAGCAAGTCTCTGGCAGCGGCGCCAAAAAATTTGATGTGCTCTAATAGAGATATTTAAAGAATGCAAATACAAATCCTCAGCAAGAAGCCAAAAACTTGATGTGCTCTCCACACATTGGGTTTTAAATTTATAAACAAGAATTACCGATATTAATTAGGAACATAAATTCGAGCAAGTATACTCTAGTCATGTTGCAATTAGGTTGGTAAGTCAAGGTCGTCCCATGGGACTTGGTCATACTCAAGTGTTATTTGTTAGTAACAATGGTAGGTATGATTGTCACGATCAAACCACCATGAGAATCGTTTAAAAGCACAAGCACACAAAGAATATACATGTATGGTTAAATGATCACATAGACATTAGGATGTTTAGTTTGGAAAACATATTAAAAGTAATCCTTTCGACCTATAGAACCAATAATAAGACACTAGTGCTTTATAAATCAATAATACATAAGTCTCAATCAAGTGGTCACTCATGAGCCTTATGCCTAAACAACAAAAAGAATCCTTTCGACCCATAGACTTGGTGTTATCAATTTGATAAGTTCCATTTACTTGAAAGATGATTAGAACAATATATTAAAAAACTCCCTTCGACCTATAATCTAGATTAAAACATTACTTGTTATGTTTATTAAGTCTCTTGCACAATCGTCACAAAGCGCAAGACCAAATCATTAGTCGATTAACGAATTGAAATCAACCATGTTAAGAATAATTCCGACATATAGACTCAACAAGATTAATCAAAATGAAAAACAAGAACAAGTTCCAATTCAACCAAATATAATGTTATCACCATAATCCAATGAGAAGCACTAATAAAATCCAAACATCCATGTATCACAAGTTTTCATATGAACAATACAAGTATCACAACATTCACAATATCACAAAATACAAGAATCACCATAAACATGAACATAAACATGATTGAATAATAAAGAAGAAGGTACCAAGCATTAAAATCCATAGCAACAAAGTATCCAAATGATTTTATCCAAATGAACAACCAAAATACAATTCGTCCTACCCATAGCCTTCATGGACATCAACCTATTGGTGCGAGTATAGAGCCTTTTGAGGTGTTTGTTGAATCCTATGATCGTTGGGCTCAATGGTTATGAACCATTATATCTAGGTTGATCATCGTTCATATGATAACATAGCGGAATAGAACAATGATCATGACAAGGTGTTTGGGCACAAAGAACACATGAATTTAAAACAATTGGGATGTTCATTATATTAATAACAAACATCCACTAGACGTGTATACATTGAATCCCACGTCTAGTGCGACACACACTTTAGGTTTACATTGTGAATGAATGATATATATGTTAAACCTACGTCCTATGTTTTCTTTATATACTAGAAAACATAGCTTACAAAGAAAGCTAAAGTAATAAAAAGACTCCAACGGCTTGTTGTTTTGCAACTTGTACTTTTTAGCCCTTGTCTTCTTATATTGTTGTGTTTTGACTTATCAACTCAATAATTCGACCCAACAATCTTCCCCTAGTTGATGATGTCAAAACACTCCTCTTAAGCATGAATCCTTTGTATGTAGTACATGATCTCCAAGAAGCTTCCCCTTAAGTATAGCACATATTCTTCCCCTTTTTGACACATCAATAGGGAATATGTGAAAGTATGCAATCTTGTAGATTCTCCAAAAGTAGCTCTATGTAATGATCCTGAAGAAAAATAAATAAAGTATTCTTGATGTTGAAGTAGATAACCCAATCTTATGTTCCATGTCTTGTTTAACCATGTGATGAAGAACTTATACCAAATTGAAAAAAAAAATATAAGTAGACCTCGATCCCTTGTCAATATTCTCATCCTATGTGAGACACTGAGCACGATAATGTAACTCCTTCAAGTGTTATGACAAGTCTTCATCACCATCCATGTAAAGCACGAACAAGTTACCTTTAAAGTCAATGGCTGAGGTCCACGACTTTAAGATATGATAGAACACAAACTCGCGAAAATCTTCTTCAATCATCAAACTTCCCATAAGAATTCTTCCCCTTAAGCTAACACTTCTTCATGACGATTTTAATGGAATCACATCTTCATACCATATGTAAAAGCCAGTTATGGATAACTCTTTTGCAAGGCTATCCCGATTACATAGTTTAAATATCCATCAAATTCCCACGAATAATTGCTAACTCACTTTAAAATCATTAATCCTTTTTAAAAATATCCGAGCCATAAATATCATCATGATATTCTAAATTATAACGGAGATTCCATGTACCTTTGTGTGTATTTTCCTCCTTTTTGTGTGCTTAAAACGTACCAGTTTTCTCAAACAGCAGCAAACTTTGTGTTGTCCAATATCTCTTCTGTCCAATATCTTGGTCAGATGTATTGTCCGATATCTGACAATACGTATCAGCGTTGAAGCTCATATATCGGACGACACTGTCAACCTATCAGCGTTGACTTATTCTGTCAGCGTCGAAACTCTTCCTGTCAGCGCCAAGCGTCAGCGCCAACCTTAAATCTTGTCAGCGTCTCAATTTGTTGACATCATCAGCGTCTCATAAATCTGTCAGCGTTGAACCACACTCTTGTCAACGTTGAGTTAAATAATGTCAACGTCGCTGTTGACTATGTAAACGCAAGTCTCCTCACAAGTCACATCTTTGCATCGTGTGAACACACAAAGTTTCAACCAATGAAAGATCCTCAACCGTGTGAACACATATCACACATATCTTGAACAACCAATCAAAATTGAGGGCTTACGGTAATAGTGTGAACTAGCACCCATGGGATCACAAACCTTAGATGCGCATATAACGAATATTAGGGTTTGTTTTAGCTGTGTGAATGCAACCTCTTTTCCTCCAATCAGCATCAAGCAACCGTGTGAACATAGAGATCTTGGCCGTGTGAACATAGCATCCTTAAACCAATAGGAATGAGTGAGCCGTGTGAATGCATTCTGTTTAAACAAATAGAAACAAGAGGCTCATGGAGATATAATACACTAGCATGTAGAGAATGAACGTTTATATAACAAATTAGGGTTTTGTCTATTTGCCGTGTACATGCAAATGTATAGACCAATAAGAACCCTTGCTTCGTGTGAACAGAAGAGTAATATTTACTTCTTCTTTGGCCGATCATCTTTTTCTCACAGCGAACAACCATAAATCAGATGATTATTAAAACTGCTGCTATCATACGTCCAGATCTAGGGTTTTGAAAGTTAAACATCGAAACCCTAACTTAGGGTTTGTAGATTAACCATAGATCCTGAATTAACAGCCACCAATCTCCAAAATTCTGCTTTTTATGTAGATCTAGGGTTTGAAGAAACCCTAGTTCATGATTTCATGTGAAAGCAGAAAACTGAAAATCTTCCTTCAGCCAACTTTGACGCTTAATAACTTTTGCCTGGGGATAAAACTCAACAATCCCTCCGGTGGATGTTTAGATCTATGTATGTAGAACACACATCTAAAATTTCGTGACGATCCAACGGTTAGATCAAAAGTTATGACCTTCTGAATACTGCTGCGCACACAAAAACGTCCAGAAAAACTCCATACGAATTTTTCTTCTTCACCATACACGAACACCTCGTCGGACCTAGATATCAAGAGCCTTAGGCTCTGACACCAATTGTTGATCCCTATTGATCGTTCGACTCAATGGTTATGAACCATATATCTAGGTTTGATCATCGTTCATATGATAACATAGCGGAAAAGAACAATGATCATGACAAGGTGTTTAGGCACATAAGACACGAATTAAAACAATTGGGATGTTCATTATATTAATAACAAACATCCACTAGACGTGTATACATTGAATCCCACGTCTAGTGCGACACACACTTTAGGTTTACATTGTGAATGAATGATATATATGTTAAACCTACGTCCTATGTTTTCTTTATATACTAGAAAACATAGCTTACAAAGAAAGCTAAAGTAATAAAAAGACTCCAACGGCTTGTTGTTTTGCAACTTGTACTTTTTAGCCCTTGTCTTCTTATATTGTTGTGTTTTGACTTATCAACTCAATAATTCGACCCAACAGTGTTTGGGAATGAGGATTGTTGGAGATCAGATTGTTTATGGTGTATGGCTTTCTTCTCTACATCTTCCATAGCTTATTACATGAACATGGTAACGAATTCCACCCCTCACCACTTGGGTGAGGGGAGGTAGCAAGGATTGTATGATATGAGATGGATTAAGATTACAAAGGATGATATAAACACCACCCCATGGGTCTTATTTATAGGTGAATTATCCTTGGCCACCAAGTAGTTTTCTTGGAGCCAAAGGTGAGTAATGTTCCAGGGAATGGAGTAATGAAGAGCAAATGATCGGTCTTTTGGTGTTATGGACTTTAATTGGAGTGTTTAAGATAACTTGGAAAAGTGGCAGACTTGAGAAATGCTGGTGGTAGAATGGATCCTGCTGGTGGCAACCGGGCCAACTTTCCCTTATTTCTTCTTTGGTCCTTTTTCTTTGTTTCTTCCACTTTCTTTCTTCCAAACTTTCCAAGACTCTTTATCTTTGTATTATTTATCATACGAGAGCTACACTTTCATGTCTCTTTCATCCTTTCACCTCCAATACACGTCTTTTCTTCATTTCTCGTGATGTAACCATTGATGGACCTACAATAACAAATAACCTTCATTATGTATCATAAGTTCATAATAATCACATAAATATATGCATAAACACCACGAATACGCTCAAATAAATATGTTAGATTTGAGCGTTATCAATGCTTCAACGAGTGTTTCGTTAGGATTTTAGGTGAAACCAAGGATTATCTCCCATGAGTCTTTCGTATATAGCGTGTGGAAAGAAACGACTAACAAAAGCGGTTCTCATTTTTTCCCATGTTGCAATGGTACCGGACGTCAACTCATTATACCAAACTCTCACATATCTATGAATTCGGCAATGTACTTATACAGATCGGCCCGCGCAAGGCCGTCAAATTGACGGTATTTGATCATTAAAAGGTGATGACCTTTCACGGTGAAGTTGTCTCCAAGTTCAACTTGAACGATAGTAGCCCCGGGAGTGGGTTCTACGGTTTGGTGGGTGGCCCACATGGATTGATCGTCGGCCATGGAAAAGGTAGATCGTTAAATGGGTTGTAGACAACAAAGGCGTATAAGAGATTATCGAACTGTAAAACCCGCATTAAAGTACCATGAAAAGTACACATGAACAGTGAACATACAAAAATACGATAAGTATAAAACTTTCCATTTATAATATAATTCACGTAGCACGATATTAATTAGCACGTACTTACGTATATATTATAAATATATTACGATCGCGAAATATAAAATGCACGATAAATAAAACACGTATGAACACGTAAATAATTTAACTCGGGAAAAGCTTCGGGTTTCCCTTTGTGGGCCCCATGTGCCGCAGCTAAGACAAGAGAGAAGGAGAAGATGCGCTTTGGCCCATGACCCAAATTAATACCCATAATAAACAAAACTCTAGGAAAACTTAATAATAATTTAGGTTTATAGAAAAAGTTCTTCCTTGCCTCCTTTTGTCCTCTTGCCGCCGGCCACATCAAACCAACAAGGACAACCGGACGATTTTGATTATTGATTTATTTGTGTGTACGTGAACGTGATATTAAACCTTTCTTCCACGTGTTCGGTAAATCAAAAACCTTTTCATTTCTTTTTAATTCTTATTGAATTCATGTTCTTATTTAATTAATCATAAAAACAAGATGTTAAAACATGTGGGATTAATTAAACATGGAAAAGAGGGTGTTTGGTTCATGTTTTGGTTCGGCCGAGACACCACCGAGAGCCAAGGGGCTCTCGGCTTGTCTTCATCACCACCACCGAGACCCTCAAAGGGCTCGGCTTGGTTGGTTTTAGCTCGGATGACACAAGGGAACCCCGACCGCGAGTCGGGGTGTGGTTTTGTTTTGGATCGAGTGCCAACCGAGACCAACAGGGCCTTGGTGGGGATTTTTGGTTAACAGTGGGAACCGAACAACATAACAGTGGGAACCGGTCATAACCGGTGTGAACCGGCTATGAACCGGTGTGAACAGGCAGGCAGCCGGTGGGAACCGAGTCCGGCAGCGGCTAGCCGTGGCTCGGGCAGTGGGGAAAAGACTCGGACAGTGGCAACCGGCTAAGCCGGTTAGCCACTGTCAAAAGGGGTGTTTGGCTCGGTTTATTTAAGAAACATGGGTTTGGGCTCGGGTAAATATTTAAAACACGAGTTCGGGTTCGGGAAATATTAAAATCAGAAAATAGGTTAATTACATTAATTACTAGATTTTTTAATTTAATTAAATTCATGACTTAGGTTAAATATTAAAATTAATATTTCATGTATAACCTAAAGTATTTTACTTAGCTTAATTTTATTAAAACATGTATTTTAATTAAATTCTTATAACGTATAGTTTAATTAATTAACCAAGTTATTTAATTAATAAGCTATTACCTTTTAACCATGACTTGTATTATACTAATTAAACTTTACTTATTATTAATAATCCAACTTATTTCTAATTATGGAAACTTACTATTTTTGGAAACTTTCTATTTTTAGAAACTTACTATTTATAGAAATCTGCTATTTTTAGAAAGTTACTTAGTATTACAATACAAGTATTATAATACACTATTACATGCATAATACACTATAGAACATCAGTATAACTACAGATAACACAATAAAACACTAAAACATGACAGAATAAGTATAACAAGCTAATAACACATAGAACCACTAAAACACATGTAATTCAGACAACTCATACACGTTCCCATTCTTATGTAGTATTATCCTTCAAGGCGGAGTAGGTTCTTCAGCGTTTCCGTTAGATTCTACTGGACACAAGGTACGGATTTCCCATCCTTCAGTAAGGACAACCTCTTCCTTTATTAGGATTTCCCGTATGCAGCGAACTATTTTCTCCAGTAGTTACAGATTAAATGCTTATTGTTTTATTAGTTACCTTAGCCATATACATTCATGACCAGTTTCACCTAGTTATGGAGGTACCATAACCATAACACTAGAGGCACTAGTGTTATGACTTCACCACGACGGAGTGATAGCTCGTGGCGTCCCTTTCAGTTATTTGGCCATTATATTATTATTATTATTATTATCATGTGGGGCGTATGGGTGCATCCTAGGTTCAGTTTCAGTCAGGATTTTGATGGTGAATGTGGTGTGTGCCTTGCATCCTTCACAAGGAGTTGATCCCTCCTACCCATTACCATTTAATTAGAGGCATCCCCTCTAATTTGCATGACGAGGTCACCCCTCCAAGTATTCATGCACGTTGTTGACCTCATGACCTATATTGGCTTTTGGTATATTAACTAATACATATTTTTATAAGTAACATAAGCTATGTTTTCAGAACTAAAACCAATAAACATGACATACATCTAGGTTTTCCCAGGACTTATTCATTTCCGCTGCAAATTCACGCTTTATATGTTTTATATGCTTTCATTCCTTTATGTCTTTACGTTATGCTATATATCCGTGCACTGAGCGTTATGCTCAGCCGTTTTCAATTTCCATGTTCCCAAACGGCAAGTACCCAAGGTCGCAAGTAGGAACTCCAGAGTATGTGCATTCGGATGGAAGCTATCCGGCCTCTTTTACCTTATGCATTTATTCCTACTTTCTCATACTTCACTTCATTTGGACATTGTTTAGTCCTTTCATTTTCAGTACTTAATATTGCTTGTGTGTGAGTTACTTAGAATACCGATGTTTGTTTCTGGTATTTCTATTTATGGTCAAGAATGTTTAGACATTTACCTTGCATGCTTTGATGACACGTCATATTTTACTATAGCATTCCATCTTAACAAATGGGGTGTTACAATTATGGTATCAGAGCCAAGGTTTTGACCTGTAGCTCTATAAAACATGATCTGTGACTTATGAGTAGTTACTAGCGTCTTCCTAAAACTGACAGTTGGTTTTCATGCATTCATTCATTTTCATTTTATTTCATGCATTCATATCATTGTCGCAGGTTTATGACTAAGTAATGGTTGGTACAGAACTGGTCCTATTTAGACGCATGTGCTTTTATCGAAACTTTTAACTTTGGGACCGACCCATAGGCGTCCCTTCGCTATGTCTTTTGGTTTGGATAAACTGACCATAGGCGTTTACCCTCGCGTATATAAAAGTTTTTATAAACTGCATCATGCATTTTAAATTGTTTCATGCATTATAAACTGCTTTATTGATTTATACATTGTTCATGCATTTTATGTTCATCTCATTTCAGACTTATCATTTATGTTGCATTTTGCTTTAAACTGTCAGATGGTGAATACACACAATGCTCAAGAGTTAGCTGCAGTTGTCAATGCAGCTCTGCAAGCCATCCTTCCCCAACTTCGCAATGAAATCAGGGACGAAGTTCATGCTGAAATTCAAGCTCAAGGCGTTCAATACGGCCCTCATCCTGGAAACCACTACAACAACAACAATCCTCCACCACCAGCACATGTTACTCTCATGACTTGGTTTGAGCGATTCAACAAACAGCGACACCGTTCGTTTGAGCGGACTGACAGCCCCAATGAGGCTGAAGCTTGGATCTCTCACACCGAGAAGATATTCAATGCGATGGGTTGTGACGATGTTTTTAAGGCAAGACTGACTTGCTATAAGTTTGAAGGTGATGTGCTGCAGTGTTGGAAATCTGTCAAGCAGTCCAGTGGTGGTGATAATTAGGTCGCACTGCAGACATGGGAACAGTTTAAGGATCTCTTCCTTAACCTGTACTTTCCACATGCTGAATAGGAGAAGCTTAAGCGGGATTATCATAATATCCGATAGGTTGCTGGGGAGAATAGCAACGAATTCATGCAGAGGTTTCTCTGTTTGGCTGGTTTCTTAGGAGCAGCAGCTGGTACAGCTGAGGAGCAAGCTGAGAAGTTTTGTTGGGCTCTTCGCACTTCGTTTTCCAACAGTTTGGTTTGTGCTACATTCACTACAGTAGCACAGGTGTCTGATGCAGCCCGTGAGATTGAGATGCTTCAGGAACGAGAGGAGTTTGGTGATGACAGGGCAGTGAAGAGGTATCTTCAATCACCAATTGTAAACCATTCATTTCCATCAGTATTTTTATTTTCATATCATCCTCTTTTCAACTTTATATTCCAGGCAGAAGACTGACGACCGTAAGCCTGCGGCCGTTCAGCAGCAAGCATCTAAGGGAAAGGGTCAGACCAACGATCGTTCTGGTTCAGAGAGGCGTAGCGGTAATGATAATTACCGTAACAACGCTAATAACTCGAACAACAGCAGGTCCCTACATTAACCTTCTTTCATGTTAAACTATCTTATGTTATGGTATTCTGACACTTCAGCGATTTTAATCCAGGAACAACATCAACGTTAGGGATCAGGACCGTAGAGGTTCACAGCCTAACCGTTCTACCTCATCTGGTAATTATTAAACCTTCTATGTATTCATGTTTATGTTCCATGATCATGTCTCATGCATGTAATCCTGAAACAAGCTCTTAGATAACTAGGACGCATGCTGGAGGATTCACGCATCCTATCTGTCCTACTTGTTCGCGTAGACACTCTGGTGTTTGTCGCTGAGGTACTGGTGGTTGTTTCAAGTGTGGCCAACAAGGCCATCAGCAGAAGGACTGTCGCCAGGGTGAGATAGAAGGCACCTCTAGACATGCCGACTCCAAGCCACCTCCTACTTCTGGTCGCGTGTTCACTACTACTAGAGATCAAGCGAACGAGACTTCAGGTACCATCATCCGAAATCTCTTTATGAAAGGTTTGGCAGCATGTGTTCCATTTGATACTGGAGCGACTCATTCAGTCATATCCACTACTTTTGCTGTACGTGTTAGGATTTCCTTGATGGCATTAGAAATGCCTTATGCATTTCCACGCCACTTAGGGACTCTGTACGAATCACTCAGGTGTACCGAGATCTTCCCTAGAATTTGATGATAGGATGCGCAGAGTTGACACACTTCCTTTGGACATGTGCGATTTTGACTTGATTTTGGGCATGGACTGGTTATCCAAACACCAGGCTACGATTGACTGCCACACTTATCGGGTTATATTTAGTGAGTTAAATCTCCAGAGTACATACACTGTGGTTTTCTGCCAGGGAGGTCAGTACAAATTATTTCATCCATGGAGGCGCGTTCTTTATTATCACACGGTTGTCAGGGCTTCATAGCCAATATTCATGACATTACTGCCGAGTCTCCATCGATCCAAGATCAGCCAATTGTGTTAGAATTTCCTGACATTTTTCTAGATGAACTTCCGAGCATACCACCTGTTCGTGAAGTTGAGTTTGGAATTGAGCTCATTCCAGGTGTAGAGCCAATTTCCAAATCTCATTATCGCATGGCTTCTATAGAGCTTAAAGAACTAAAAGATCAGCTAAAGGAACTTCTGGAATGAGGTTTCATCCGTCCCAAATCATCACCATGGGGTGAACCGATACTGTTCGTGAAGAATAAAGACGGCAGCAAGCGTTTGTGTATAGACTATCGTGAGCTGAACAAGATCACGATCAGGAATCGTTATCCTTTGTCGCAAATTGATGACCTTTTCAATCAACTTCAGGGCGCCAAGTATTTCTCCAAAATCGATCTGAGGTTCGGCTACCATCAATTACGGGTCAAGGAACAGGACATCTCTAAGACTACTTTCCGTACACGTTATGGGCACTACGAGTTCGTAGTCATGCCATTAGGACTCACTAATGCTCCAGCTGTCTTCAGGGATTTGATGAACCGTGTCTTCCATGAGTTTCTGGACAAGTTCGTTATCGTGTTCATTGATGACATCCTGATTTTCTCCAAATCTAAGGAGGAACATGAGGAACACCTTCGTACAGTCTTACAGATTCTTCGTTAGAAGCAGTTGTATGCCAAGTTCTCCAAATGTGAGTTCAGGTTAAGCAAGGTGGCATTTCTGGGCCATATTGTATCTGTAGAAGGGATCAACATGGATCCTGCAAAGGTTGAAGCTATCACCAAATAGCCGAGACCTACATCTGCAACTAAGGTCAGAAGTTTTCTAGGTTTAGCTGGCTACTACCGCAGGTTTGTAGAGAAATTTTCATGGTTAGCCTTACCTTTGACTAAGATAATGAGGAAAGGAGAGAAATTCGTCTAGACGGAAGAGCGAGAGAAGAGCTTTGAAGATCTTAAGCAGAAGTTAGTGACTACACCTATTCTTACTCTCCCATCTGGCTCAGGTGGATTTCAGATATATAGTGACGCTTCAGGAAAGGGTTTAGGCTTCATTCTCATGAAACATGGGAAGGTTATTGCATACGCATCACGACAGCTAAAACCTTATGAAGAAAACTATCCTACTCATGATTTGGAGCTTGTAGCAGTTGTTTTCGCGTTGAAGATCTGGAGACATTATTTTTATGGTGAATCATGTGACATATTCACCGACCACAAGAGTCTCAAGTACATCTTCACCTAGAAGGAACTGAACATGAGAACGAGGAGATGGTTAGTACTATTAAAGGATTACGACACCAACATCCAATACCATCCTGGTAAGGCGAATGTGGTGGCAGATGCGGTTAGAAGAAGGTCAGGCATGATTGCTGCCATCTGGATTGAAAAGGAAATCATCTATGACCTAGGGATTACTGATATCGAGTCTTGTGTACGAGGACAGCACGGTTACTAGGCTAATCTTAGAGTGGAACCAAACTTACATTCTAGGATCAAGGAAGCTCAGAAGGACGATGGTGAGATTTGGGCTATCATTCAGAACCTTGATCAGCAGACGGAGTTTCTATTGATGATGACGGTATTTTATGGCAGGGCACTAGACTAGTGGTTCCTGATGACTCTACACTCAGGGAAGTTGTGCTGACTGAAGCTCACAGCTCTCCATTTACTATACATCCTGGTTCTACCAAGATGTACCACGACATCAAGCAACATTTTTGGTGGAGGGGTATGAAGCAGGATGTTGCCACCTTCATTTCTAAATGTATGATCTGCCAACAGGTGAAGATAGAACACCAGCGAGCTAGTGGCTTACTACAACCACTAGATATTCCAGCATGGAAGTGGGACAAAATCGCCGTGGATTTTGTTACTGGTCTTCCTGTGACTTAGAGGAAGAACGACGCTATCTGGGTTATAGTTGATAGATTGACTAAATCTGCTCATTTTCTGCTGATCCGCAAGGAGCATCTGGTCAGCAAATTAACAGACACTTTTCAGAAGGAGATCATGAGACTGCATGGTACTCCATCAGAAATCATCTCTGACAGATATCCCCGTTTCACATCGTGTTTCTGCAGAGTCTGTAGAAAGATTGGGGCACCAGACTTAATCTTAGCACTGCCTTTCATCCTCAGACCGACGGGCAGTCAGAACGTACCATTCAGACATTAGAGGAAATACTGCGGGCGTGTGCTGTAGAGTGGTCAGGAAGCTGGAATGATTACATCTTTCGAGTGGAGTTTACATACAACAACAGCTGGCACGCTAGCATCAAGTGTGATCCTTTTGAGATGTTGTATGGTAGAAAGTGTCGCGCCCCAGTCTTCGGGGATCAGGTGGGCGAACGATTGCTTGAGGGTCCATAGATGATTGAGGTGACTAATGAGAAGGTCACCGTCGCCAAGGCGAAGCTTTAGGAAGCTCGTGCTCGTCAGAAGAGCTATGCTGATAAACGTCGTCGAGATGAATCTCTCAACGTAGGTGATCACGTTTTCCTCAAGGTGTCACCTGCACGGGGAGTTAAACGTTTTAGAATCAGAGGGAAGCTCAGTCCTCGCTTCATCGGACCGTTCGACATCATAGAACGCGTTGGTGAAGTGTCATATCGTTTAGCATTACCGCCTCAACTATAACACGTTCACAACGTGTTCCGTGTGTCCTTACTCAGAGGATACAACTATCATCCAGTTCATGTTGTCCAGTATCCGCTTGATCAGATTCGAGAGGATCTTTCATATGTCGAAGAACCCGAGAGAGTTCTTGAACGAAAAGATCGTGTCATGCGGAGGAAGACGATCCCTTTCGTCAAAATCCTCTAGAGGGATCATCCTGAGCGGGAAGCCACTTGGGAGACGGAGGAGTATATACGGACTTCTTACCCTCATTTCTAGTTCTGATTCGGGTATGTTTTCTTTCAGTTTATGTTTTCTCCACTTCGAGGACGAATTGTTCTTTTAGAGGGGAAGAGTTGTAAAACCCGCATTAAAATACCATGAAAAGTACACATGAACATTGAACATACAAAAATACGATAAATTTAAAACTTTCCATTTATAATATAATTCACGTATCACGATATTAATTAACACGTACTTACATATATATTATAAATGTATTACGATTACGACATATAAAATGCACGATAAATAAAACACGTATGAACACGTAAATAATTTAACTCGGGAAAAGCTTCGGGTTTCCCTTTGTGGGCCCCATTTGCCACGGCTAAGACAAGAGAGAATGAGAAGATGGGCTTTGGCCCATGACCCAACTTAAAACCCATAATAAACAAAACTGCAAGAAAACTTAATCATAATTTAGGTTTACAGAAAAAGTTCTTCCTTGCCTCCTTTTGTCCTCTTGCCTCCGGCCACATCAAACCAACAAGGACAACCGGACGATTTTGATTATTGATTTATTTGTGCACGTGAGCGTGATCTTAAACCTTTCTTCCACGTGTTCGGTAAATGTAAAACCTTTTCTTTTCTTTTTAATTCTTATTGAATTCATGTTCTTATTTAATTAATCATAAAAACAAGATGTTAAAACATGTGGGATTAATTAAACATGGAAAAAGGGGTGTTTGGTTCGTGTTTTGGTTCGGCCGAGACACCACCGAGAGCCAAGGGGCTCTCGGCTTGTCTTCATCACCACCACCGAGACCCTCAAAGGGCTCGGCTTGGTTGGTTTTGGCTCGGACGATACAAGGGAACCTCGACTGCGAGTCGGGGTTTAGTTTTGTTTTGGATCGAGTTCCAACCGAGACCAATAGGGTCTCGGTGGGGCTTTTTGGTAAACAGTGGGAACCGAAATACATAACGGTGGGAACCGGTCACAACCAGTGTGAACCGGCTGTGAACCGATGTGAATCTGTAAGCAGCCGATGGGAACTGAGTCCGGCAGCGGCTAGCCGTGGCTTGGGCAGTGGGGAAAAGACTCGGACGGTGGCAACCGGCTAAGCCGGTTAGCCACTATCAAAAGGGGTGTTTGTCTCGGTTTATTTAAGAAACACGGGTTCGGGCTCGGGTTAATATTTAAAACACGGGTTCGGGTTCGAGAAATATTAAAATCAGAAAATATGTTTAATTACATTAATTGCTAGACTTTTTAATTTAATTAAATTCATGACTTAGGTTAAATATGGAAACTTACTTCTTTTGGAAACTTTCTATTTTTATAAACTTACTATTTATGGAAACCTGCTATTTTTCAAAAGTTACTTAGTATTACAATACAAGTATTATAATACACTATTACATGTATAATACACTACAGAACATCAGTATAACTACAGATAACACAGTAAAACACTAAAACATGACAAAATAAGTCTAACAAGCTAATAACACAAAGAACCAGTAAAACACATGTAATTCAGACAACTCATACACGATCCCATTCTTATGTAGTATTATCCGTCAAGGCGGAGTAGGTTCTTCAGCATTTCCGTTAGCTTCTACTGGACACAAGGTACGGATTTACCGTCCTTCAGTAAGGACAACCTCTTCCTTTATTAGGATTTCCCGTATGCAGCCAACTGTTTTCCCCAGTAGTGACAGATAAATGCTTATTGTTTTATTAGTTACCTTATCCATATACATGCATGACCAGTTTCACCTAGTTATGGAGGTACCATAACCATAACACTAGAGGCACTAGTGCTATGACTTCACCACGGCGGAGTGATAGCTCGTGGCGTCCCTTTCAGTTATTTGGCCATTATATTATATTATTATCATGTGGGGCGTATGGGTGCATCCTAGGTTCAGTTTCAGTCAGGATTTCATGGTGAATCTGGTATGTGCCTTACATCCTTCACAAGGAGATGATCCCTCCTACCCCTTACCATTTAATTAGAGGCATTCCCTCTAATTTCTATGACGAGGTCACCCCTCCAAGTATTCATGCTTGGTGTTGACCTCATGACCTATATTGGCTTTTGGTATATTAAACTAATACAGATTTTTATAAGTAAGATAAGCTATGTTTTTAGATCTAAAACCTGTAAACATGACATACATCTAGGTTTTCCAAGGACTTATTCATTTCTGCTGCAAATTCACGCTTTATATGTTTTATATGCTTTCATTCCTTTATGTCTTTACGTTATGCCATATAACCATGCACTGAGCGTTATGCTCAGCCGTTTTCCATTTCCATGTTCCCAAACGGCATGTACCCAAGGTCGCAAGTAGGAACTGCAGAGTATGTGCATTTGGATTGAAGCTATCTGGCCTCTTTTACCTTATGCATTTATTCCTACTATCTCATACTTTACTTCATTTGGACATTGTTTAGTCCTTTCATTTTTAGTACTTCATATTGATTGTTTTAATTATATTAGGCAATTGAATAAATTTCTGCTCTTCATTTTGTTTGTCTGCTCTAGAGGATTTGCTTCAGTAAACACTAAAGGTTTAGCGTTACTTAAAATGTTCCAGTCAGCATATTTAAATTTGGATTATGGCATCCTAGAGTAACTAGAAATCATATGTTTTTTATGTAGATTCTTGAATGGCTTTAGCTTCTACGTATACAAGATTAAACTGTGGACAAGATTTTTGCTGTGGACAAGATTTTTGCTGAATGGCAATAGACTTTACCTGCTTATCTTTTCAATTAGTTTAGTTATACGAGTATCATGCTGATTGAGTACCTTTAATCAGATATGAACGACGATGTATGATAACTTTTTGGGAGGATCCGGACATACGTCTGGATTAGCTTTCTTTGTTTTAGTCTTAGTATAATACTTTCTAAACCTTTTAGGATGATAATATTCGTATATTTGACCAGTATTTGTAATTGAAGCTTTTAACATAATTAATACTTGGTTTTTAGGCCGAGTATGAAAGTTCGTTAAACCGAATCCTTTCGAAATGAAAACCGGTCTAAAGTGCGACTCAATCGTCTTTTTGTGAATCAAGAGAATAGTTTGGTTTTGATTATCTATTTTTAAACTATTAGCAAGTAATTAAAGTGTCGTTGAGTAAAATGGAAGAATAAAGATTAATATTAAAATGACGAGTAAACATAAAAGCTTGGAAACTTAAAAGTACTAGCACACTAAATAAAACTAACACTTGAAAAATTCTCTAAAAAGAAGAACTTAGTTGAAAAGTACTAAAAGAAAGTAAGATCGGAATACACCAAAACAACTCAATCGGAATAAGCCAAAACAAGCCCAGATCGGAATGTATTCCGATCTGGTGGTCGAAATATGGGGGGAACACGATCGGAATAAAAGGAAAAGGGGGTCAATCGAAATGTGGGAAAAGAGCCCCGATCGGAATATTTGAAAACACACTAATCGGAATAATGCTGTGTCCCTAGATCGGAATAACTGAAACTTTGACACAATCGGAATATCACAAAAATGGCCAGATCGGAATACTGGGAAGAATCTCAATCGGAATATTCAACAAAGGCTACCGTCAGAATGTGAAATACCTAATCCGATCGTAACAATCGGAATAACAAGGGTGCAAATCGGGATAAGGAGAAACCCTTTTCCGATTGGCAAATCGGAAAAGGGGAAGGCTGCTCGGAATGTATAGATCGGAAAGGGGTTTAATCCCTTTCCGATTTTGGTGGGATTCGGTTGGAAAGCAAGAAAATAAGCTATAATGGAGAGCTTATTCCCGAAACTAGACGAATCAACTAAAACGAAATCAAATAAGCACATTAATCAACTTATCTATCTCGAAAATCAACAAACTTATGGATCAAACAATAAAAACATAAACTTTTTAAGGAAAACATTTATAAACAAATAAGCTAATCATAAAAATAAGCCAATAAGCACAAAAGTCTTAAGGCTTAATCAAATGAAAACTTATGAAATGATCAAAAGATTAACTTTTTAAGCACGAAATCAATTAGAACAACACGGATCATATGATAATCGCACCAAAATCAATCTAAAATCAAAGAAAAGTAGAATGAGATTAAGGATCAAAAGCTTAAAATAGAACTTTGATTAATGAAATAAGCAATACAAAAGTGTTTAATCTTGAAAGATTAAGAGAAAAGATGAAATTTAGTGAGAGAAAGTTTAAGACTTTCTCTCTCTAAAACTAGAAAGAAAAGATAAAAAGTGAAAACTAGCTAAAACTATCTAACTCTCCTCCTAATGAATATTAGGAGGGTATTTATAGGGAAGGTGGAAGGAGTGCATGTGTTGCATCTTCTTTCTTGCTTTCTTCACGTTTTCTCAACTCGACTTTAATTCTTTGTCTTTATCGTCTCGGGATTTGAACTTGTCTTTTAATTTTCTTCTTCTATTAGACTTAAGTTCTTCGACTTCGTTAAACTTCCGCCTTTAGACTTTTTCTTCGATAAACCTTCAGAATAGGCCTTGGACTTCCGTTCTTTTTGCACTCTTTATCTTTTGACTTCGTCTTTTCCCGTTTTCTTCGATAAAAGCCCGTGAAAACCCGTGTTTTCTTCCTTTTTCATATTTTGGTCCTAAAACATAATAAAAACACAAACCACGCATAATTCCGACTTTTACGACATAAATCACACGTTTTGGTCTTGTTATTATTGGAAATAAGTGGTAAAAGGATAAGTGTTTTCACACTTATTAAATCCCCTACACTTGACCATTGCAATGCCCTCATGCAATGCATTAATTTTAAAGCACGATTTACATTTTCCATCATAAATAACCCACCTTGGCCTTTATTAAATACTAAACATAAAATGATAGAACAAGTAAAGAAATTAAAAACTTACATTGGGTTTTGGCCTCCATGAACGTTTATCATCCTCAAGTTTCACGTTCCCCATACCAAGCTTAAAAATGAGATCATTGTTATTATAAGTTAGCAAACTATCACGAACTCATGTGGGCTAATTATTCACTTAGACTCCCTTATTCCTAGGTGTATCTCTTATATTTTGTTTTTGTCTTGAATGATCACGAGGATGCATTGTTTGACTTATTTCGATAGTTATTTAGGCCGAAAATAAAGTGAACGATTTAATCAATAGTTAGCTAAAGGACCAAATCTTTTAAAACTGCTTCTCGGGACCTCATAAAGTTCATATCTTGGCATAACTCGCTTCACGATTTGAGACCTTTCTCGGACCGATATTTGGCAGCGACTTCATACTTCAAATCTTGAGAGACGTTCATTAAATAATGGCCTTCTCTTCATAATAAGAATTTCTTCACTTGTAGTTTTGAGATATTCTTCATCTTTGGACCACGACTTCTTCATTTTTCTCCAATCTTTATTTTGGACTTTGATATACAACGATCCGCCTCCTTTTAGGACTTGGATCTATTTATCCTCATACCTTGTTAGGGTCTTTTTGGATAGACTTCTCCATGACTTTTGGGGAGTTCTTGCTTTTCGTCGTGTGTCTCGATCCTTCATATTGATTTTCGATAAATGATTCTTCACATCACTTTTGGATCTTTAGCAACAAAAT
The DNA here is from genome assembly GCA_025667525.1 of Glebionis coronaria. Lineage (NCBI taxonomy): Eukaryota > Viridiplantae > Streptophyta > Magnoliopsida > Asterales > Asteraceae > Glebionis > Glebionis coronaria. The sequence continues at coordinate 290,993,690 of CM046880.1, read as the reverse complement.
GTAGCCCTCATGCCTTGTTAGGGCCTTTTCGGACTCGCCAATCTTCGCATCCCGCTTCAATAAGTTATGCCTTGTCTATGAACTCTAATCCGTACCGAGCAACTTTTAAACGATCTGGGGCTAGAAGCTAAGTAACCTTTTAAATCGTACGACCTTATTTATTGCAGATAAATTTATTAACAAGCGGAGGGAGAATAGGCTTATAATTAACTCACATAAATTCATGAAAGAATACCAAACTTATAATTGACTCTATCATCTCTCGTTCTCCACAATTTAAAATCTCAAGGAATGAGACTCGTGGATGCTTAGCCTATTAAATCAAAGTTTTGGGTTTTCGAGTCGCCTATAGGATCTTGCAAATTCTTAGACTTTTTCAAGTTTTAGAAATCGCATTTTAAAGTTCCCTTGATAAACAACTCTCTAGGATCAATTATAGGAACTTGCGAAAAGTTCTTGTTCTTAACCCGTGAGAGTTAAGACTTTCGCGTTTTATAGCTCCCTATATAAAAGCCTAGCAAAACTTGACTTAAACACGTTAAGGATACTAGCTAGAGTAAACTTAGGTAAGTAAACTCGGGTTGAGTCAAAATGTTCACAACTAAGAAAAATCTAAAGCCACTTTATTGAAAAACTATTCTAGCAATGGAAAGAAACTAAACATAATGAAGGCAAATACAACTATACAACTAGGCCAAAATAGATTAAAATTTTTGAAAAATGTCGAAAAAACAAATTTTCCGGTTAAAATGAGGGCAAATTCATGGGAAAGACCACTTACTTCGATAGAAGTCCCCCCTACACTTGAGATAAACATTGTCCTCAATGTTTAAGCATGTGGGAGTAAACTCCCCTACACTTAGGACATTGTGCACTTTGTTTAAATCTTGCTAAGGGAAGGACAACTAAAGTGAATTCAATGTGAACATATATAAAATATAAAATATTGAATCAGAAGAGTTTAGGATAAAACCAGGAAGATGGGAACACGGTATCACGGTTCGTCAAAAGTCATCAAGGTGGATCTTTGAAGCTGTAATCCCTGCACATCACAAGAAACAAGACATAAACACATACAGGGCTCCCCCTACACTTATTATGAAAGCAGTAAAGGATAGATCACGGGTTGCCTCCCGAGAAGCGCTTGTTTTTGTTCACCGAGTCACGAGCCTGACTCGACCCAATTTAGTTCATGGGGAACGTGGTGAGGGATGGAATCATCTCTTGAGAGATGTCCTCACCAAAGTACAGCTTCAGACGCTGGCCATTCACCTTGAAATTGGGCCCATTCGGCCGAGAAAGCTCAATGGTCCCATAAGGAAAGACTTTGGCGACGGTGAATGGACCAGACCAGCGGCTCTTCAACTTGCCAGAGAAGATCTTCAACCGAGAGTTAAAGAGTAAGACTTGATCACCAACGTGGAACTCTCGGTTCTTGATTTTTACGTCATGAATGATCTTGGTCTTCTCCTTGTAGATCAGCGAGTTCTCATAAGCTTCATTCCTCAGTTCATTTAGCTCGTTGAGTTGAACCTTGCGATGATCACCGGCTTTGTTGATGTCGAAGTTAGCCCACTTCAAGGCCCAGTGCGCCTTATGTTCAAGCTCGATTGGGAGGTGGCAGGCTTTCCCGTACACAAGACGATAAGGTGTACAACCGATCGGGGTCTTGTAAGCAGTACGGAAAGCCCACAGAGCATCATCTAATTTATCAGCCCACGCGGCGCGATGCTCTCCCACAGTACGCTCCAAAATTCGCTTCAATCCATGGTTGGATATCTCGGCTTGCCCATTGGTTTGGGGATGATAGGCGGTGGAAAGATGGTGATTGACACCATACTTAGCCATGACTCTTGCAAATTGATCATTGCAAAAATGAGTCCCGCGATCACTGATAATAGCACGAGGAACGCCAAATCGAGCGAAAAGCTGCTTCAAAAAGTTCACAACCACCCTCGCATCATTCGTAGGAAGAGCCTTAGCTTCAACCCATTTAGAAACGTAGTCGACGGTGACGAGGATGTACTTGTTCCCTTTGGAGGATGGAAATGGCCCCATAAATTCGATGCCCCATACATCAAAGATTTCACATTCCTGTATGAAATTTTGAGGCATCTCATCCTTATGTGTGATCTTGCCTTGGCGTTGGCAAGCATCACAATGCTTAACCATTTCGTGAGCGTCACGATAAATGGTGGGCCAATAGAATCCAGAATCAAACACTTTCTTAGCGGTGTAGTTGGGACCAAAGTGACCACCGGTGGGTCCTTTGTGGCAAGCTTGGAGAATGTCAAAAGCTGCCGGTCCGTCAACACATTGACGAATGATCAGATCAGCACATTGTTTGAATAGAAAAGGGTGATCCCAAAAGTAAGTCTTAACATCATTCAAGAAGTTCTTCTTTTGTTGGGATGTTAACCCTTTGATGAGAATACCACCCGCTAAGTAGTTTGCAATGTCCGTAAAACCACGGGGTGCCATCAAGGTTGAGATTTATAGACATTAAGGTCTCAAGGGGGAAAGAGTTGATCTCTTTGTTCGGATGATCCCCTTGATATGGATCCTCAAGTCTGCTCAGATGATCCGCGACCAGGTTTTCGGCTCCCTTCTTGTCACGAATTTCAATGTTGAATTCTTGAAGGAGTAAAACCCAGCGAAGAAGTCTTGGCTTAGCATCATGCTTTGTCATCAAGTACTTCAACGCGGAATGGTCCGTGTATACGATGGTGGGGGATAAAACAAGAGTGGGGCAAAATTTCTCAAAAGCATAGACAACAGCTAAAAGCTCTTTTTCGGTTGTCGTATAATGCAATTGAGCCCCCATCATTGTTTTGCTAGCATAGTGGATTGGTTGGAAGTGTTTATTCACTCGTTGGCCCAAAACCGCACCAATAGCAAAGTCGCTAGCATCGCACATCAACTCAAAAGGCAGCTCCCAATTAGGGGTGACCAATACCGGTGCCTTAGTTAGCTTATCCTTAAGAAGGTTGAAGGCTTCGAGACACTCTTTAGAAAAGATAAAAGGAGTATCTTTTTCCAAGAGGTGGGTCATCGGGCGAGCGATTTTAGAGAAATCCTGAATGAATCGACGATAGAAGCCCGCATGACCCAGAAAACTTCTCACACCCTTCACGGTTGAAGGTGGAGGTAATTTGGCTATGACATCTACTTTAGCACGGTCGACTTCAAGACCGGCTTTAGAGATTTTGTGTCCTAGCACAATGCCTTCTTTTACCATAAAATGGCATTTTTCCCAATTCAAAACAAGGTGAGTGTCTTCACACCGCTTAAGCATACGTTCCAGATTGGCAAGGCAAGAAGAGAAGGAATCCCCAAAGACCGAGAAATCATCCATGAAGACTTCCATGGTTTGCTCAACCATGTCATGGAAGATAGCCAACATGCACCTTTGGAATGTCCCAGGAGCATTGCATAAGCCAAAAGGCATTCTTTTGTAAGCAAATGTGCCATAGGGACAAATGAATGTTGTCTTCTCTTGATCTTGGGGATCGATGGGTATTTGGAAATAACCCGAGAAACCATCAAGAAAGCAGTAATATTCATTACCGGCTAAACGTTCAAGCATTTGGTCCATAAAAGGTAGAGGGAAATGATCCTTTCTCGTGGCATCATTGAGTTTGTGGTAGTCTATACAAACTCTCCACCCAGTAACGAGACGGGTAGGAATCAACTCGTTGTTTGCATTGGGCACAACGGTGATTCCGCCTTTCTTAGGCACACAATGGACTGGACTAACCCATGGTGAATACGAAATAGGGTAAATCATACCCGCATCAAGAAGTTTGATAACCTCTTTTTTGATGACTTCATGGATTTTAGGATTCACCCTTCGTTGGCTTTGAATTGTGGGCTTAAAGTCGTCCTCCATGAGAATTTTATGTGTGCAGAAGTGAGGATCAATTCCACGGATGTCGGAGATTTTCCAAGCGATAGCTCTTTTATGCTTCTTCAACACGGCGACAAGTCAGGCTTTTTTGTCTTCTTTCAGATCCTTTGCGATGATGACCGGTAACTTCTCGTTGTCTTCCAGGAAAACGTACTCAAGATGAGGAGGTAGGTCCTTAAGTTCAAGAGTGGGAGGATTCTCAATAGATGGTGAAACTAACGATGGATCATCGTTAGTCACCTCTTTAGGAGAAGGAGGAGACAACGGGTCCTCATTGAGAAGTCTCTCAATAGTACGAATGTCTTCATCCCAATTGGTGGACAAATTATCATACTTAATATCGAGAGGACCCAAACTAGCTTCGAAATCATCCAAGTCACTTTCTCCAAAAGGAGTCAATGCTGGAGCAATTGAGGCAACGGTCTCAACATTGGGTAGAGAAGAGAGAGTACTTTTGCAAGCATCATGAAAATGTTCTTCACAAGCCTCATCGAGAACATCAATAGCATTAACGCTCTCATATGAATAAGGTTGCTTAGAAATCTTACCCATGTTGAAGACAATTTTATCATCACCAACTCTCATGATTATTTCGCCCGCGGCTACATCAATGAGAGTGCGACCGGTCCTCAGGAATGGACGTCCAACGATTAATGGAACACGGGATCCATCTCGTAGTCAACGACAACAAAATCCGCCGGGAAGGTGAATTTGTCAACGCCAACAAAGACATCTTCGGCTATCCCCACTGGATAAGCAACCGTACGGTTGGCTAATTCCAAAGTCATTTTGGTGGGGACTAGCTCGGGGAGAGATAATTGCTTCCAAACACTTAAAGGCATTAAGTTTATACTGGCACCTAGATCGGCTAGGGCCATGCAATTCTCTACTCCCAGGAAGTTACAAGGAATCAAGAAGCGACCCGGATCACCAAGTTTGGTGGGCAATTTCCTTAAGAGCACTGCGGAGCAGTTCTCATTAAGTTGGGTCTGAGCGATGTCAAGAAGCTTTTCCTTATCACTTAGAAGATCTTTAAACATCTTAGCGTATTTGGACATGTGAGCGAGAGCCTCGGCAAAGGAGATGTTAAAATTCAATTGTTTAAACATTTTTAGAAAGTTAGAAACCTGAATATCATCCTTGCTCTTTTGCTTCTCTTTCCTCAACCTTGAAGGATAAGGTATATTGGATGAAGAAGAAGGCTTTAAGGGAATAGGATCACTCACAACCACGGGTGGTGGGGAAACGGGGATAGAAGGTGAAGGAGGTGGGGAAAGTTACTCTTTTTCCTTGTTCACAATCACGGGTGGAGGTGTAGGAAGCTCGGGTTCCATATAACCTTTTCCACTACGAGTGGTGATTGCTTTCATCTCCCCTCTTGGATTCGCAACGGTATTACTCGGAAGAGTACCCGAAGAAGAGGGTTGATTACTTTAGATGAGCGAACCAATCATATCACGAAGGTGAACCGCTTGATTATTAAAAGAGTCTCCCATGTTTGCATTAATTTCATTGCTGTGTTTTGCCATGTCATTCCTTAGCTCGGCTCGAATATCGTTCCCTTGTTTTGCCATTCCGCCCTTCAAGTTGCGGACTTGACTCTGAAGATTCGTCACCATCTCCCGATTAGTCTTCATGAATGTCTCGACATCTGGACTCACTGCCATCGGTTGATTGAGAGGTGGAGCTTGGTAAGCTTGAGAATTTCCTTGAGGTGGGTATGGGTTTCGTTGGGATTGATATTGATTGTTTGCACGAGGTTGGGATTGGTTGTAGCTTTGTTGTTGGTTTTGGTTTGTAGGAGGGAAACCGGGTGGAGCAAGATAATTGTTGGAACGATAACTTAGCAAGCCACGGTCTCCTTGAGGGCGAGCTTGATAGCCTCCCGTGAGATAAGTACCGTAAGCTGCGTTAAGGTTTTCAGAAAAATTGGCTTGGGTAGAAGGACAATCATTATAAGAATGAGGACCACCACATGTGTCACAAGAAATAGCAACGGCTTTAGCTTGTTGAAAGTTGTTTGTGGCTATGGACATGAAATCTTTGTGCATATTCGCGATTTGTCGGGAAAGTTCAGATATCTCGGGATTGGAAGTAGTAGAAGAAACATTGACTCTCTGATTAGATCTTGAGGATGCGGATGAATCCCAATTTTTGTGGTGAGTAGTCATGTTTTCGATCAACTGTCGACACTCCTCCGGTCTCCTTTTCATAAAGGTACCACCGGCGGCGGCATTGATCGTGTCACGATCACGAAAAGTGAGACCATTGTAGAAGGTGTCAATGAGAGTGACGGGGAGCATATTGTGATTCGGACAGCGGTCGATCAAATCATTATACCATTCCCAAGCATCGAAAAGCGATTCATCATTCTCTTGCATGAATCCATTGATTTGGTTACGAAGGCTTGTGACCATGGTTGGGGGAAAGTAGCGCGATAAAAAGCGTTGAGTCATGTCATTCCACGTATGAATAGAATTCTTAGGAAGACGGTCAAACCATTTTTTGGCATGGTGAGAAAGCGAGTGGGGAAAGAGTTGAAGGCGAAGGTCATCCATAGAAACACCGGAGCACTTCATGCTTTGAGTTATGGTAATGAATTTGTCGAGGTGTTTGTTGGCATCATCATCCGGAATTCCACGGAATTCCACGAAATGGGTTAGTTTGCACTTGCTGGATCATGTGATGCTTCAACGAAAACTCCTGAGCCGTGACGTGCATTGGCGCAATCAGGCCTCCGCGTCCATTCATGGTGGGTTGACACAATTCCTCCATCGTTCGTAAATCAGGTAGGTGGAAATTGTTGTTGTTGTTGTTGTTGTTGTTCAAATTGGGTAGAGGTGGGTGATTATTGTTGTTATTAACACCAGCCATATCTAAATCTTCACGAGTCTCAGGCTCAGAATAGTTCGAAGATCTAGTACGCATACACCTGCAGAAGAAAAATATACACAAAGAATATCTATATAATCTTTTTGGTGCAAACTTTTTAGAAAAGAATTGCATTTATAATTTTTTCAATGTTTTTGTATTTTTGAAGAGTTTTATATTTTTTAGGATTTTTTGAAAATTTTTAAAGCAAGGAAAATAACGTTCAAAGAACGGATCCCAAAATTCAATGCGTCTCTCACTAAAAACCGTTTATCTTAACGAAAAGAGCCGGGAGCGGCGCCATTTAATACTTGGTTTTTAGGCCGAGTATGAAAGTTCGTTAAACCGAATCCTTTCGAATTGAACACCGGTCTAAAGTGTGACTCATTCGTCTTTTGGTGAATCAAGAGAATGGTTTGGTTTTGATTATCTATTTTTAAACTATTAGCAAGTAATTAAAGTGTCGTTGAGTAAAATGGAAGAATAAAGATTAATATTAAAATGACGAGTAAACATAAAAGCTTGGAAACTTAAAAGTACTAGCACACTAAATAAAACTAACACTTGAAAAATTCTCTAAAAATAAGAACTTAGTTGAAAAGTACTAAAAGAAAGTAATATCGGAATACACCAAAACAACTCAATCGGAATAAGCCAAAATAAGCCCAGATCGGAATGTATTCCGATCTGGTGGTCGGAATATGGGGGGAACACGATCGGAATAAAAGGAAAAGGGGGTCAATCGGAATGTGGGAAAAGAGCCCCGATCGGAATATTTGAAAACACACTAATCAGAATAATGTTGTGTCCCTAGATCGGAATAACTGAAACTTTGACACAATCTGAATATCACAAAAATGGCCAGATCGGAATACTGGGAAGAATCTCAATCGGAATATTCAACAAAGGCTACCGTCGGAATGTGAAATACCTAATCCGATCGTAACAATCGGAATAACAAGGGTGCAAATCGGAATAAGGAGAAACCCTTTTCCGATTGGCAAATCGGAAAAGGGGAAGGCTGCTCGGAATGTATAGATCGGAAAGGGGTTTAATCCCTTTCCGATTTTGGTGGGATTCGGTTGGAAAGCAAGAAAATAAGCTATAATGGAGATCTTATTCCCAAAACTAGACGAATCAACTTAAACGAAATCAAATAAGCACATTAATCAACTTATCTATCTCGAAAATCAACAAACTTATGGATCAAACAATAAAAACATAAACTTTTTAAGAAAAACTTTTATAAACAAATAAGCTAATCATAAAAATAAGCTAATAAGCACAAAAGTCTTAAGGCTTAATCAAATTAAAACTTATGAAATGGTCAAAAGATTAACTTTTTAAGCACGAAATCAATTAGAACAACACGGATCATATGATAATCGCACCAAAATCAATCTAAAATCAAAGAAAAGTAGAATGAGATTGAGGATCAAAAGCTTAAAATAGAACTTTGATTAATGAAATAAGTAATACAAAAGTGTTTAATCTTGAAAGATTAAGAGAAAAGATGAAATTTAGTGAGAGAAAGTTTAAGACTTTCTCTCTCTAAAACTAGAAAGAAAAAATAAAAAGTGAAAACTAGCTAAAACTATCTAACTCTCCTCCTAATGACTATTAGGAGGGTATTTATAGGGAAGGTGGAAGGAGTGCATGTGTTGCATCTTCTTTCTTGCTTTCTTCACGTTTTCTCGACTTGACTTTAATTCTTTGTCTTTGTCGTCTCGGGATTTGAACTTGTCTTTTAATTTTCTTCTTCTATTAGACTTAAGTTCTTCGACTTCGTTAAACTTCCGCCTTTAGACTTTTTCTTTTGATAAATCTTCAGAATAGGCCTTGGACTTCCGTTCTTTTTGCACTCTTGATCTTTTGACTTCGTCTTTTCCCGTTTTCTTCGATAAAAGCCCGTGAAAACCCGTGTTTTCTTCCTTTTTCATATTTTGGTCCTAAAACTCAATAAAAACACAAACCACGCATAATTCCGACTTTTACGACATAAATCACACGTTTTGGTCTTGTTATTATTGGAAATAAGTGGTAAAAGGATAAGTGTTTTCACACTTATCAATAATCTCATGAGTTGTAGCATGATTGTGATTGCAGCATGGCTTGACATAGACTTTTGTTTGTTTAGGGCTGTGATTGGCTCACTTTCGGCATGAAGAATCAACATTATTCCATATGGTTTTCATTTGAGTACAATTGTTTGTTCATTGTAGATGGATGATTGTTTGTGTTGAGATGATGTGCATTTTCCCACTAGATTCTCGAGATGTTGCCATAAATTATAATGGGATTGATGGTTGATTCTTGTATTTTGTGTTTTTGAAACTCAAAAATACTGTCAGTGGGGTTATTAAAAATCTTCCATTTAGAAAATTCTTGATATAAATACTGACAACTCATTCATGCTTTACTTTGGCATCAATTTTTGAAGGTACGAAGCATTTTATCTTCAAGTTAACTTTGTGTTTAGCAATTCTCCTTTTTGTGTTCGCTTGAGTGGCTCAATCATATTCATGTGATGTTTCTTAATGTTTGTGAGATAGTGGGACCCAAACCTAGATAACCCTTAAGATATCTTAATATCTTAAATGCAAATGAAAAATGCATAAACTAAATTAAACAATACCCAGAATACAAATCAAACACATACTTTCTTTGATTCCTACTAATACCATCAACAGACCACCTCATTACCAAGAAAATATCTAAGTTTTGGGTTCGATTGGCAATAGAGGCTCAGCTACAGAGTACGAGCTATCCACAAAAATAGTCGCCCTGAGATTAATCGGCTCGCAATATCGAGTCGAAACCCAGGTAATGTGGAAACCTTGGTTTCCTCGATCTTTTAGCTACTAGGAATGATCATTGTTCATATGATTAACATAATCAAAGCGGAATTAGAACAACAACCATTAACAAGGTGTTTGGGCACAATAACACATGAATTAAACAAAAGGATTGATCATTATATTAATAACAAACAATCACTAGACGTGTATGCATTGAATTCCATGTTTAGTTGACACACGCTTTAGGTTTACATTGTATATGAAAGTTATGAATAAACCTAATACCCTTGGTTCCTTTTATAGTGTAAGGAATAGGGTTTACAAGAGATAAGAATGAATAAACATGTAAATCTTCTATTCAAATAAACTAATACAGAATATATTCTGCATACTTATCTAAATAGAAGCTTCCAACAACACTTTTCAATGTTTCTGTCAATGCTTGGATTGTACGTGACAATGCTTGGATTGCACTTGACAATGCTTGTCAATGTTGACTTCTGTCAACGCCTGATTTACTCTTGACAATGCCTAGATTACACTTGTCAACGCTTAGACAAATGCCTTCATATTTTCTTCGATTTTTGAGTTTCTACCACATCAACTTTTTGACCAAACAATCTTCCCCTAGTTGATGTCGTCAAAACTCTTTGTGTATCTCTTGTAAGTTGTACATCATCTTCAAATTGCTTCCCCTCAAGTGTAGCATGTATGACTTCACCTTTTTGTCACATCAATAGGGAAGGAAATAATGTATGCAATCTTGAAGATTCTCCAAATGTAGGCTCTATGTAATGATTTTGAAGAAAAATAAGTACAATAATTTTGATGTAGAAGCAGAATAACCGAAACTTTGTATTTCTTTCACCCAATTGCTCACTAGTTGATAAACTCTTCCCCTAGTTGCGAAACGACTAGAGAAAAATGCAACTCTTTCATTGCAAAAGGGGGCTCAGTTTATTGGTACGAACGGGAATTGAAACCAACAAAAACCGCACAACTATAAGCCAGTTGTTAGCTATAACAATATATTTAATCCAATGAAAAGGTGTATTGCTCACCTAACAGTTTTTGGTACATAGGTACTGGTAACCTCCACAACTATGAGCCAGCTGTTAGCTATAACAATATATTTAGTCAAAATGACAAGGTGTATTGCTCACCTACAGTTTTTGTTACATGGGAACTGATAACCTTCACAACTATTAGCCAGTTGTAAGCTCTAACAGTATATTTAGTCCAAAGACAAGGTGTATTGCTCACCTAAATAAGAAAAACAAATTTGTGAAAACTAACGTCAACATGAAACTTACCATAGGAATTCTTCCCCTTAATAAAATACTTCATTATAAAAAATATCCGAGCCATAAATATCAACTTGATATTCTGAATAAAAACGGAGATCCCATGTACCTTCGTGTGTAAATACCTCTTTTTGTGTGCCAAAATCGTATCAATTTTTCAAACAGCAGCTATTCCTTTTGTTGTCCAATATCCTTCACTGTCCAAGATATCAACACTGTGTGTTGTCCAACATCGGACAACACTTGTCAGCGTTTAAAAAACCATATATCGGACAACAAGTGTCAACGCCTCCTGTCAGCGTCAACTTTATTCCTGTCAGCGCCAACTTTAAAACTGTCAGCGCCTGGCCATCAGCGTCTCATCCATGCCTTGTCAGCGTCACACCAACATCTATCAGCGTCTAAATAACATACATCAGCGGCTAATTGATCTAGGGTTTTATAAACCCTAAATCATGATTTTATGTGAAAGCCATAAACTGCAGTGAACTTCGACATCGAATAACTTCTTCATGAGATCTCAGATCAAAGATCCCTTCAATGAGATCCTAGACACAATTTTCAAGAACCTACAGCGCGAATTTTAGGACAATCGAATGGTTAACGAAGGAGAAATCGCGTTTTTACTATTACTGTTCACAGAAAACAGCATATGATCACTGCTGACTTCGACGCTTAATAACATTTTTTTGGGGATAGATCTCGACAATCGCTCCAGTGGATATCTAGATATATGTGTGTAGAACACACACAAAACATTTCGTGGCAATCCAATGGTTCAATAAAAAGTTATGGCCTTCTGAATACTGCTGCGCACACAAAAACGTCCAGAAAAACCCTAGACGGATTTTTCTTTTCTTCTCAAAACACGAACACCTTGTTGGTCCTAGCATCACGAGCCATGAGGCTCTGATACCAACTATGGAAACCTTGGTTTCCTCGATCTTTTAGCTACTAGGAATGATCATTGTTCATATGATTAACATAATTAAAGCGGAATTAGAATAACAACCATTAACAAGGTGTTTGGGCACAATAACACATGAATTAAACAAAAGGATTGCTCATTATATTAATAACAAACAATCACTAGACGTGTATGCATTGAATCCCACGTCTAGTCGACACACGCTTTAGGTTTACATTGTATATGAAAGTTGTTGATGCAAAAGTTGGGTGATCCTCGCTAGACCCGAATTAGGCTTAATTCGGGTTGGCTGGGCTCTAGCTCCTGCACCAAGTGAATCGTTTGGTTGGGATCCTGCACACTAAACAACACGCGTTAGGCTTACCGTGGGAATGTTTCCCACGATTAGACTCCAGCGTGAGAGTAAGTAATCGAATAGGGTTTATGTGAGTTTAGAGTATAGAACGTAATACCTTTGTGGAACCCTTGGGGGTTCTTTTTTTAAGCAGTGGAACCCTAATGGGCTGCCACTTGATACTTTGGCCCCAAGGAAAGGATAACTATCAGAATTAGAATGATTGTTATCTTCTAATTTTGGTAGTGAATATCCTCTTCTATTGGGGTAAAACTATTCCTAGACAGAATATGATTCTGTCTAACCCTGCACCGGTCATGTCGGGCCGTGGGCCGCACACGTGTGTGCGGTTACTGTTCATCCAAGCCCATGAGCTTAAATAACATTATTCCCACCCATCTATGATGGGCCGGATACGGGTAGTTCCCGTGGGCCGGGTCCATGACCCGGCTGGGGACTTTACGTCATCATGTCCCCCCAGTCTAGTTGTTACAACCATAGGCGTAACCTCTAGACTACCAAGATGCTCCCTGGACGTACCAAGAAAAAATAAGGAATGATAAGTTGTCCAAGAATTTGTTTCGGCCGCACGTAGCAAGCTGGCTTAGGAATTTATCCCATTATTATCTCAGCCGCTCATGGCGACTGAGACAAATTAAATATAGCATTAAATGTCAAGTCTTACGTAAGAGCCGCATATCCCGACATTAATAACTGTTCACCTGACATGTTGACTGACAAAAGTGCAAACAGTCAGAGCCTCGAGCAGCGCAAACGTTTGAGTCAGAAATGACCCGTGGGTCCCGCCTGACGTTACACTTGCCACTTGCCCCCTAACCACACGATCAAGAATAGTGGCAGACACGTGTCACACATCCAACATGCCATGACCCACGAGGCAACCCTATAAATAAGCCACCCCTACGGCTGTGTGAAACACACAGTTATTACCTCCATTTCTGCCATTAAAGCTTTCTTCTTAGCTCGAATCAATTACGCACGAATCCCTTCATCTACAGGTTAGAACACCACGCCCTTACATTTGTATTTAGTAATGGCTCACAGAAAGAACCCTACCATTGGATCCGTGCTAAATATAATGACCCAGGACCAACTAAACCACTTTTGTACAAACTATTTCATCCCTACCAACCTACACCCCTCACTTCCTGGCGCCGGAGACCTCATAACTGAGGCTCCGGTGGGTAAGATTGGCCTGTACACTCGCCTTTTTGATGCGGCCAATTACCGTATTCCCTTCACCCGTTTCCTCATAGATCTGTTAGGATATTATGATGTACATATCAGTCAGCTCCACTATATAGGCGCCTGTAAGATTAGTCAATTCGAGATCCTCTGTCGTGCTAGAAGAATCCCCCCAACCGTAGAACTATTCCGGCTTTTTTATATCCCCAACATAGTAAATGGTTGGGTATCCTTTAAGAAACGACCACCTAAGAGTCCCCAGTCTCATAATAAGCCAATGGATTCGCTGAAAAACTGGTATGACCACTACTTTTTCATTGACGCAGTAGTATGGCCGGCTGATTATACCTTTAGACATAGGATATCCCACGACCCCAAGCCGCACACTAGTACATATAACCCCCGACATTCCCAAGAATTAGATCTGAATAGGACCGGGTTCCATAGAAATCTTCCCGAGTCATTTCTATGTTTGGTAGGGATTAGCCGCAATTATTTTGGCCCGTCCAACAGATATCCTGTGTTTTGGATAAGGCAGGGTGAAGGTAGGCTAACATCCGTACGCAAAAAATTTATTCAATCACTTTGTAAATGGCTAACATATTTTGTTTTGTGTTGGGCAGAAATGAACTTCTTTGGACTTCTACGCCAGGGCGACCCGAAGCTCGTACCGGAGGGCTCTCGTCCCCTCCATCAGAATGAACTACCCCTTCTTGAGCATACCCGAAACGTGACGGTTGCTCTTGAAGCCGTGTCGGATCCCCACTCGGACGAGGAAGAGCAAGGAGATAACGAGGGCGGTGATAACAGGATGCGTGAAGGAGGAGCCGGGCCCTCCTCACCACATAGGGAAGAGCAGGGAGATAATATTGACTTAACCACCTCCAGCCTTCGCCGGATGATGGGCGATGATGATGAAGAAGTACAAAAAACCAATGAGGAGGAAGAGGAAGAAGTGGAAAAAGAAGTCGAGGAAGAGACTGAAGAAGCAACAGCTCAGCCTATCGCCAGGCGTACCCGTAAAAGAAGCAAACGAGTAAGGAGAGCTGCTTCAGTCGAGATTGGCGAACACAACGCCCCTCCCAAGAAACTTCGAGAAGACCACCCCTTGTACCAATCTGTTGGGAGCACCACCCAGGCTTCCGAGACGATCCGGGCCGCACATGTCGATCCAGTCACTCAGATTGCCCCAACCACATCAGAATTAGCAAGAAATGACATGTAAGACTCCATCCTCACACGTAAGAACGACAGATTCCCTTTAAGCAACACTTAACATGAATCCAAATGCTTGTTTCACAGGGATGAGCAAACTGGTTCCGCGCACCCTCCTGACACCCAAATGGAGAAGGGAAAGGAAAAACAAGTGGAAAGAAACCCCATGCCTCACACGGCCGCCACGAAGTCCGGCCCCGTTTTTGAAGATGGTTCTCCCACAGCCTCCCAAGACTTCCCGACGTCCGGCCCCCCTCAATCATTTAACCCCATCTGTTATATCACCACTGCATCACGAATGAGGGAGGCCGATGAGTGCCGAGAGTACCTTAACAACTGCATACCACCAGGCTTGGTGCGAGAAGTGAATGCACTCAGCCATGCGGACCTGGCGGATGAGTACAATGGTGCTTTGGTACATCAAATGGCAATGGGCACCTCGATGAGAGTAAGGTTTGAAGCCGTACTTGGGCATGTGGAATCCCTTAAGAGGAAGGTTGGACGGAGGGAGAAGATGATCGTAGACAATGAATCTCAAATTGCAGCCCTTCAGGCCCAACTTTCTAGTGCTGAGGCGACCATAAAAAAGCAATCGGCCCGCGCGAATGAGTATGACCAACAAGTGGCCAACCTAGAGTCAAAAGTAGATGCTGCGACCACCAAGGTACATATCCGTGCCGCACCACCTTTGTTCTAAAAGAAATATATTCTAACAATTAATCTCATATAGGTAGCCACAGCGGAGGCGTCTGCCAAGTCTTCCTCCAGCCAGGTATCCGTGCTTAACAAGAAACTAGAAGACGCATACATGACAATCCAAAGCATGGAGAAGGTACAAGAGGAACTTGCTAAAGAGAGGGCTGTCACCAAGAAGCTGAAAGAGGCGTTTGACCAAAAAGATTTGATCATTGATGTCCTCACCGCCGAGCGTGATGATGTGCTATGTCCTCAACTACTAGCGGCCATTGCCGGCCGCAGGTGGATGGTAGGGCATGGAGCACGCTTGGCCGTCACCAAAGTACTAGAGGCCCCCAAATTTGTGAAACAGTTTGCAAGTCTTGTGTCTGATGTCATTGACCACGGACGTCATGAGGGAATGGTCCAGGCTGTAGAGCTGATTAAGAAAAGGGAGAACTTCACCAGACTTGCTTTCTTTAACCCTAAAGCGGCTAACAAGATGGCTGCTTCTATGGCCGCAATGCGAGACTTGCACTATCCATTCTTAGCTGAGCTGGAGGCCACAAAAGATGCATCAAACATGGAAATCATGGAAAAGCTAAGTCTTAGTGCATTCTCCAAAGATGAGAGTCATTCCCGTGCCTCCTTCACCCCATCGCCCAGCCACCTGACGCTTCCCATCTATGAGGATGTAACCAGGATCGTGCTCGATGAAGAACCCTTAAGTGGGGTGCTGGAGAGGAACGCTGCTCAAGCTTCTCCCCCCTATGTAGGGTGCTTCTACTTTATGATCCATTTTATACAACTCTGGTTTGTAACCGCTGAATATTTGTTGTTTCTATTCGTCCGTGCATGTACACGGCTAAAAAACATGTGCATTTTGTATGTAAGTCCGTGATGACCACGGCCATTTTTGTTTTTTATATGGAGACTTGTGTATTTTGATTGTGTTGAATATTGTATATCAATACTGCATCATACGTCACGTCTTACACACAAAAAAGGAAAATACATACAAGCCTATAATTTACTAGACATGCGACGTGCGTCTTTACAATGCGAAGCACTGTGTGACTACGGCATATAAAACTTACCACAACGTCTTGTGAGTAAGGTGTCTAGTAAGGATACATGATCCGTGCGGCTGGGGTTGCATCCCTCTTACGCGGCAAGTTGAATTAGTAGGTTCACTTAATCCTCTTACCCCTCCTGGAGGCGTATAGTACATGTACAGTAATTTGAATGAATGCATACGAATAAACATGGCATATTATGATAACAACTAAAAGGTGCATATTACTAACAGAAAATCTAAAAAATTATTTGCACGAAACAAGCCGTGGAGCTAGCTAGGCGCCACGGCATTTTATTAGAACGTTTACATGTTTTGTTTGAACAATAATGACAAGTCCTAGAAAACAAGAAAGGAAACTAAACAAAACATAAGAAAAACAGATAAACCGCATGGTTCTTCATTAAAGCCACATATAGCGAAGCCCCCATGCGGAAGCCGTAGCTTTCAAAGATAGCACCTTTTGAGATTGGACATGTTCCATGTGCGCTCTAGGTCGCGGCCATCCATGTCACGTAACTTGTACGCGCCTCGTCCCAAGGCCTCCATGACTTCATACGGTCCTTCCCACTTAGGGCCCAACTTTCCTGTATTCTCTGCTCGACTTGCTTCCTTAGCACGATAGACATAATCTCCCGGTCGAAAAGAAACGCCTTTGACCTTGGAGTCATAGTAAGCCTTCATTTTAGCCTTGGACTTAGCCTCATTGATGGCTGCTATCTCCCTTTTTTCTTCCAACAGATCCAGGTTGATTCGCAACTGCTCGTCGTTCGTGACAACATTAACCTCCGCCGTGCGAATGGTGGGCATTCCTATTTCTGCTGGTATAACAGCTTCAGTGCCGTAAGCCAATGCAAATGGAGTATCTCTGTTGGCCGTTTTGATCATAGTTTTATGCGCCCATAGCACATGCGGCAACTCATCGACCCATTTGGCACTTCGTTCGTCCAAACGCGCCTTGATGCCATTTCCCAAGCTTCTGTTTGCTCGTTCCACGAGGCAATTTGTCTGTGGATGCTTAACAGATGCGAAGCGCCGTTTGATGTTCAATGATGCACACCATTCTTTGAATGGATTGTCTGTGAAATGTTTGCCGTTATCCGAGATGATTTCTCCTGGTAGGCCAAAACGGCACACAATATGCTCCCAAACAAACTTTTTAACTTGCTTGCCTGTGATGGATTTGACTGCCTTGGCCTCAATCCATCGTGTGAAGTAATCCATTGCGACAATCAAGAATTTCACTCCCCCCGCAGCTACCAGAAACGGCCATGCGATATCAATTCCCCACTTATAGAATGGCCATGGAGATGTAATAGGTGTAAGCTCCTGCTGCGGATGTCGCGGCACTGGTCTATGCACTTGGCAATCACTACACTTGCGAATCATGTCGCGCGCGTCTCTGTGCATGGTAGGCCAATAGTATCCTGTTCGTAAGGCTCTAGCTACCATGGATCGTGGACCTGCGTGCATGCCGCATAACCCTTCATGTATGTCACTGATTACGTAAGCGGCCTGCCGTGGTCCAACACACCGCAACCACGGCTACAAGAAAGAGCGCTTATAAAGGATGCCTTCTCAAAGTTCAAAGTGTTGAGACTTCCTCCTGACGCGCCGTGCCGTTTTTTCATCGTCCGGAAGGGTCTCACTAGTCAAATAGTTGATGATCGGGGTCATCCATGTAGGTCCGTCCTCCTCAACTATAGTAGCGACCTCCCCTTCTGTGATAGATTTCTCCTTGAGTATTTCCACCAAGACTTGTTTGGACAATCTGCCAAGATCTGGCCTTTCACAGCCGTCCTTGGCCTATAAGATATATTGTACTCCCCCAATAAGATGCTCCATTTTTGTAGCCTCCCTGCCACGTCCGGTCTAGAAATAACCTGCTTGATTGGCTGATCCGTAATGACTACAATTGGGTGCGCCTGAAAGTACCGGCGCAGCCGCTTTGTAGCAAACACTAGTGCTAACACTAATTTTTCCATAGAGGAGTAATTCAGCTCCGGCCCTTGTAGTGTTATACTCATAAAGTAGACCGGAGTTTGCACTGTATCTCTATCTGTCATGAGTACCGCGCTTATTGCGCCATGAGTGGCTGAGAGATACATAATGAGTTCCTCCTTTGGTCGGGGGGCTACTAGCATAGGGAGAGATGCAAGATGCTGCTTGAGTTGGCCGAAAGCTTCCTCGGCTTCCTTCGTCCACCGGAAGTCTCCCTTCCTAATGCACTTCTTGAGTGTCTTAAATAGGGGTAATGACTTCTCGGCGGATTTAGATAGGAACCTATTCAGCCCGGCTAGTTTCCCATTTAAGGATTGCACCTCCTTCCGTGTCTGAGGGGATGGCAGTTATATCACTGTGTCCGTCTTCTCTGGGCAAAGTTTGATGCCATTTGGGTCAATCAAATATCCAAGGAACATTCCCTCCGTTGCCCCAAACGTACATTTCCTTGGATTTAGCTTCATGTTAATCCTTCTCAGTGTGTCGAATGTCTCTTGGACATCCCGGAGAAGTGCCTCCTCCGTATCAATTTTTATAACCAAGTCATCCACATAGACTTCCAAGTTGCGGCCTATCTGTGATTCAAAAGCTTTGTCCACAAGCCGTTGATATGTAGCACCGGCGTTCTTCAGTCCAAACGGCATTTTCATATAGCAATATACGCCCTGGCTCGTATGGAACGTCGTTTTTTCTGCATCCTCCTCCGCCATCTGGATCTGGTGATATCCTTTATATGCGTCCAAGAAGCATTTGAAAGGATACCCACATAGGGATTCCACCTTCCAGTCGATTTCCGGTAGCGGGTAACAATCCTGCGGACAGGCCTTGTTTAAGTCCATAAAATCCACACACATGCGCCAACTTCCGTCATGTTTTTTGACCATGACTGGATTGGATAACCACTCGTGGTAGTATACCTCGCGCATGATACCTGCGTCTACTAGTTTCCGTACATCCTCCAATATTACTTGACTGCGCTCAGGCGCCTGGCCGCGCTTCTTTTGCTTGACAGGTTGGTACCCCTGGCGGATCTGGAGCTTATGTTCTGCTATCGCCCTTGGCACGCCTGTCATATGCTTTGGCTCCCATGCGAATATATCTAGGTTTGCACTTAACAGTGAGCACATGTCCCTCTTGTCGTTATCCGAGAGTGCCCCTCCTATAGACACCTCCTGTTCCGGATAGTCAGGATGAATTGCCACCTTCCAATTGGGAGGTGGTGATCCATCCTTGGGTGGAACAGGTGGAGCCGGTGCTGTCACGGTATGACATTCGGATGCTGGTACGATTGTGTTGTAAATGGTGACGATTCCTCCTTCCACATGGAATTTGATCATTCCGTGTGTCGTGGAGGGTACCGCCCGTATAGCCAAAATACCTGGTCTGCCTATGATCCCATTGTACGGAGAATGTGAGCGTATCACCATGAATTTCATCCAAGCCGTAGTGGAGTGTTCCTCATTCCCAATGGTTACAAGCAGACGTAGTTGCCCTATCGGTCAGATAGTGTCTCCACTAAAGCCAGTGAGCGGCGACGTGGCCGGTACTAACAGGCTTCTTATTTCTGGGCATAACTGAAAGAAACAGTGTTCATACAGTACCTCTGCTGACGACCCCCCATCCACATACATGCGACGAACATTGTGTGTTCCAATGCTTATCTCAATAGTGAGAGGCGCATCAATCACATCGCTTGCTGTGATGGGAGGGAATGAGATTTCCCTGCCGCGTGAAAATTTTTGGCCAAATTTCTGCCTCGTGCGGTGCTGTCTAGATTGGATCATGTATATGGTCGAAGGTTTGTCCTTTTGGGGATCCTTCTTATCATACTTCTTGTTGTCTTTTCCATCCTTCCAATCCTTAACTAAGTGCTTGAGTTTACCTGATTTGATCAGTGACTCAATATGCTTCTTGAGCTGGATACACTCCTCCGTACCATGGCCCTTGTCATTATGGAACTCGCAAAAGCGATTTCCTTGCCGACGTTCCGGCGGAGTTGTCATTGGGGGAGGGCTTGGAAAGTTTGCCCCTTCCGTCAGCAAGATCTCCCGGTAGGACATCTTTATGGGGGTAAACTTATCGTCCGGCCGTCCTCCTTTGTTCTGGCTCTTATAGTCCGAGCCCTTGCTACTATTCTGATTGCCTTGACCGCCCGACTGTCTCCGAGACTGGTCGTTTGACCGGTACCCATTTCCTCTGGATTGGTAAGCCGCGGCAACCGCCGTTTCCCCTTCTATGAAATTTCTGACCCTTTCCATGAGGTCATCATATCTCTCTGGACGCTTGTCATTGAGGCGCCTGATCAATTACCTGTCTGTTATGGCGTGCATGTAGTCAGAGATTTTCAGGAGCTCTGGCATTGTTTTAGTTCGTGTGCACTCATCATTGAAGCGTTCAGTGAAGGCTTCTGTGGACTCCCCCGGCCTTTGTTTGACAGTTTCCAGTGAGACCGGATCCCTATTATACTTCTTCCTCTGAGTATAATTGTTCTTGAACGCAGTGCGTAGTTCCGTGAAACTATCAATGCTCCGCGGAGGGAGTCCCTCAAACCAGTCACGGGCATTTCCGATCAGAGTTGAATTGAACATTTGGCACCATATAGGCATGGGCCATCGCTCAATTTTAGCCTGCGTATCAAATATTTTGAGGTGATCATCCGGATCACCAGTTCCATCATAGGTCTTGACACATGCCGGCATGCGACGTTTGTGTCCTCGGAATAGTTTCGTATGCGGAGGGTGAATGGGTCTTCCCTGGGATCCTCCCATGGCCGGGTGAGCCTGGGGTCATCCCACGGTTCACACCACAGGCGGGAAAGATCCCCCGCTTCTGTATCTCGATAATAAGGGCCACCATAGTACTCATCATTGTTTGGTGGGGGTGGAGGGGTACGCCTAGGTCGGCGACGCTTAGGCGGATGGTCATCTGAGTCCTCGCCTGACGGGTCTGGTGACAGAGGTGGTGCCCCATCCTTTAGGTAGGGACCACCTTTTTGGGATGAACTAGGGGCCTTTTTCCCAGTGTTCATCCTGTCCCACACGCTCGTGCGGCGAACGGTTCTGGCCAGCTCTCGATCTGGTCGCTCGGGTGAACCATCAGACTTATCTCCTCCTTCTCGAGACTGCATTAGTTCCTGTATGAGGCGATCTCCTATGCGCTCAAAGACATTCCTGGGTTGAGGGGTTTCCTCAAAGATGCTCTGCTCCTGAGGCCGAGCTCTCCTTTTCCTCTGATTTTGGGAGGAGGTGATTGGTCTGATGTCACCAAAGTTGAGTCTGGATTGGAGGTTCCTCCCCAAATTCAACCTTGATGCGATCCCCGGGACGATCCTATCAAAGTTCTGCGTGAGAACTCTAGTAAGATCCTCCTCGCTGAGTGGTAGGACTTATACTTCCTCCTCCGCCGAGGGTCTGCGCGGCTCCTTGTTAGGAGGGTTAGGCGCACTCACTGGGTCAGGGTTGTCCAGGGTTGAAGTAGGTGGGGGTGTCATGGAGATCGTGCTCGTCACCCCCAAGGGCTGAAAACCGCCACGGTTACCAGGTCTGCCTGCAAGGCGGCTAGGTGATTGATTGGGGATGAGTATCCCTTCCCCTTGGGACTTCCGATTCCTAAGATTCGTGTTCCTAGGGTTAGCTTGCGGATGCCCCTTCGTCATTGGAAATTCAGAATGAGGTTTTATTCTAGCTTAGTGTAATGGGTCCCACGGATGGCGCCAACTTATTGATGCAAAAGTTGGGTGATCCTCGCTAGACCCGAATTAGGCTTAATTCGGGTTGGCTGGGCTCCGGCTTCTGCACCAAGTGAATCGTTTGGTTGGGATCCTACACACTAAACAACACGCGTTAGGCTTACCGTGGGAATGTTTCCCACGATTAGACTCCGGCGTGAGAGTAAGTAATCGATTAGGGTTTATGTGAGTTGAGAGTATAGAACGTAATACCTTTGTGGAACCCTTGGGGGTTCTTTTTATAAGCAATGGAACCCTAATGGGCTGCCACTTGATACTTTGGCCCCAAGGAAAGGATAACTATCAGAATTAGAATGATTGTTATCTTCTAATTTTGGTAGTGAATATCCTCTTCTATTGGGGTAAAACTATTCCTAGACAGAATATGATTCTGTCTAACCCTGCACCGGTCATGCCGGGCCGTGGGCCGCACACGTGTGTGCGGTTACTGTTCATCCAAGCCCATGAGCTTAAATAACATTATTCCCGCCCATCTATGATGGGCCGGATACGGGTAGTTCCCGTGGGCCGGGTCCATGACCCGGCTGGGGACTATACGTCATCAAAAGTTATAAATAAACCTAATACCCTTGGTTCCTTTTATAGTGTAAGGAATAGGTTTTACAAGAGATAAGAATGAATAAACATGTAAATCTTCTATTCAAATAAACTAATACAGAATATATTCTGCATACTTATCTAAATAGAAGCTTCCAACAACACTTGTCAATGTTTCTGTCAATGCTTGGATTGTACGTGACAATGCTTGGATTGCACTTGACAATGCTTGTCAATGTTGACTTCTGTCAACGCCTGATTTACTCTTGACAACGCCTGGATTACACTTGTCAACGCTTAGACAAATGCCTTCATATTTTCTTCGTTTTTGAGTTTCTACCACATCAACTTTTTGACCCAATAGGTAAAACACACACACAAAAAATCTAACCCGCCACCCGAACCTATCTAGCGTTCTGGGTCAACCGAATAAAGTAGTAACCCAACTAACCCAACATGAATAGTCTTGATCAAGTTTGTGTTAGTTCGGCATTTTGTGGCACACCTATACCAATTACCAAGACATGAAAACCACGACCTTATTGATAAGTCCATCTTATAGCTAAATTTAAATTCGTTCCCAAACTTGTTCCCAGTCAACAAACAAGAAAAAGATATTATACGAAGATTCGGATCATAAAAACAGACGTACTGGCAAGATACAACCATCCACCACTTATTATGAACAAATGGTCTACGAAGATGTTCTAAAATAGTCTTAAAATGAAATAGGGATGAGACATGGCAACCATAAATTTCCCTATATATTAAAACTGAAAAGTGAGAGCACTTAGGCTTGTAGGCTCTTTATGTTCTGGATTTGTTTACCAGGGTTCAATCCCTTGGGGCAGGCACGGGTACAATTCAAAATGGTATGGCAGCGATATAACTTGAACTCATCATTTACAGCATCTAGACGCTCCTTTGTATATTCATCACGACTGTCCACGATCCACCTGATTAAAAACAATCATTATTCGTGTTAGATTTAAGTCAAAGGAAGTAGGATGGGGAAATGAAAGTATATATGTAAGAAGATATCCCCAGAGCAACGTAATATTAAATGTTGGATGATGTCAATGCTCGGTAAAGATATGTATATCCCAGGGTATGTATCCTAACAGTCCAGCTGTGAGTGTTTGTAATGGGACTCACAAGCTCGCCTATTTAAATTAATGATTACCTGGACAGGCCTACATAAAAATCAAAACATAACATATAAAAGTTCCCAAATCCAGTCTAAACCACTACATCTGGAAGGTTGATGCTTTCATACCATGTGTAATTGCAAAAGACCACATCATCTACCTCAAAGGCGAATTTAGTGAACAAGGGATCAACCCTAGGGCTTTCAACTTTTTACTACTATGTTGGACCCCTGTTACTTTTAATTCCTGAATTCGTCACTGATTAGATGAGCATTACAAAGCCCATATTGAAGTATGCCATATTGCCATAATGAAATTTCTTAGCAAGATCTCTAAAGGTGCTAAAAGATTCATATATCTTATTTTCAACAATTAAGAGGCAATTAAATATATTAAAGAGAAGAACAGAGAAGCTACGAACGGAGTACATGGAGAACAAAAACAGTCGACGAGAACGACGACAACCACCTTAATAATGATACAAGATGCTAAATCTATTCTACATATTCCTATGAATGCAGTCATTAATGAAAACCATAACTGATCTAAGGGGGTGTTCGGTTAAGCTTATAAGTTTGGCTTAGGCTTATGTTATATAAGCCATTTATGGCTTATATATCATAGGCTTTGGTTTAGTTTATCAAAATTAATAAAAATAAATGACAAAAAAGTACATGAATATTAAATGATGTAGTTATTAAATGTGGGCATAAATGTCTTTTTATATATTATTGTTGTATAAGCCCATCATTTGTTATAACAGCCACAAATTTTGGGCTTACCAAAACTCCCAAATATAAGCTTATAAGCCTACTTATATTAGCGTAACCTAACACTTAGTTTCGGCTTATTAGCTTATAAGCCCTCTATATAAGCTAAAATAAACACCCCCTAATATGTGATGTCTTACGTATGAAAATGCAAGGTACCACGGTATCACGACTAGACAGGCAATCCCTTTTATTCAACCATTTAAAGTAACTCATACATGAGCTATACTATTGTAAATGCACCTAGAATCAATTTTCAAGGGCTAGAGTCATGTTAGAAAAAGGACAGCCGGCGCATTTAAAGCCAGCTGTCCACCTTACCAGCTTAATATGATGATTTTGGATAAGAGGTTTCTGATATAAAAACCAGTGATCGAAGTACAACTGTCCAATGATTAAGATATCATCTTCATCAACTAAGAATGTATGCTATTGACCAAAAATTCATGTACAATTAGACATGAATGCTATCTGAAAGTAACAAAGCCTATAATAAACCATGGCACAACATGTATCAACCTGGTTTCTTTTACACCAACTTAGGCTAACAAGCTAAGATGACAGCTATGAAAATCTATTATTTAAAATTCGGGTAACCTTGGTGTGTCCTTGCCATTTTCTTTTGTTTCTGGTAAAGCAACAGAGACGGTCTCTAAGAAAGACAATAAAACCAATTAAGCAGGATAATACACAACTAACCCAATCTCAAAAAACAAGAAAAAAAATTTTTGAACTGAATGCCCTTGAATCCAAAATCCAATACGACCAATGAAGGTATCTCATGGTATTTTACTTTAGAATTGCAATCTCGGTCAAAGTATTTTTAAATCTAAAACATGTTGATCCCAAACTTAGATCGATTTTGCTTTTGTAAACGAGATTAAATCAAGTTAAACACGTAGAGAAACTTTGTTGTGTATAAAAAAATTTAAGTATTATGCGGAATTAATACTCAAACAAGAACACACAAACAGTATAAACCAACTTTTCACTTTGATTGATAAATCAAACTTGCGTACAATGAAAGTGTTAAAACGTATATCAAACTTAAACCTAAAGGCCTCCTTTTATAGATTAAGGAGCCTTGTACAAGAGTCTACAAATCAGCTATTTTAGGTAAAGATAAACATAAGAAATACATTGTCGATCATATCTTTACTAGAAACATAATACGTGTAGACTAAGTCTTCTATCAGTGCTTTACTTCTTCCTATCAACGCTTGACTTCTTCATGTCAACGCTTGTCCTGTCAACGTTTGATTTCTTCTTAACAACGTCTAGATTGCTCTTGTCAGCGTCCAAGTGTACTGGCTACATTTTATTCCCAACAATCCTCCCCTAAACTTGATATCTAATCTAGTAATCAAGTTTCTGAATAAAAACTAAGAACTATGAGGATTCTTACAAATCTTATCAAATTGGTAATAAACATGTCTAATCAAATCTTTGGCCACGTCACTTGAGTAGTCAATCTCCAACTGTGTTGTCTTAATCTTTTCCAAAATTTCTTTGGAAATAGGATACTCAACATCCACAAGAAGATATTCAGAGAACTTTGTAGAACTCAAATGATACACACCAGCTGCTGAATATAGACGCCATTGAAGTCCACTGGTATCATCCTCAAGATCCTTCCAAACTGGATCTTCTTCTTCTGGTTCACACATTCTTTTGAATGTTGACCAAAGCTTTATTCCATTGACTGAAGTAGGTGCTTCAGTCTCATACTTGGCCAGCAGTAACCTCTAAAGTTCTGCCAAGTTTTTCCTACTTGCAAACAAAGACATAAGAGTAGTAAAAGTATGTACCTCTTTCCTATATCTGCCAATCATCCAAAACCCACTTGCATCTTCTTCATAACTAATGATAGGGTTTCTGGAATCATGAGGTAACACTTTTACCATATCTGAAGCTTCCATGGGTGAGAGCTTAATACTCTTTCTAATAACAGCTTCAGTGGGATTCACTTTATTCAAATCTGAAGGAAACTCAAGTGGAACTCCATTCTTCAATGGTCTTGGTACAATCATATCCTTTTGAATCTCCATCTCCTCTGCAAATTCTTCTTTCCTTTCATCTGAAAGAAGTATGATAGTGTTCATCTCTTGCACTCTTGCTCAAATAGGATAAGCCTTATATTCCAATTCTTCAAGGGACAATTCCTGCAACTTCTGAAAAGTCCATCCTCCTTGATGACATCTGAGCAACATATAATAAAGCTCCCTTCTATCTCTCCTAGACTGTGAGAAAACTTTGTTGGCCTTATATTTTAGGATTACCTGGCAATCCTTTTGAATCATGAGAAGAATCTCCAATCCCCAAATCTGATCTGATAAAGACATATTTGTATTCTCCGTAACCTTATTTTCCCAAGCAAAGTACATCTGGATAACTTCTGGCATCTCATAATCCACCTTCAACTTTAATTCTACAAGTTTCTCCCTTGCCAACACATCACCATATTCAAGTCTTTCTGGTTCTTCAATTATCATAGCACTTGAATATGTGCTTTCATCATTACATCCTTCTTGCTCCTCAGAAGTAACCACAAATGGTGACTCAACAACCTTCTTCTTTTCTTGTTTCATAATTTGTGCAGCCAACATTGAATCAAAATTTACTTGTGCTGCATCCTTTAGAACCTCTGTTTCTACCATGATTCCTTTACCCTTATCTAATGCATCAATGATGGGTAAAGATGATGATGGTACCTGTGAAGACACTTCCTTGATGATAGCTGATGAATGGAATACATCAACCATATCTGTAAGTCTGTCAACGTTCAAAACCTGTGTGTCAATGCCCAACTTACTCTTGTCAGCGCTTGGTGTGTCAGCGTCCAAAATCTGCTTGTCAACGCTCACCTTACTCTTGTCATTGCTTCTTTTGAACTGCTCCATCATTGCTGTAAAGGATAAGTTCAAATTTGTAGGAGTAACCAAAGAGACATCAAAACCTGGTTGCTTCTTCAATTCTGTAAGAGCTTCAGCCACACCCAAAGATTCTCCATCATGTGAGCCTTTGTCACTCACATGTATCTGCTCATCCTCCCCTTTGGAAGAATCCTCCATACCACGCCTATTGTTAGCACCTTCTAAAAGAACAATCTTCTCCCTCAATTGCTTAAGTTCAAGGCCTTGTGTAGTGACAGTATGTACCAGGTCTGCATTTTGCTTTTGCAAGCTAATGCAGACAACTGTCAAATCCAACATTGTATATGGTTTCAATATACCCTCCTCTAGAATGGGGATTTGACCTCCCAAAGTAGATTCATGGGGCATGGATGAGGTCTTAATGATGTTAGGACTGGCTTGGCCTACATCTAAACTAGCACCAATAGTCCTAGCCTTACCCATGTCCCCAACCACACTTGTGGTGGTGGTTCTCTCTGAAACATGGCTAGGACCACCAGAGGAGAACACTCTGATGGTACTTTGGCATTTTTCCATCCTATAGTCTGGGGGTGTAGAAGATGATGTGGATTGGGTGGTAGTTTGAAGGTTAAGGGGTGTTGGGGACTGTTGTAGAAAGGTGTCAACATTTGGATTTGAAGTATCAACGACAACATTTAATGTGTCAGCGTTGAAGGGATCTTGGTCAAGTTCCATATGTTGAGGTGAAGGTGATGTTTCAGGCAATGGGTCAAGTTGTGGTTGTGGGTCAGGTTGAGGTTGTGCTGCTGCAATAACAGCAAGCATGGCTTGGGTAAGGGGTAAGTCTCTGTGAGGGGGTGAATTCATCTTACTAAAAATAGCTTTCTTTTGCACAGGGATCGCATAAAAGTCGTCATGATCCCTAGTGCAATACCTTTTTTCATCAAAAATTATTTGTAAAAATCTTGGGTAAGCCAGAGTCATCTTATTACCCTTGTTTTTACACATGCCATCAAAAATCAGTTAGACATGTATTAAGTACTTCCAAGCTGGGGGAAATTCTTGTTTATTATATTTATTTAAAGTACCCTCATCAGGGAAAGGATACCCCAAAGCTTGAAGTCCCTGTTCTATCTCACCAATGGGCAGAGTGGTTATACCATCTGCATCATTAAGATGCAAAGCCTGGCGAACCAAGGCTTCAGTAACCACCCATGGACGCCCATGGACAATAGCAGTTAATGTAGTCACATTATTAAGCGTTGAGGAACTAACAGTGTTCCAAAACTGTTTAATATGAGTGACAGGGATGAGAGGAGCATGAGAAAGTGTATACCTAAGTGGGGATGCATTCAAATACGCCACCATCTGAGTGTATTGAGGAAACAAAGCATCATCAGCCTCCAAATTGGCAACCATGTTATGCTGACTTCTGAATCCCAATACCAAGTCACTCGGTTTAAACTTAGGCGCCATTGATGTAGAAAGCTGTGTGAAAGGTTATGAAAGATGAATTATAGGAGAAAAAGTTGTTAGACAAGAATATGAGATTGCCCTGTTTAAAAAGAAGGAGCCAAATTTATAGGAGAGATAGGCACATGTGATTGGTCAAAAATGAGGATAGTATTTTCAAAATATAATGATGAAAATATTGAAAAGAAAATAACTTATCTTGTTCATTAATTAAAAGTTATCAACTCCCAAAATTACGGCCCCAATTTTCGTCAAAAATAACAACTGGGTAGGACCCAATGAGTGTCAACGGTTAAAAACAACCTATCAACGCCCAACGGTTAAATTCTTGTCAACGTTGGAAAAAGCCATGTCAACGTCTAAATTGGTCACAACAACGTTTAGAAATAAATCTGTCAATGTCCAAAAATAAAAATAATAAAATGAAAAAGGACCTTAACAAAGTAATTTATCCTAGTGAAGATAACCTATAACCTGAAAATTACTATAGCGTGTCAAGCACTGTCCAATCATGCACACTTGCTTATGCAAGATAGACATAACAGTCCTCTAGTATCCCTTGCTAACCAAAGTTCTTAACAACGAAGTTATCTCATAAAATCCTTTGTAACTTCCCAGGTAAGCCCAAAATAAATCATACCCAATCTCCCAACAGACCACTCCCAATTCTAGGCAAAAAAGTCTTGGCAGCGTGCATAGTATATCAACTTTGCATGCTACAGTGCCTCATGAGTTAGTAAAATAATTCATACTCACCAGTAGATACAATCTAGAATTGTGATAAGAGTATTATAAGAATACCCAAAAAGTCCTAAAAGGTTCCTAAAACTCCCCTTAAACTATGATACATAAGTTGCCAAACAATATGCATGAAATAAAAATTTATGTCAAGATAGGAATATAAATATTCCAACCATCATCCATAAATTGAAACATGCTCCAATAATGCTCCAAGGATCCATAAGCAACTCTGTATCCAATGATACAATGCTAACAACGCCTGCACAATTAGATCAAAAACCACAAAACTAACATGTTGCTGACAACGTCACGTTAACACTTAACAGCGTTAAAATAACCTTTGTCAGCGTTAGACAAATAAAGTGGAAAATCTAATTTTGTATAAAGACCAATAATAAATGCATATCCTGTACATACTTTTACAAAAAGACCCCAAAACATATATTAAGTGAGATTGATCATTCCAAGACTTGTTACCAAGTATTGAAATCTTCTAGTATCAAAAGGTTTAGTTGATAAATCAGACACATTTTCTTCTGTGTCAACCCTATCTGGTTGTATTAAACCTTTTTCAAAATAATATCTTATAAAATGATGTCTAATTTCTATGTGTTTTGTTTTAGTATGATGTATAGGATTATTAATAATGCATAAAGTACTGTTATTGTCTACAAAAATCTTGGTATGCATGAAATTATACCCATAATCCAACAGCTGGTTCTGAATCCATAAGACTTGTCCACAACAAGCAGCTGCAGCAACATACTCTATTTCAGTTGTAGAATTGGCCACCACTGTTTGTTTCTTGCATTGCCAAGATATCAATCTACTCCCAAGAAACTGGCATCCACCAGTTGTGGATTTTCTATCAAATTTGTCACCACCATAATCACTGTCTGAATATGCAATAAGCTCCAATAGGGAATCTTTTGGATACCATAATCCCAGGTCTGGATAACACCTAAGGTATCTAAAGATCCTCTTGACAGCATGAAGATGACACTCTTTGGGAGTCACTTGATGGCGTGCACATGCACACACAGCAAACATAATGTCAGGTCTTGAAGCTGTGAGATACATCAATGAACCAAGCATTGACCTATAATGCCTGACATCCACCTCTTTTCCATCTCTAACTTTTCCCCAAGGATGTTCTCTATCCATAGGTGTGCTAGCCCGTTTCTCATGTGGAGAAAAGCCAAACTTCTTCAAGATTTCTGCTACATATTTATCTTAAGAGATGAAGATACCATCTTCTTTCTGTTGTACTTGTAACCCTAGAAAGAAGTTCATCTCCCCCATTCACTCATCTTGAACTCGTCTGTCATAAGCTTAGAAAAGTCTTCACTCATCTTTGGACTAGAAGACCCAAAGATGATATCATCCACATAGACCTGTACAAGTAAGAAATCCTTACCAGTCTTCTTTGTAAACAAGGTCTGGTCTATGGTGCCCCTTTTGAATCCATTTTCCACCAGATAGCTAGACAATGTGCCATACCATGCTCTTGGGGCTTGATGAAGTCCATACATAGCTTTCTTGACTCTATACACCTTGTCTGGATGTTCTGAATCTTCAAACCAGGAGGCTGTATTACATAAACCTCCTTTACAATTTTGCCATAAAGAAAAGCACTCTTCACATCCATTTATAGACTATAAAGCCCATGCAGGAAGCATAGGCTAGAAAAATCCTTATAGCCTCAATCCTTGCAACAGGTGCAAAGACCTCCTCATAGTCTATCCCTTCATCTTGTGTATATCCTTGAGCCACTAAACGTGCCTTGTTTCTGACCACAATTCCTCTTTTATCCTTTTTATTCCTAAGAATCCATCTTGTCCCAATAGGTCTGACATGTCTGGGACAATCAACCAACTCCCAAACATCCTGGATAGCAAATTGGTGAAGCTCATCCTGCATTGCTTCCACCCAACTTGGTTCTTTGAGAGCATCAAAAATCTTATTGGGTTCCTGTTGTGATAGAAAACAGGCAAACAAACATGCTTGAACAAGAGGGGTATCAACCTTCTTGTGAATATTGGCAATAAATCCTCCAAGATTTTTATGAGACCTTCTAGTTTGCACAAGAGTCATTACATCACCAATAATTAGAGAAGGAGGATGATTTTTTATTGTAGAAGTAAGCACTCCTCCTTCAATAAGTGTATTATCCTCAATCTCATCGTCCATGTTACCAATATCCTCCTCAGACTCTCTTCCATCATCATCGGAATGAACCTCTCCATTTATGTTTGAAGGTTCACCTTGTTCAAAATTATTGGAAGAGAAAAGATGGTCAAAAGATTTTTCAACGCCTGAACCAAAGTTGTCAACGTTTGAGCCATCAACGCCTGAATTTGTCTTGTCAGCGCCAGAATTTCCTTTGCCAGCGCCTGAAAGATCATGCATGTTTTCAACTGGTGATACTTGGGGACCACCTTTTTCCTTTCCAGCAGCAGCAGCAACAGAAAATGCATCTGTCCATATGGGAATGGTAACATACTCAAGTATGGGTGCTGATTTGTCTGCTTGTGATCCAACCTTTTCATCAACTTGTTTTCCTGAAACATCAACAACTGGTTCTTCCACAACATTTGAAGTCACCTTCACAATGTTTGTATTAGTAACAGGCATATAATTCAATGTCCTAGATAGAGGTTCCAAGTTAAATAACCAATTTGGACCACTTTCAGGATCACTAGGTTTACTTTCTAAAAACCTAACTTGTACCTTTTCAAGTATACGTTTTTCTTTCTTAAGGTAAACCCTATATCATCTACTCTGCACAGAATAACCCATGAAGTAGCCTTCATCACCTTTAGCACTAAACTTACCTAAGGCATCACAAGTGTCCAGCACAACTACATGACATCCAAAAGGTTGAAGAAAACCAATATTAGGTTTGATGTGATCGTGATAGTATATGGTGATAATTTGAGATTACGTTATAGAGTAAATTAGAAAATTACCTTTAGGAAAAAGTAATAGACTAATATTACCAATGAAGAATTCAATTAAACACGTGATAAAACAAGTTCGTTGTACACGAAGATCGAGTGAATTTGAGACGTTTTGTTTTGAATTGGACAATCGATTTGAATTTGGTTTTGGTTTTTATTCTAAATTTACTCCTATAATTTTTACCTAAGTACATGAATTGTAAACCCGAATTATTCTATCTAAAGACGATTACTAAAAATAAACAATTGAACTATTTAAAAATAAACATTCTATTAAAAATCACTTTTAAAATTTAAACTATTTATCTAAAAGTAATTTTAAACTATTTAAAAAAAATCTAAAAATTAATAAAATCTATTTAAAAGTAACTTTTACTTTTTATCAAGAAAGTATATTTATAAAACTAATTTAATTAAAATCTACTTTAAAATCAAATCTAATTAATGAAACATTTTTATGTTTTTTTTATTTTTTTTTTTTGTTTTACTTAATCTAGCAACTTATGCCAAATTTGAGTAAACTTACTCATTATTAAATACGATTGAAAATTAGCTGAACTTAAACAAAAAAAACTATGACGTGTATAAAAAAATGTTTACTCTTTTATAACAGTTTAAAAATGAAACAATAAGTAAATTAAAGTACCAACGAAATTAATAACCAAAAGAGTAGCTAGATCAGTTGGATGGTCGTATGTCTTATAACATGCAGGTCTCGAGTTCGAGACCTGCTGGAGAAAATTTTTGAATTCATTTCGTTTTGAAACAGTTAAAGAATATGGATTTTGAAAGCATAGCAGGTAAAGAAAAAATATAGTACTGAAAGTAGAATGCAGTATTCCCAAAAACAAAATATTCAACAGTCAAAAATTTAAAACAAACAATTAGTAACTTTCAATTATGATGTGCATCACAGTATAACAATTATAAGCAGACATCAAAGTACATGTCACAGAAAAGTTTAACCAACTTACAGCAAACCACAAGCACTTAATGAACTAAAAAAACTAAGAAGAAATGCACAGCTAATGAGCTTCAACAGATTATTAGCAAAGCAAGTGAGCATCAAAAAGTCAATCATTCGTCAGACTGATAAAGAAATATTTGCTTTACACATGAAGTGACAAATTCAGCAATCTAACAAATACTCTCAAATCTCCTACAGAGAAACATTAGCGTTGTACACTATTACAGTAAACGTCACATAAACTAGATACAGCTTAAACAGATTATAGCACGATCATAAAGCAGATCAAGTTAGAAATTTAACAAGAAAAACCATCACTTAAGCATGATTTAACTACTTCAAATCAGAATGCCTTAATCTTTCATCCTAGGTGAAAATCAAGATCAAATCTCAAAATGACTTCAACTAAAAATCACAACGTAGTAATATGTTTCAAGCAGTTTACTAAAGCAAGATCAACAGCTAAATAAACTAGTTATCCAAAAATATAAGCTCTTAATATAAATCCGACCTTAGTTAATTACTATCACGAGGAACTGATTCAAACAAATCAGCAGCATATCATATATATCTAACTAAGCAGTTTCAAAATTAGATCTATCCATAGCAGATTTTAACTGAAATACTATACAAATTAAACTTAACATAAATATCAAGTTCACAAATCGTCTCATCCAAACTTAAATCAATCACGACCCATTCTATATGTATCCTATTCAGTCAGACACACAAATTAAAACCCAAATAGTCCCGAATATAAAAGCAGGACAATTAAACAGCAGCATCAACAATGAATGAGCAGTAATTCAACCTATGATCTCAGCAATCAATCTACGTAATTAACAATAGCAGATTAAAGTTAATTAATCAGTTTTCAAATCAATAAAAGCAAACAATGTAACAAACTCCCTAATGAAATTAAACAGAACAGAAATGAAATTCCTAAATTCCAACATTCAGTCGACAATTAAAAATAATTGAACGACACTAATACAGGAACAGAAACATAAATTTGCAACCACAGAATCGGCAGATAACATCTAATAGGTCTAAACTGGACAAATTCCTTAACCAGACATCATAAGCTAAACATCCATTAAAATCATCTAGTAGCAGACTTTATAATCAAATCAAATCCATCAAATCCTAAATGTTTAACATCCGAAACATAATCAACTCAATATTAACACAGATCATTCAAAACAAAAGTTCAGAAACAATTATTCACGCATTCCCAAACAGACTATCTAATTCAACAAACTAATATAAGCAGGTACATTAAAAACCTTTTGAAGTAAACCGTTGTGGTGAAGCGCAGTGTTGAGCTGGCTATCCTAAACGACCACCATCGCCAGTTTGATTCGAACCAACACCACTTTGAACAATATCCATTCAAATCCAGCTTTTGATTTAACGAAACAGCTTTATAAACTTTCTTAATTTATCACTATGACAAATTAGATCCCAAAACTTCTTAAAATTAAACCGATAAGCTATGATGAAGCTTATAAGTTCAACTTAACATTATAATGGAAAAATTAGAACTCAGGATAATAAATTTAAATTAATTCCAAAATAGTAAGCAAGATAACTTTAGATGAAAAATTAACTTTTATTCAATTAACTGGAAATTAATACAAAGTTTAAAGGAAAACAAATCCTAACTCTATTTAAACATTATAACAGTACAAAAAGTAAGGGATGATCATACTAAATAAAATGGGGGATTTTATAGTTGAAGAAAGAGGTGTGGGTGACGTGTAGAATCAATCCTGGACCGTCCATTAGGTATCTTATCATTCTATTTCTTCTTAAACTTGATCACACAGCTGTAAATCGCCCTTTATCACGCGGATCGCCACAGTGGACAAAGTTGTGCTAGTTTGAGGCTTACTTGGCATGAGAGGATTGGCTCCTTGGCTGAATGACAAGTCTTGGACCAATAGTAGGAGAGATGTGATGTTTTAATCAGTCATGTAAAAGCTTTGTACTTGGAATCTTCATGTATCACACGCGCCATCATTCCCTTAATCTTCTGAATTCCTACGTGAATTAGACTCGCGACTTGATTGGAGAAAACCCCTAAAAATTAGGGTTCTTCAATGGTGCTTCTTCATCCCTCTTTTCTTTCTCTCGTTTTCTTTCCTTTCTGTTTATTCTTCTTTTTTCTTTCTTTGTTTTACTTTGACGAAAATTGACCAGGAAGGTTTAAATAAAACTTTCGACATCTATTTCTAATTTTGGGCTTGGACCTTGTAAATAACATCCACCGTTCATACTTAATTGTTTATTGGGCTTGACCTAATATAGATTTTTCATCACAATCTATTAATGGGCTATTGGGCTTTTATTTGAAAAATAAAACCAAGAATAAATACTTGATTCCTTTAAATGGGTTTTTAGGCCCATTTACCAAAAGTGGGACCCACAAAGCCCAAATCACTTATTAAATATTAAATCCTCTAAATCGAACTCAATTTTGGCTTCCTCGATCTTATTCTTCAAACTCGTGCCGGTTTTTGCTGATTTTTGTGAACTTGGTACCTACACACATGAAACAACAAAACAAACATATGCAAGGCATTTTCCATTGATTTTATGCAATTATTGTTCGTTTTTAGACACAATTGATATGAGTAAAATCACTCATATCAAACTCCCCCTTGCTAAGCAATTGCCGTGTCCTCACGCAATGATAAAATAAAACACTAACTACACATTTATTCAACTTTTGACTTTTTATTTTGCAAAGACATAATGTATTGCTTTCATTATTGAAAAATAACTTTAAGGATCATAAAAGCTCAAATAGATTCATCGTCCTCGACTTTTCACTTTTCCATGCCAAGTGCAAAAACAAGATCATTGCTATTATAATTTGGCAAACTAACACGAACTTATGTGGGCTAATTATTTACTTAGACTCCCTTATTCCTAGGTGGATCTCTTATATTTTATTGTTGTCTTGAATGATCGAGAGGATGCATTGTTGACTTATTTTGATAATTTATTAGGCCGAAAATAAAGTGAACGATTTAATCAATAGTTAGCTAAAGGACAAAATATTTTAAAACTGCTTCTCGGGACCTCATAAAGTTCATATCTTGGCATAACTTGCTTCGCGATTTGAGACCTTTCTCGGACCGATATTTGGCAGCGACTTTATACTTCAAACCTTGAGAGACGTTCATGGTATAATGGTCTTCTCTTCATATAGGAATTTCTTCACTTGAAGTTCTGAGAGATTCATACTTGGACCACGACTTCTTCATTTTTCTCCTATCTTTATTTGGGATTTTGATATACAACGATCCGCCTCCTTTTTGGACTTGGCTTCATTTATCCTCATACCTTGTTATGGTCTTTTTGGATAGACTTCTCCATGACTTTTGGGGAGTATTTTGCTTTTCGTCGTGTGTCTCGATCCTTCATATTGATTTTTGATAAATGATTCTTCACATCACTTGAGATCTTTAGCAATAAAACATTGCCCTCATGTCTTGTTAGGACCCTTTTGGACTCGCCAATCTTCGCATCCCGCTTCAATAAGTTATGCCTTGGCTATGAACTCTAATCCATACCGAGCAACTTTTAAACGATCTTGGGCTAGAAGCTAAGTAACTTTTCAAATCGTTCAACCTTATTTATTGCATATAAATTTATTAGCAAGCGATGGGAGAATAGGCTTATAATTAACTCACATAAATTCCCGAAAGAATACCAAACTTATAATTGGCTCTATCATCTCTTGTTCTCCATATTGTAAAATTTCAAAAATGTGAAATCAATGGATACTTAGCCTGTTAAATCAAAGTTTTGGGTTTTCAAGTCATCTATAGGATCTTGCATCTTCTTATACTTTTTCAAGTTTTAGAATTTGCGTTTTAAAGTTCCCTTGATAGACGACTTTCTAGGATCAATTATAGGAGCTTGCGAAAATTTCTTGTTCTTAACTCGTATGATTTAAGACTTTCGCGTTTTAAAGCTCCCTATATAAAAGCCTAGCAAAACTTAATTCAAATACGTTAAGGAAAAGCTAAGGTTAAAAACCGAGTCGAGTCAAAAACTATCCTTATTTTCACCAACGGAAAGCCTACATTTGTGTCAAAAGCACTTATTTTATTATAAAAAACTTAAAAATAACACTA
This sequence comes from Glebionis coronaria, assembly GCA_025667525.1. Classification (NCBI taxonomy): domain Eukaryota; kingdom Viridiplantae; phylum Streptophyta; class Magnoliopsida; order Asterales; family Asteraceae; genus Glebionis; species Glebionis coronaria. Next base: position 290,956,011 of record CM046880.1, on the reverse strand, counting down.
AAAATTTAAAATTTTATTGAAAAATGAGAAAAACAACACGTTTGGACACGACAAAAGCAATTGCAAGCGATTATATCGATTGACTCCCCCATACTAAAACCAAACATTGTCCTCAATGTTTCTTAGCTCAAGAGTAACACCCCCTTGCTAAAACACGAAGAGTCTAATGCAAAATCCTAGCATGGAAAGAGCACGCAAATCTATAAGCCGTTTATTAATTATGCCTCAAGAAAAAAGGTTAGTCGATAAAAATCAAGGGATAGAAAGTGTGCCCCTTTTTGGCATTCAAAGAATGGAAGATCAAGTGGACCGACAAAAACCGAACACGAGAGTCTTCAAATAATAAGGTCATACCTAAGATCACAACACAACAAAACACGAGCACGAGCTTGAAAGATCAAGCCTTATTAGTTGTTAGAAAATAGAAAGAAGATAGAATGTATGGGACTCCCCCACAAGGCACCTCATTTTTGTTAACCGAGTCATGAGCTCGACTAGATCCCCGCATTCATTGGTCCTTAGGGAAAATGGTGAAAACCGGCATAATGGAATAGAATCCATGATAAAGCGCGATGCCGTGGTCAAAGATCTCATCCTCGTTGTCGGATGACAAACGAAAGGATAAAACTCCAACACAATTCTCTAAAAAGAGATAGAAGTCACAAATAATGGTATGGATGTAGCATGCTCCTCGAGATAAACTCGCACCAAGGTGATAGAAAAATCTTTCAATTATTACATCGGTGAAAGGCCGAGATTTCCCTAAATCAATGATTCCGGGATCGAATACCTCATCCTCGGTGGAGAAAGGAAAGGATAACACGGTGTCGTCCCCCCATGCTAATCCAAGATCATAGAAAGCAAATGGTAATGGTGGTATAAAAGTTTCATCCATAGTGGAATCAACATTCTTTAATTTAACGACCATTTCACCCTTAGGAATGTGATCAATCGGATCATGGTACTCAATACGAGACACATGAAAAACCCTCACATTAAGGTCAAAGTGGGTGGGAGGAGGACTTAGGACGAAATCATCATCAAGTAAATTCTCTAGAAAGAGAGCGTCCCCCTCCGGGTTGATATCATCAACACCCGGTGGTGTTGAATCTTGAGAAGCAAGAAAAGTATCAATCTCCTCCATAAGCGAATCACTATCCTCAACGGGAATAGGAGATGGAGAGAAAGACTTTATAATAGGCTTAGAATTCAAAGCCTTGATCCTAGAAATGAGAAGATAGACGTTTGATAACTTCTTGCGAAGAACCACGTCTTCCACATCTAAATGAGTAAGTTCATCGGAGAACTTCTCAAGGGTCGGAATAGTCAAATCAACCTCATTTCCCGGTGGAAATGGGTCTAAAAGAGCAAGTTCAAAAGTGAACCTCTCAAAAATCGGATCACTATCATCCTCATTTCCCGGTGGAAATGGGTGAAGAAAAGTAGGTTCATCGGTAAATCCCTCAAAATCCGAGTCGTGAATATCATCTTTATAAGAAAGTTCATCGGAGAACTCCTCATTAGAAAATTCACTAGAAGTAGAATCATTCTCAAAATCTTCATTTCCATCACAATTTTCATCATTAGAATTGGAGAAAATATCAAAGTGAATGGAAGAAGTCGAGTCATCACAATGTGGCAAATCACACATCTCATTGGGAATACCGTCAAACTCTCTTGGGTTTTGGACAAGTATAGTGCTAATATGCTCGTCCCCCTTGCTTAGAGAATTTTCGGGTTCCACGATGGAAGAATCATGAATAGGAGTGGTGATGCCATGAGAGATTTCCTCATCATCTAGGATGGGAGAATCCTCGGGCTCAATAGCCGACAAGATACGAATAGGAAGCACGATTGCACTAGACGAAGGATGTAGAGCAATAAGATCTCGCAAAGAAATAGCACTATCCTCGTCATCATCCAAAAGAAGAGAACGCTTGAGTTCACGATTAGCAAGATATCTTTCTTCCTCTTGAATTTTTTCTTTCTCTCGAATTTCAATGCTTAATCCATTATAATCTTGCGAAAGTTGTCTAATCTTAAGTTCACAATCTCTTCTAAATCCATCATCAATTATTTCTCCATGAAATCCTCGACTCCCTAATTCATTTGTAATGTCATTAATCTCTTGATTAATTTGTCTCTTTTCAAGCAACAAATCTTCAATGCTCTTTTCAACAACTTCAACATTTCTTGGATTCATTGTTTCAAATCGTTCAACATCGAAAGAATATTGTGGAGATTGGTCAAAACCGGAAGGAAACGAATTATAGCAAGGATTAGGCTCATAAAAATTTTGATCTCTCGATTGACAACAAAAACTCTCGTGAGGACCTCCACAATACTCACAACAAAGATATTGTTGTGATAAACTCGGTAAATCTTGTGGATAACAATTATCATTAAAGTTTTGATTGTAGCTCGGTTCTTGCTCGTAATTAAGAGAGAATCGATGCGAACAATCATCACCAAAATGAGAATCGTTTCCACAAAACTCACTCGAGGGTGTCTCGTATGTAGGGTATGGAGGTGGATTGAAATCGAGAGAATTATTCGAAAAATTCGGATTTCCACATGAAGTAATATCATCACAATAAGGACAAAATCCAACACGTATATCGTGACGTAAGTCATTTCCACAACGCTCACACGTGCACCACCGACATGGTAAAAAACCATATAACGGTTCTCCACACCCAACACAATTGACGAAGGAAGAATTAAAATTTAGAGGGTGAGGAGAAAAAGAATTAAACATGATAGAGGATTAAGAAGATTATTTTTGGTATTTTTCATAAAAACGAGAAAAACGATACATACTATATAATAAGAAAATAACAAAACTTTCCGAGGACGGAAAGGGTCTTCAAATCAACGATCAACAAATCTCCACAAAGACGAATCGTACACAAGATCCCCGGCAGCGGCGCCAAAATTTTTGATTTGATCGTGATAGTATATGGTGATAATTTGAGATTACGTTATAGGGTAAATTAGAAAATTACCTTTAGGAAAAAGTAATAGACTAATATTACCAATGACGAGTTCAATTAAACACGTGATAAACCAAGTTCGTTGTACACGAAGATCGAGTGAATTTGAGACGTTTTGTTTTGATTTGGACAATCGATTTGAATTTGGTTTTGGTTTTTATTCTAAAATTACTCCTACAATTTTTACCTAAGTACATGAATTGTAAACCCGAATTATTCTACCTAAAGACGATTATTAAAAAATAAAAAACAATTAAACTATTTAAAAATAAACATTCTATTAAAAATCACTTTTAAAATTTAAACTATTTATCTAAAAGTAATTTTAAACTATTTAAAAAAAATCTAAAAATTAATAAAATCTATTTAAAAGTAACTTTTACTTTTTATCAAGAAAGTATATTTATAAAACTAATTTAATTAAAATCTACTTTAAAATCAAATCTAATTAATGAAACATTTTTTTTTTTATTTTTTTTATTTTACTTAATCTAGCAACTTATGCCAAATTTGAGTAAACTTACTCATTATTAAATACGATTGAAAATTAGCTGAACTTAAACAAAAAAAAACTAAGACGTGTATAAAAAAATGTTTACTCTTTTATAACAGTTTAAAAATGAAACAATAAGTAAATTAAAGTCCCAACGAAATTAATAACCAAAAGAGTAGCTAGATCAGTTGGATGGTCGTATGTCTTATAACATGCAGGTCTCGAGTTCGAGACCTGCTGGAGACAATTTTTGAATTTATTTCGTTTTGAAACAGTTAAAGAATATGGATTTTGAAAGCATAGCAGGTAAGGAAAAATATAGTACTGAAAGTAGAATGCAGTATTCCCAAAAACAAAATATTCAACAGTCAAAAATTTAAAACAAACAATCAGTAACTTTCAATTATGATGTGCATCACAGTATAACAATTATAAGCAGACATCAAAGTACAGGTCATAGAAAAGTTTAACCAACTTACAGCAAACCACAAGCACTTAATGAACTAAAAAACTAAGAAGAAATGCACAGCTAATGAGCTTCAACAGATTATTAGCAAAGCAAGAGAGCATCAAAAAGTCAATCATTCATCAGACTGATAAAGAAATATTTGCTTTACACATGAAGTGACAAATTCAGCAATCTAACAAATACTCTCAAATCTCCTACAGAGAAACATTAGCGTTGTACACTATTACAGTAAACGTCACATAAACTAGATACAGCTTAAACAGATTATAGCACGATCATAAAGCAGATCAAATTAGAAATTTAACAAGAAAAACCATCACTTAAGCATGATTTAACTACTTCAAATCAGAATGCCTTAATCTTTCATCCTAGGTGAAAATCAAGATCAAATCTCAAAATGATTTCAACTAAAAATCACAACGTAGTAATATGTTTCAAGCAGATTACTAAAGCAAGATCAACAGCTAAATAAACTAGTTATCCAAAAATATAAGCTCTTAATAGAAATCCGACCTTAGTTAATTACTATCACGAGGAACTGATTTAAACAAATCAGCAGCATATCATATATATCTAACCAAGCAGTTTCAAAATTAGATCTATCCATAGCAGATTTTAACTGAAATACTATACAAATTAAACTTATTATAAATATCAAGTTCACAAATCGTCTCATCCAAACTTAAATCAATCACGACCCATTTCTATATGTATCCTATTCAGTCAGACACACAAATTAAAACCCAAATAGTCCCGAATATAAAAGCAGGACAATTAAACAGCAGCATCAACAATGAATGAGCAGTAATTCAACCTATGATCTCAGCAATCAATCTACGTAATTAACAATAGCAGATTAAAGTTAATTAATCAGTTTTCAAATCAATAAAAGCAAACAATGTAACAAACTCCCTAATGAAATTAAACAGAACAGAAATGAAATTCCTAAATTCCAACATTCAGTCGACAATTAAAAACAATTGAACGACACTAATACAGGAACAGAAACATAAATTTGCAACCACAGAATCGGCAGATAACATCTAATAGGTCTAAACTGGACAAATTCCTTAATCAGACATCATAAGCTAAACATCCATTAAAATCATCTAATAGCAGACTTTATAATCAAATCAAATCCATCAAATCCTAAATGTTTAACATCCGAAACATAATCAACTCAATATTAACACAGATCATTCAAAACAAAAGTTCAGAAACAATTATTCACGCAATCCCAAACAGACTATCTAATTCAACAAACTAATATAAGCAGTTACATTAAAAACCTTTTGAAGTAAACCGTTGTGGTGAAGCGCAGCGTTGAGCTGGCTTATATCCTAAACGACACCACCATCGTCAGTTTGATTGGAACCAACACCACTTTGAACAATAGCCATTCAAATCCAACTTTGATTTAACGAAACAGCTTTATAAACTTTCTTAATTTATCACTATGACAAATTAGATCCCAAAACTTCTTAAAATTAAACCGATAAGCTATGATGAAGCTTATAAGTTCAACTTAACATTATAATGGAAAAATTAGAACTCGGGATAATAAATTTAAATTAATTCCAAAACAGTAAGCAAGATAACTTTAGATGAAAAATTAACTTTTATTCAATTAACTGGAAATTAATACAAAGTTTAAAGGAAAACAAATCCTAACTCTATTTAAACATTATAACAGTACAAAAAGTAAGGGATGATCATACTGAATAAAATGGGGGATTTTATAGTTGAAGAAAGAGGTGTGGGTGACGTGTAGAATCAATCCTGAACCGTCCATTAGGTATCTTATCATTCTCTTTCTTCTTAAACTTGATCAAACGGCTGTAAATCGCCCTTTATTACGCGGATCGCCACAGTGGACAAAGTTGTGCTAGTTTGAGGCTTAATTGGCATGAGAGGATTGGCTCCTTGGCTGAATGACAAGTCTTGGACCAATAGGAGGAGAGATGTGACGTTTTAATTAGCCACGTAAGAGCTTTGTACTTGGAATCTTCATGTATCACACGCGCCATCATTCCCTTAATCTTTTGAATTCCTGCGTGAATTAGACTCGCGACTTGATTGGAGAAAACCCCTAAAAATTAGGGTTCTTCAATGGTGCTTCTTCGTCCCTCTTTTCTTTCTCTCGTTTTCTTTCCTTTCTGTTTATTCTTCTTTTTTCTTTCTTTGTTTTACTTTGACGAAAATTGACCAGGAAGGTTTAAATAAAACTTTCGACATCTATTTCTACTGTTGGGCTTGGACCTTGTAAATAACATCCACCGTTCATACTTAATTGTTTATTGGGCTTGACCCAATATAGATTTTTCATCACAATCTATTAATGGGCTATTGGGCTTTTATTTGAAAAATAAAACCAAGAATAAATACTTGATTCCTTTAAATGGGTTTTTAGGCCCATTTACCAAAAGTGGGACCCACAAAGCCCAAATCACTTATTAAATATTAAATCCTCTAAATCGAACTCGATTTTGGCTTCCTCGATCTTATTCTTCAAACTCGTGCCGGTTTTTGCCGATTTTTATGAACTTGGTACCTACACACATGAAACAACAAAACAAGCATATGTAAGGCATTTTCCATTGATTTTATGCAATTATTGTTCGTTTTTAGACACAAATTATATGAGTAAAATCACTCATATCAAGGTTTCTTGCCCCAAAGTAACTCATAAGGTGTTTTGTTGTGAATCTTGTTGACTAATGCCCTATTCTGAACATAACAAGCTGTATTCATAGCCTCAGCCCAAAAAGCAATGGGAAAGTGAGCATCAGCCAACATAGTCCTGGCTGCTTCTATGAGGGTTCTATTCTTTCTCTCAGCTACCCCATTTTGTTGTGGGGTTCTAGCTACACTAAACTGTCTAGTAATCCCTTTCTTGGCACAAAAGTCATCTAATAACTTATTTCTAAACTCACCACCATTGTCACTTCTAAGCATCTTAACCTCATTACCAGACTTCTTTTCAATTTGGGTAATAAAGTTAATCAAAGTATCAGCAATGTTACTTTTCAAAGCTAAAAAGAAAGTCTAAGTAAATCTAGAAAAATCATCAGTGATGACAAAACAGTAGGATTTACCATTTAAGCTTTCTATATTAGTTGGACCAAACAAGTCCATATGTAGTAAGTGAAGTGGTTTAGAACTAGAGTGCACTGGTTTAGACTTAAATGAGACCTTGTGTTGTTTTCCTTTAAGACATGCAACACAAGAATGGTCATTGTGGAAAGCCTTTTCAGGCAAACCATCAACTAAACCATGTCTCACAAGTCTATTTATATTTTTAAAATTAATGTGTCCTAATCTTCTATGCCAAAGATTACTCTCATCAACTGAAGCCTTAGCATATAGACATGACAAATTATTATTCATCCTAATTCCATTAAGATTCACATTATAAATGTCCTTATGCCTAAGTGTTCTATAATCATTGAATTTCTCATATGGTATTTTAAAATCTTTGCTCAACACCAAGCATTCAGTATCAGTGGAAAGAACCTTATTTTTGTTATCACAAACCTGTGATACACTAAACAGATTATAGTCAAGTTCTTTTACCAGAAACACGTTTTCAAAACGCAAATTGTTGGTGAGAAGAGTGCCTTTGCCTGTGATAGTCCCATATCCACCTCCAAAGTACACTTTGTCACCATCTTTAATGGGGATAAAATTTGTCAGATAATCTTCCTTCCTTGTCATGTGCCTAGAGCATCCACTATCCCAATAGCAATAATCATTAAACTGCTTTTGAATGCCCTGCACATAAAGAAAAAAAATTAGTTTTCTTTGGGAACCCAAGCCTGTGCAGACTTGGATTCATTTGGTTGTTCAACAAGAACAGACTTAGTCCTTATGACAACCCCTTATTCATCCCTTTTCGGATTAAACACCCAGTTAACCACAATTAGTTTTGTTATGACCTTTGAAATATAATGAAATCTGTTACAGGTCATTGAAATCACATTTAAATTAGGGTTTTGATCTTGCTTAGGTCTCCATGTCAAGCTAGAAGAAGCTTTAGACCCCTTTCCCTTTGGTTGCAAATATTTACCATTATTTGGTCTGGCAACGTTCCTGTCAGCGTTTAATTTGGTCTTGTCAACGCTGAAATTACCCTTATCAGCGTTGAACCTAGGGTTTGCTACAGGAACCCATTGTCTATTAGACCATGTATTGGTCTTCTAAAAAGGTCTTTGTCCATAAGTATTAGACCCTTTAGTAAAGAATGGGGCTGGTCTAACAACTTGTGGACTTTGCTGGACAAAAGGTTTGGGTTTGACAGCGTTTGACTTTTTATCAGCGTTGACCTTTGAAGCATTGACACACTTATAGGCTAAATGTGAAAAACTTTCACAAGTATAACATGCTTTTCTAGACATAACTCTAGGTCTAGAAGAAAAGAAACCTGTCCCATTATCACTAATTTGGCTTTTTGGTGACCTAGGTTTTCTATACATTTCTGCATATTTAATAATAGGTTTTCTATCAACGTTTAAGCCAAGGTCAACAGTGTTGCCAGTGGTTAGGTTTGTCACTTTTATGGGTGTAGACTCATTTGGGCTGTCACTAAGCATGCCACCCTTAACAAACAAGGTAGGGTTGGCTTTCTTCCATTGGTCCAAATCAGTCAACTTCTGCTTGTATTCCTCTACTGGAGTAAGAACTCTTGGTGGAGGAATAAATTCCTCTTCTTGGAGTTCTGGTATACCAGTCCAAGACAAGTCCTTTCTAGAAACACCATAGAAGTTCCCAGCAGGTGGTGGAACACCAGCATACTCTTTCATCCTAATCCCAGTCATATCCCTAGAATCCCTTTGTTCACTGACACATTTTTCTAGGGTTTGTGAGGCTTTATCAAATCTCTGAATTTTAAGATCTAAATTATCTTTGTTTTTGATAGCCTTGTCTAATTTATCCTGTAAAGCACCATTGGCTCTTTCCATGATGTTTCTAACCTCAACACTAGCGTTTAAATCATGAGTCAAAATATTGATTTGATCTTTTAGGTCAAACTCCTTTTTCTTATACTCAGCTACAGTCTTTTCAGTTTGAGTAAGAGCAAGTTGATAGTTAGATAACTTGTATCTTTCATTAACCACATCTGTTGTCAATTTTAAAACTTCTGTGTTAAGTTTTTCAGTGTTTAGACGACAACCCTTACTACAAAATGCATCATCATATACATCATTGTCTGATGAATATGAAGAGTGTGCCATGAGAGCAGAGTGAACATGCTCCTCTTCTTCCTTTTCTGCAACCAAAGCTTTGTTTTCTTCCTCATCCTTGTCCAAATAGCTCCAATCCCAGCCAACACCATCAATATCTTGCATGGCAACCATAGCTTTGGAATCTTGAGTCTTGATGATTTGGCTTGAGGGAATCCCAACATCAGATCTTCTTGGAGATCTGCATTCTCTCATAAAGTGTCCCATTCGATGACAATTATAACACTCAACCTTGGATTTATCAAATCCAGCAGTGTCCTTAGCATTAAAAGTCATCTTTTTCTTAAATCTTTTATTCCATCTATTTGCCCTTATGCTTACAAGGGCCATATTCCACTTTATGTCCATCTCCTCCAAATGCTCATCACTAATTTGCTCAAGGTCCTCATATGTAATCACTGAACCATTGGGCAATGAAGCAATGTATGCACACACAATATCTAGATCAATACCAGCAGGCTTAACTCTTAGTGAGTCAACTTTGTATGTGTCAACGTCTGAATGTGTGGCGTTGACAAAGCTTGATCCAGCGTTGACACAAGTTGATCCAGTAACGGGGTGCATGTATGACTCCTTTTGATCAAATTAACCTTCACTATGTGAAAAGAAGGCCATATTTCCATTGGTAAACTTGCTTCCTTGATCCAAAATAATTTCATTCTCAACCAGCCTTAGTTTATTGTAAACATCATCAAAAGTAGAACTTTTGTGAGTATTATTAGCAATTATAAACCTTGCTTCAATCTTCCATGCATCACCAAGACTTTTAAGAAAAGTGGTGATGATATCAACATCACCAAGCGCTATTCCCATAAAGGACAGCTTGCTTGTAATGTCAAGAAGTCTGCTTCTCACTCCACTTAGTTTTTCATTGGGTTGAGCTTTAAAAACAACATACTCATGCAAGAGTTTCTTCTTTTTCTCTTGTATAGTATCAGCATTACCACCATAAGCAACTTCAAGGGTTGCCCAAAGATCTTTTGCAGACTCATAGATTCTATATTTGTGCTGATTGGCTTGTCCCAAAGAGAGTTTGAGAATGCTTAGGGTTTTCATGTCATTCCTTTTCTTTGCTATGTCCTCAGCTGAGACAGCTCTACCATCATCAGGTTTTTCTTTTCGATCCTCTTCAGTAGAGCTTTGAGTTGATCTTGACAAGATAGCAGCTGCAATCTTGCCAGCCTTATTGAATGTGTTTCCATATTCAATAATTTCCCATAGGGTGTAGTCATGGATTTGAAGATACTGTTCAAAGTTAAACTTCCACAGCTCAAAATTATCTGGGTCTAGCATGGTAATCTTGATGTTGGGGTTTGAGGAGGAGGAGCAGGAGTTTAACTCTGGAGTAGACAAGTTGTTTTTAGGGTTTCTTGAAAATTAGGGTTTTTGGCGATTTAGGGTTTTTGTGTTCTTTAGATCAAAGTTACTCAACAAGCTCTGATACCACTTGTTGATCCCAAACTTAGATCAATTTAGCTTGTGTAAACAAGATTAAATCAAGTTAAACACGTAGAGAAACTTTGTTATGTATAAAACAATTTAAGTATTATGCGGAATTAATACTCAAACAAGAACATACAAACAGTATAAACCAACCTTTCACTTTGATTGATAAATCAAACTTGCGTACAATGAAAGTGTTAAAACGTATATCAAACTTAAACCTAAAGGCCTCCTTTTATAGATTAAGGAGCCTTGTACAAGAGTCTACAAATCAGCTATTTTAGGTAAAGATAAATGTAAGAAATACATTTTCGATCATATCTTTACTAGAGACATAATACGTGTAGACTAAGTCTTCTATCAGTGCTTGACTTCTTCCTATCAACGCTTGACTTCTTCCTGTCAACGCTTGTCCTGTTAACGCTTGATTTCTTCTTAACAACGTCCAGATTGTTCTTGTCAGCGTCCAAGTGTACTAGCTACATTTTATTCCCAACAAAACAAAATCTTGCTAGGTGAACAAACGGCCGTCAAGAAGCATGAGTCTGAGCCTCTGAGGAGACTCGATAGAATGTAGGCACACATCATGACTAATATACAAGACTGAGGCTGAACCAAGCCTAAACTATTTGTCCAGTTAGTTTTCGGTTCGGTTCGGTTTTGAGTCGATGCTATAATCCACGATAACCTATGCCAAGTCTAGCATGCTTATTTAATCGTATGTAATTAGCTCAATTCAGCACCTTTCCCTCTTGATTCATTTTACTAGTAAATTTACCGTTTATACATTTTACGATTTCCTACTCGTATACATTGCTAATCAATAAACTAATTCAAACTAACAACATACACTAAACAGAATCAATCATCTAAAACAAACAAAGAAACGAAAAGATATATACTGATTAGCATGAAGCAACGCAGTGGGACCCAAATACGTCTCAAGAAATTACATTGATTGATTGAATCTTACGGGTGATTATGAGTGGTTGATTCAATCTTTGCTATGTTAAGGGTTGACATTGATCTCAACCTATGATGATAATGTATTTATATTTGACTTGTTTAACATGTTAGTTTAAACGGTTATATATATCGTAGGTTTTATTAATAAAAGTAACAATCAAGTTAAATAATAAATAAATGTTTTATGTTTTCTTCTTTTATTCTTAAAAAGTAAACATTTGATAAAAGTGATGGTTCTATTTCGATATTATTCGAGTGAGTCGCATCATCGAGCATACACGTATACACTAATGATTTTTGGTATTAGCCAACTGAATGTACTTTTTAACTTTTAACGAACCAAAATAAGGAGAGGGCATAAGGTATTTTTATACCCCCTATTTATCATCCACCAAAGCCACATGCGCCTGTCCACTCCAATCCAAACCACCTCTTTCCAAAATGGAAGAAACAACATGGGAACAAAGATACAACACCTTAACGCACATCCTAACAACATACCCAATAGCCACACCATCACTCCACTCGCAATACTTCATCTCAACACAAATCCCATGTTACCACACATGGGATTACCCTCCGATCTTATGCTCTAAACACAACAATCTCAAATGGGCTATTGGTCTTTTCCTGAAAAGGGTATCTAAACTAGGTGTGATTAACCAAGGTAGTAGGAGGTCTAAGTGTCCTTATCAACAACCTCCACTATTGGTGCTTGCTAAAGGTGTAGAAGAAGCAAAATGGGGTGATGAAGATAAGAGAGAGTACGTGAAGAAAAGGCTTAGGAAGAAAAAAAGGGAAATGATATCAACCCTTGGATTCCAATCTTGTTGCCTAATCATTACTTTCATATATCGCCCTACTTTTAAAATCAATTTCATATATACCCAAAGTGCAACTATTGAATGCATGATGTACAATGATTTTTAAGCATGTATGGGTATATATGAAATTGATTTTAAAAGTAGGGTGATATATGAAATTGCCCCATATTATCTTGTTGTCTTTTTTATTTTGGGATCCTTATGACCCATGAATGATGATGTACCACTTATAATTTCTCCATAGGAAAATTACTATATGTCTTTTACATTGTCTATGTGATCTTCTTTCTGGCCATTTGACAATTAAGTTGTAAGGTGTTCTAGTTCAAAAATAAAGAAGTTGCAACGTGCTTTAGTTCTTTTAAAGGTTACGCTTATACTTTTGCAAGGTTTTATGTTTTACCTCGTCTAGGCTAGCACTTTCGAGATAGGGAACCGAAACTCCAAACCTATTCTCACAAGTCATGAACCACCACTGCTGACTAACAGGCCAGCTTAAAAGGTGTGTGAAATGTATGTTGACATATTCAATACTAAACAAATGTATTTGTTTGGTTTCTTAGAACTTTAACATTGTTTACATGTTCAATAAATTTTCATAATAGATCGTCTTTGTCTCGAATTCTCACAAACTGCATTTCGTAACGTGTTATTTGTTCTTCTACTATAAGTTGTGCTCCTATTTTTACCAGGTGTCATTTTAGAATTTTCCCTCTTTAGTTTAGCATGATAAACTTATGAATTATCTCGGGTTCTTGGGTCACAATTTTTTGATTTTGGTCTATTAAAGAAGGTGTGCTTATGTTACGTATTATATCGGAAAATTTTAAAAGGTGCTTCATTATCTATATACTATTTCGTGCAAATACTTGAGAAGTGTATTTTTTTTTTCATGCATTAAAATAAAAAATGCAAATATTACATTTTTTCTCTCCATATCATGTATTGAAAACTTAAAACTTACAAAATTTTTTTAAATCAACTCAAAAGTTTTTTCATCACAAGAATACAAATTTATAATGGTAAAAAATACGTCAACAGGTAACACACGATACTTGGTTGTACACAAAGGCGAAGTCAGGATTTCAAGTTAAAGGGGCTGAAAAACGATTTTAGAATGATAACGATATAGTTTGAATCAATATATCAAAGCGTGAAAATATGGTAAATCAAACGAAGAGCCAAATGTTTAATAAATTATGTGAACACGTATCTTACACTAATACGAAGATATAATCAATCATGGTAAGAACTTAAATGAAAATTTGCAATTTAGCGGTTAGCATTTGACCCTAATCATTTGTCTTACAAACTTATATGCAAATAAAAAAATTATGTGTGATATTAAAACACGAATTTATGTTAATGATAAATAAGAAACTAAAAAAGAGACAAGTAACACTGGTACACTACTTTGCGTTTTTTTATTTAGACACGTCTTTGTTCTTTGGAGTAAAAATCATTAATTATGTTAACGGTGAAAGAGAATGAAGAGTCTCTCTTTCAACGCTAAGATTCAAACTATTTTTGAAGAAATTCATCGCTTAGTGTAGTACGAAGCTTTCTTTTCACATGCTTTATTAATTAAAAAGTTTCAGATGTTGTAGTTGTAACAAGAAGAGTTAAAATAAGAATAATCAATATATCAATAAGAGGATAAGTTTTCCGCTTCTTAGTTTCTTGTGATCCTTTACACAACCTGGAAAATTAAGTATCATTCTTCTCTTATGGAACATTATCGAGTTCGCAACTCAAGTTTTAACTCAATTTTATCGTATTTAGTATAATTCTAAAGGATGATACTTCGTCACCAATTTACATATGCCATTCTTGGATCCAAAGTAGCACTAAGACGAAGAACCTATGATTTTTTAGCTCTTGCAACTAACTATAGATAGCAACAATACACATATCAAGTCGATAATGATGCTCGACCGTCACATCATTTTTCTGTGACGTGACTAAATTGTATCACTATAAGTCACATTCATATCGGGAACAAGAGTGTTATATTTATCAGTTACAATATGTATAATCAAAAAAAATAATATTAAATGTTTAACATTATTGGTAGAGGCTAATCATTATTAATCTTAAATTATTAGGCTTTTAGGCTATGTTGTAGTTGACCTGTTGAGCTTGTTGGGGGAGGCTTAGCACCCACTAGTCCCCTCTTGACTCCACCCCTGGTTGTACATGATCGTCGTCGGCCTCCCGTTATAGAATTCATGAAGTTTAACTATAACGCTGCACGGATGCCTAGTAAACACATGGTTGGCTTTCTTAAAACGTAATCATGGGGGAAATGTACTCATTTCAGGTGTGAAAAGTGTAAATATTTTAAACTGTCAGAAATTAGAATAGCGTTGTGGGTTGTTCAGATTGCTCGAGATATAAACTTCATAAAAGTTGAAGTGAATATGAATTCTTAAATACATCAATCACTTGGTACAAATAGACATATGCTTCAAATTGCTAGTTTGGCACGATATTGTTGATATCGGTCATCACAATGACTTATGTGAGTCGATATTTATCAAGCGTGGTAAAATATGTCTTATTTGTAATTTAGCAAGATCTTTTGTGCTTGCAGATGTTCATAATATTTATAGACCTCAGTACAATGCGTTGTGGGAGGCGTTTTTCCAACGACGTCATGTGAAAACGTGTATTGCGTTGTTATAGTGGCTGGGGAAGAAAAATAAAAGAATAAATATGTTAGTAACATAAATCGGACATTGGCTGTGTTTGGCAGCAAGCATTTTGGAGCGTTTAGGAGCGACAAACAGTTAGTGTTTTAAATAAAAAGCTTGTTTGACAATGCCTCAGCAAGCAGTTAGAAACTGTTTAACCACTCCAATCTTAAATGTTAATTAGAGAAGCATTTCAGAACTTCTCCTAGAAGTTTCATTATGAAATTAAATTTTTAGTTTTTTACCCTCGAATATAACATTTATAATCTCTTAAATTAAGTTATATGTCTTTTTTGTAATTTTACATTTTTTAATTATATCTTACAGCTACGTTGCCAAACAAGTTTTTAAACAAACTGCTCCTGCTGCTACTTCTGCTTACTGCTACGTCACCAAACATACCCAATATGTTTGGTGACGTAGCAGTAAGAAGAAGTAGCAGCAGGAGCAGTGTAACACCCCAAGTTGGTCAAATGCAGCGGAATAGTACGTGGGGTGTTACTTGGGTGGATCGATAGCACACAGCATATAGAGCAATGATCATAAAAGTTATTTAATACATATTACATGAATTAATTGTACACACTTAGTATCTTGTTTGTAAAACTACTTTTATTATAAAACTGAAGTAAATATCCCAGCCCAATGGTAGACATGATGCTTAATAACTGGCTTTTGCCGTATAAAAATATTCGTTGTTCCAGTCTTTTCGAATTGGGAAAGGGAAAATGTACGACTCAGTCGTCTTTTGGTGGGAAACAATAGATTTGTCGTTGTAGTAAAGTAAATGTGCAAGACGTTAACGTAAATGACGGTAATTAAAACTAAAACTAATTAAAAACGTAAATGGTGCAATATTAAAAACTTTAAAAGGTAATTAGATTAAATAACAAAAATTAAAGCTCGACGAAAAGTAAATTGACAATGTAATAAAAATGTGAACTTTAAAATTAAACTAAGATAAAGCAATTAAAATAACACTAAATAAAAATGGCGGGAAAAATAAATGCTTAAAAATAAAAAGGAAGTAACAGAACCTGAGCCGGGATCCAAAATAATATCACTATCCGGAATCCAATCTTACTCTTATCCTGAATAACAAACCTGCCTTATCCGGAATCCAAATTTTACCACTATCCGGAATCCAAATTTGTCACTAATCTGGAATACCAAACAGAAGCTTATCCGGAATCCCCTTGATCTGCTGCTTATCCGGAATATTTTCCAGGTCCTTATCCAGAATTCCAACAGGTTGTCACTATCCGGAATAAATTCCGGAAACTTATCCGGAATATCCTTTTAAACCCTTATCCGGAATAAGTTTGATGCCTTATCCGGAATACCTCAAAATGCTTATCCGGAATAATGTTAGACGCTTTATCCGGAATCACTTGTTCTGCTTATTCGGAATTTGCCTCGGATCATTATCCGGAATCCACCTGCTTATACGGAATAACCAATTCGCAGCCCTATCCGGAATAAATCTTCTAGACACTATCTGGAATGTTTGAGATTCAGAGGCTTATCCAGAATTCGCTTTTGAGCTATATCCATAATCTTTTCCGGATCCTTATCCGGAATACTATTTAACGAAGGCTTATCCTGAATCCGAAATCAAGCTCTTATCCGGAATTTGAGGGTTTTAATTAACCCGGATAACAATAAGAAGTAAATAAGCTACAAACTAAAATAAGCTAAAAACAAATAAGCACTTAATTAAAACTTTTACCAAATCAAACTTAAGAAAAAACTAATAAGCCAAAATTTAAAAACTTTAAAAAACACTAAATAATAAAAATATTTTAAAACAACTTTTTATAAAAATTAACTAATAAGCACTTAATTAAATATAAGAAAAACACAATAAGATATAAAATTCATAAGCTAACACAATCAATAACATAAAAACATGACAAATAATCAAATAAGCATGACAATAAGCACATAAGCATAAAGATTAAATCAAGAACAAGAAAGGTAAAATGAGAGATTAATTAAAACTTGATTAAAATTAAGATTCAACATTTAAAGTAAAGATAAGAATTAAAAGCTTACAAATTTAAGGTGCAAGACAAGAAATTAAAGGTGCAATTAAGTAAATGACATTAAGAAAAGTGCAAGTAATTAAAATGGAAGACTAGTTTGTCAAAATAGCCAACACCTCCTAATGTGAGATTAGGAGGGTATTTATAGTGATTAGGGAGGTTAAGCATGCGTTGCTTCCTTCTTTCTTTATTTCTCGTCTTTTCGTCTTCTAAATTCTTCGACTTTTTCGACTTTGTCTCGGGATTATTTAAACTCGTCTTATAATTTCTTCGTTAATTTAGACTAGAGTTCTTCGGCTTTATTAAACTTCCGTCTTTATACTTTTTCTTCGATAAATCTTCAGAATATGCCTTGGACTTCCGTTCTTTTTGCACTCTTGATCTTTTGACTTTGTCTTTTGTCTTTTTCTTTGATAAAAGCCCGTGAAAGCCCGTGTTTTCATCCCTTTTCACAATTCGATCCTAAATCACAACAAAAACACAAACCACACATAATTCCAACATTTACGACATAAAATACACGTTTTGGCTTGGTTATTATTATAATTAAGTGGTAAAAGGATAAATGTTTTCACACTTATTAAATCCCCTGCACTTGACCATTGCAATGTCCTCATGCAATGCATTAATTACAAAGCAAGTTTTACATTTTCCATCATAATCAATCCACAATGACCTTTATTAAAGAGACAAAATATTTAAAGGAAGAAAACAAGTAAAAAGATCAAAAACTTACCTTAGGGTTCTGGAAATGTCATGAATGATCATCATTCTCAAGTTTCATGTTCCCTATACCAAGCTTAAAAACGAGATCATTGTTATTATAAGTTAGCAAACTATCACAAACTCATGTGGGCCAATTATTTACTTAGACTCCCTTATTCCTAGGTGTATCTCTTATATTTTATTGTTGTCTTGAATGATCACGATGATGCATTGTTAACTTATTTTGATAGTTATTTAGGCTGAAAATAAAGTAGGACGATTTAATCAATAGTTATCTAAAGGACAAAATCTTTTAAAACTGCTTCTCGGGACCTAATAAAGTTCATATCTTGGCATAACTCGCTTCACGTTTTGAGACCTTTCTCGGACTGATATTTGGTAGCGACTCCATACTTCAAATCTTGAGAGACGTTCATGAAATAATGGTCTTCTCTTCATATTAGGAATTTCTCCACTTGAACTTTTTGAGAGATTCTTCATATTTGGACCACGACTTCTTCATTTTTCTCCAATCTTTATTTGGGACTTTGATATACAACGATCCGCCTCCTTTTAGGACTTGGATCTATTTATCCTCATACCTTGTTAGGGCCTTTTTGGATATACTTCTCCATGATCTTTACGGGAGTATTTGCTTTTCGTCGTGTGTCTTGATCCTTCATATTGATTTTTGATAAATGATTCTTCACATCACTTGGGATCTTTAGCAACAAAATGTAGCCCTCATGTCTTGTTAGGACCTTTTCGGACTCGCCAATCTTCACATCCCGCTTCAATAAGTTATGCCTTGGCTATGAACTCTAATTATTACCGAGCAACTTTTAAACGATCTTGGGCTAGAAGCTAAGTAACTTTTCAAATCGTACAACCTTATTTATTGCAATTAAATTTATTAGCAAGCGATGGGAGAAAAAGCTCATAATTAACTCACATAGATTCATGAAAGAATACCAAACTTATAATTGACTCTATCATCTCTCGTTCTCCACAATTTAAAATCTCAAGGAATGAGACTCGTGGATGCTTAGCCTATAAAATCAAAGTTTCGGGTTTTCAATTCATCTATAGGATCTTGCAAACTCTTAGACTCTTTCAAGTTTAGAATTCGCATTTTAAAGTTCCCTTGATAAACGAATTTCTAGGATCAATTATAGGAACTTGCGAAAAGTTCTTATTCTTAACCCGTGAGAGTTAAGACTTTCGCGTTTTAAAGTTCCCTATATAAAATCCTAGCAAAACTTGACTTAAAACACATTAAGGATACTAGCTAGAGTAAACTTAGATAAGTAAACTCGGGTTGAGTCAAAAGATTCATAACGTTGAAAAACGAAAACCACTTTATTAAAAATTTATTCTAGCAAAGAAAGTAAATAACGATAACAAAGGAAAATACTACTAAACTACTAGGCCAAAATAGATTAAAAATTTTGAAAATGTCGAAAAATTAGATTTTTTAGTTAAAATGAGGACAAATACAAGGAAAAGACCACTTAACTTCGATAGAAGTCCCCCTTACACTTAATATAAACATTGTCCTCAATGTTTAAGCATGTGGAAGTAAACTCCCCTACACTTAGGACATTGTGCACGTTGTTTAAATCTTGCTAAGGAAGAGACAACTAAAGTGATTCCTATTTTAATATTGAAGAATATAAAATAGAGAATCAAAAAAGTTTAGGATACAACCGAAAAGACGGGTACACGGGATCACGGTTCGTCAAAAGTCATCAAGAATGTATCTTTGAAAGCTCGAATCCCTGCACATGATAAGAAAGAAAACAACAAACACATACTAGGGTCTCCCCCTACACTTATTATGAAAACAAAAGAAAAAGGATAGATACTGCGGGTTGCCTCCCGAGAAGCGCGTGTTTTTGTTAACCGAGTCGTGAGCCTGACTCGACCTTGATTAGCATAGGAAGAAGCTTAAAACACATCCACCGAGATCAAATACATGGTTTTCGTCCATCAAATAGCACAAGCTTAAGGCAAACAAGGCATGCCAAAGAAGAGTAGGCAAGGTTCCCTTAAGCAAAGATGGAGCACGGTGGTAGTAAGGGTGATGAGGTGCAAGCATATCTCCAAAAGTTCCAAAAATCTTTCCTTTTATTTCATCAGATGGATACTGAGATGGCGTAGAAATTGCAATACCGGGATCGAACACCTTTTCCTTTAGGGAAAAATAAGACTCAGGCTCAGTAGACCTTGAAGAAGATCCGCTCATAAATCTCACAATCTCATCCTCAGAAGGTTGATAGAGAGGTGTCAAGACATAGGTACTACGGATATCGATGTCGACCGGTTTCTTCTCCTTTGAAATGGGTTTCTTCATATCCAAAGGAGGATAAAGACCATAATCATCAAAGTCCAAAGGAGGAGAATCACTCTCATTGGGGAAGTAGGTATTGAGAAAAGTAGCAAAATCTTCCTCAAATGAGTAGTCATCCAAAGTAGGAGAAAGCATGGTTGGTGAAGGATCTTCATCAAAAGTAGGAGTAAGGTCATCATGAGAAGAATCACTCGAAAGAGTATCGACATCCTCAAAGTCAAAATCATCATATGTTGGCATATCGTTATACTCAGAAGAAAAATCATCAGAATCATCCATGTCAGAACTAGAATCATCATCATAGTCATCATAAATTGGAGGAGATTCATGAATTGGTGGAGGATCTATATTGGAGAGAGAATCATCCACATCATCTTGGAACAGTGGATTATCACAACAAGAATCGAAAATAGTATTGTTGTAGACGACAAAACATCAAGCACATTAATCATATTCCCTAATTCTCTTCCATTGGGTTTGGTTGTGATCTTCCCCGTTTTAAATACTTGTGCTACATTCCCGACTCTTAAGATTAACTCACCTTCGACAACATCGACTAAATCTTTTCCGGTTCTTAAAAATGGCCGACCAAGTATTAACTGAATACGAGGGTCCATTTCATAATCAACAACAACAAAGTCGACCGGAAAAGTGAAGGTACCAACTTTAATAAACACATCTTTGGCAATACCAACGGGGTAAGCGAGAGTGCGATTTGTAAGCTCAAGAGTCATCATTGTTAGTGTAAGATCGGGTAGTGATAACTTTTTCCAAACACTTAAAGGCATCAGATTTATACTTGCCCCAAGATCGGCTAAGGTAGTAAATTCTTCTGTTTGGTTAAAAGTACATGGTAGCACAAAACGACTAGGATCTCCAAGTTTCTCCGGAATTTATTTAAGAAGGACGGCAGAACAATTTTCATTCAATCGAGTATTAACAAACTCGGCCATCTTCTCCTTCTTATTAAGCAATTCCTTAAACATCTTAACAAACTTAGGCATTTGTGCAAGAGCTTCAACAAGGCTAAAGGTGATGGTCAGTCCTGAAATCTTCTTCAAATAGTTCGACACTTGAATGTCATCCTTAGTTTACAGTTTGGCCTTGTCTAAGCGAGAAGGATAAGGGATGTTGGGTTTATAGGTGGAAGGTGGGATTGGTGAAGGGTTTTTCTTGGGTACTTCGTCATTAAGAGGTGGAGACGGTAATGGAGAACTAATACTAGGCGTGGGAGTAGGAGGGATAAATGGTGGTGGAGGAGGTGTAGATGGAGTAACTGGGGGAGGGGTAGATGGTGTAACTGGGGGAGGGGTAGATGGTCCTACTAAGGTTGCTCCACTTTGTGTAGTAATAGCACTCACATTCGCTCTTGGGTTGGTGACGGTATTTGAAGGTAGAGAGCCCGAAGTAGAGGGTTAAGGAGTGGGTAAGAAACTAACCAGCATATTCTTCAAATCATTTGTTTGAGTGCTAAAAGAGGTTTGTATATCATGTCGAAGCTCGGATCTAATATCATTACCTTGCTTAGTGATATCTCCTTTCAAGTTGATTATTTGGCTTTGTAGATTATTAATTTGCTCTCCTTGGGTGGGGCTTGTTGAGCAGGTGGGTGATAAGGATTAGAAGCTCGAGGTGGGTTTGAGTTGCTTCTATTGTAGTTTTTGGGGTTGTGGTTTTGAGGAGAAAAACCGGGTGAAAGAAAGTTATTAGAACGGTAACTTAGCAAGTTACGATCACCTTGAGGTCGAGCTTGATAGTTTTCTAATGAATAGTTACCATAAGCCGCATACACGTTTTCCGGATTGTCATGAGTAGAAGGACAATCAGTGTATGAATGAGGACCCCCGCCAATCTCACAAGAAGTTGCTACAGCTTTAGCTTGTTGTTGTTGATTTGTAGCCAGGAGTTGCATATTCTTGCTCATTTCGACCATTGCACGGGTCAATTCGGTGATATCAGGGTTTGAAGAAGTAGAAGAAACATTGACTCTCGGGTTTGATCTTGAAGATGCGGATGAATCCCAATTTTGTGATGAGTAGTCATGTTCTCGATAAGCTCTCTACACTCATCGGGTCTTCTTTTCATAAATGTGCCACCGGCGGCTGTATTAATCGTATCACGATCACGAAAAGTTAAACCGTTGTAGAAAGTATCAATCAAAGTAACGGGGAGCATGTTGTGGTTTGGACATCGATCGATCAAAACATTATATCGTTCCCAAGCATCAAAAAGTGATTCATCAGGCTCTTGTGTAAATCCACTAATTTGATTCCGAAGGCTCGTGACCATGGATGGTGGAAAGTAGCGCGACAAAAATCGTTGAGTCATCTCATCCCAAGTATGAATTGAATTCTTCGGAAGACGATCAAACCATTTTTCGGCATGGTGGGATAAGGTGTATGGAAATAGGTGAAGGCAAAGGAAATCCATAGTAACCCCGGGCAACTTCATGCTTTGAGTAACGGTAATGATTTTGTCGAGGTGTTTGTTGGCATCATCATCCGGCAATCCGCGAAATGGACAAGTGTTATGCACTTGTTGGATCATGTGATGCTTCAACGAAAACTCCGGAGCCATGATTTGCATCGGCGCAATCGGTCCTCCTCGTCCATTCATCGTGGGTTGACAAAGCTCCTCCATTGTCCAAAGATCGGGTGGTAGACGAACATTGTTGTTATTATTATTGTTGAGGTGCGGTGGGTTATTGTTGTTGTTCACACCAGCCATATCTAAATCTTCACGAGTCTCGGGCTCTGAATAAGTTGAAGATCTAGTACGCATACACCTACAAAAGCAAAAGAAAAAGATACCAAAGAAATAGAGAATATATATATATATATATATATATATATATATACGTGTAAAAATAAAAATAAAAATCTTTTTGGATTTTTGAAAATTTTTAATTTTATGGATTTTTGAAAATTTTTGAGCAAGAAAAATAACGTTCACGAGTGAACGGATCCCAAAATTCAACGCGTCTCTCACAGAAAACCGTTAATCTTTACGAAAAGAGCCGGCAGCGGCGCTATTTAATAACTGGCTTTTGCCTAGTATAAAAATATTCGTTGTTCCAGTCTTTTCGAATTGAGAAAGGGAAAATGTGCGACTCAGTCGTCTTTTGGTGGGAAACAATAGATTTGTCGTTGTAGTAAAGTAAATGTGCAAGACGTTAACGTAAATGACGGTAATTAAAACTAAAACTAATTAAAAACGTAAATGGTGCAATATTAAAAACTTTAAAAGGTAATTAGATTAAATGACAAAAATTAAAGCTCGACGAAAAGTAAATTGACAATGTAATAAAAATGTGAACTTTAAAATTAAACTAAGATAAAGCAATTAAAATAACACTAAATAAAAATGGCGGGAAAAATAAAAAGGAAGTAATAAAACCTGAGCCGGGATCCAAAATACTGTCACTATCCGGAATGTTTGAGATTCAGAGGCTTATCCGGAATTGGCTTTTGAGCTATATCCGGATCCTTATCCGGAATACTATTTAACAAAGGCTTATCCTGAATCCGAAATCAAGCTCTTATCCGGAATTTGAGGGTTTTAATTAACCCGGATAACAATAAGAAGTAAATAAGCTACAAACTAAAATAAGCTAAAAACAAATAAGCACTTAATTAAAACTTTTACCAAATCAAACTTAAGAAAAAGCTAATAAGCCAAAATTTAAAAACTTTTAAAAACACTAAATAATAAAAATATTTTAAAATAACTTTTTATAAAAAATAACTAATAAGCACTTAATTAAATATAAGAAAAACACAATAAGCTATAAAATCAATAAGCTAACACAATCAATAACATAAAAACATGACAAATAATCAAATAAGCATGACAATAAGCACATAAGCATAAAGATTAAATCAAGAACGAGAAAGGTAGAATGAGAGATTAATTAAAACTTGATTAAAATTAAGATTCAACATTTAAAGTAAAGACAAGAATTAAAAGCTTACAAATTTAAGGTGCAAGACAAGAAATTAAAGGTGCAATTAAGTAAATGACATTAAGAAAAGTGCAAGTAATTAAAATGGAAGACTAGTTTGTCAAAATAGCCAACACCTCCTAATGTGAGATTAGGAGGGTATTTATAGTGATTAGGGAGGTTAAACATGCGTTGCTTCCTTCTTTCTTTCTTTCTCGTCTTTTCGTCTTCTAAATTCTTTGACTTTTTCGACTTTGTCTCGGGATTATTAAAACTCGTCTTATAATTTCTTCGTTAATTTAGACTTGAGCTCTTCGGCTTTATTAAACTTCCGTCTTTAGACTTTTTCTTCGATAAATCTTCAGAATAGGCCTTGGACTTCCGTTCTTTTTTGAACTCTTGATCTTTTGTCTTTTTCTTTGATAAAAGCCCGTGAAAGCCCGTGTTTTCATCCCATTTCACAATTTGATCCTAAATCACAACAAAAACACAAACCATGCATAATTTTGACATTTACGACATAAAATACACGTTTTGGCTTGGTTATTATTATAATTAAGTGGTAAAAGGATAAGTGTTTTCACACTTATTAATGCTCCCTAAAATGCTGGAATCCAATGCATGAACCTGCTTTATTTTCCTGAGAAAACATATAGAGTAAAATGTGGGGGTCAACACGAAGTTGGTGAATTCATAGGTTTAGTTAATTAAATAAGTTACTAATATGCCAAACATCACGATCATAGTAGGACAATCACAGTCCAATACCATAGTAGTTCCTATTGCCCTGTAATAGAAGCTAGACAAAAGTTGCTCAGTACGCCCATTTGGATATGTCCTGATGTTGTTCCCTCAGTCCGACAGTGATATAAACCTGTTGCTTGGCCTAAGCGTTTCGTGATAGCAAGTCACGCAGGCCGGGTGTTGTCAATACCCGAATAGATCTATTCATACATTTCGCGCTACACTATTAACTATTACAGTCCACGGGTATGGGGCAAACAATAGGCAATAAGTTGTTGTTGTCATCAGTGCATGTTTTGCATATTTAAATATATATAATTTTTGTATGTTTTCTCCCCCAGTTATAAAACAGTAAAGATGGGACCATGAACTCACCTTAGTGGTAGTGATTTGAGGATGATGTCACTGAATAAAATGGCACAATATGATCACGAACTAGAGAAATTACCCAAGTAATTTTAAGTGACTTAGTAAATGCATAATTAACAATGCATGATGGATGTATGGTTGAAAATGCATGATCACCAATTAATAAGTTGTTACGACCGTTTATGTCTTTACACTTATAATGAATTGTAAATATATATATTTTTAGTTTCTAAATATATATATATATATATATATATATATATATATATATATATATATATATATATATATATATATATATATATATAAATTGTTTAGTGAAATGGGTAATAAATTAAATAACTATGTTTTATATTATTTAATTTATTGTAATAAAATAAATACAATTTACTTTTCTTAAGGCTTCAAAAATATAGTTAACGGGATTTGTCGATTTATAAGTTTTCGTGAATAGATTTGTTTAATTATCCAAACGGCTAAGTTAATTTATTAATAAAATAATTTACTAATATTTTTAATTAACTTAAATTACACTTGAGTCCTTGTTAGTATAACAACTTACCAAAAATATCCTTTAAGGTTTCGTCCGTTAAGTATATTGCGTCGTTAGTCCTTGTCCGTTTAGTTTATTTAAAAAAACGCCCCTAGGGCTTACAAAACTTTGGAGAAATGACCAAACGCCCCCCCCCCCCCCCCCCCCCCAAGTCTCTGAATTAAATAAGTTAGGGTTAGGGTTTGTTTTAAGTTTGCAAAATGACACAATAGGTCCTTGAAGTTTCGGGTTATTTAGAAATAATGGTTAGGGCTTGTAACAAGTTTCCCAAAGTGACACTTTTGGTCCTTAAAGTCTCGGCATGTTTAAATATTAGACTAGGGCTTGTAATAAGTTTCTAAAAGTGGCAAAAATGACCCTTGAGGTCTTTTAATATTTAATAAGGCATCTAGGGCTTATATTAAGTTTAAATAATGGCAATAATGGCCCTTGTGGTTTCATTTAACTCTCGATTTAAACAAACGCACCCTATATTTTGGAAACTGACACATTCGACCCTTGAACTTTTTCAAAGGCACGAAATCATAAATACATGTTTTATCAAGTTACCAAATCAACCTTAACTTTCAACAATTGTCAATAAGGGCCCGAAAAGTCTCCAAAATTAGGATTTGGGCTTGACTGGCCCAATTGGGTTTCGGCTTGGGTAAAATGGGCCTATTGGGCTTGTTTAAATTAACTAGTAATTATTAAATGGGCTAGTAAATATACTTTCCTTATTGGGCTTATACCTTATTATTTCTAAGCATAAAATTAAGACATGGGCTTATTTGTATTCGGCTTATTTTTAGCTTGTGTGAGGGCTTATATAACTTGGCTTATTTAACATTTCTAGGGCTTAAATGAGCTAGCTTAGATATATCTAAGTCTTAGCTTATATAGATTTTTAGGGTTTACATGGCCTAGCTTATATAGGGTTTTAGGTTTCGGCTTATATAAGTTTTTAGGGCATTAGTGACGTAGCTTATATAAGTTATATTTTTCGACTTATATTAGGTTTTAGAAATCCTATGTCATGGATTATATATATTTTTAGGTCTCGGCTTATATATGTTTTATAGGCTTAAATGTATAGCTTATATATGCCTAGGTTTTTATGACTTATGGGCTTATATGTACTTATAAGTTTCGGCTTATATTTCTTTTTATACACTTTTGTGACATAGCAATTCACTTTAGGGCTTACACTAGGTTCCTCATGCATATCCTTACAAGTTTTAGGGTTTTAAAGCAAGATCACCCATAGACACCATATAAGTCGTGGGCTTATATGTTGTTTAGGGTTTGTTTACAAGTTTTAAACGTATGCATGTACTCCTAACTCCATTTTTATAGCATAAACATGCATGAGAAGTAAAATGAGTAAGGAAAAGTTTATAGAGGGTTTCATACTTACTTGTTTCAAGAAAACTTGGTGATGACAATGGTTTAGGAGTTCTAGACGTCGGGTTCCTCTTATTGTGAGCTAAGATGATCTTGGACTTGACTTGAATGCTAAATATCTTGGATAATAAGCACTAAATGCTTGGAGAAGACCAAGAATGGATAGAAGTAAATGCTAGGAGTTCGTCTAGGTGTTTTGTTAAGTTTGTATCCAAATGTGAGTGTAGTAAGTGATGTATGAGTTCTAAAGTTGGTAAATATCACAATGTGAGACTGGGAGGTGTGGCTTGGGCTTATATGTCACACCCCACCATGACGGAATATGGGACGCGACGTATGGATATCATCACAACAAACGATGTCTCTATAGAGAATACTAAATGCAAAAGAAATGTCATAAATGGCGACACAAATGTCGTGACAATATCTCAACAAAATGCAGGAATCTAGGTAAGTAAGTAAAAGTCCTACCTCTTACCAATGACAAACAAATAAACAAACATCAAACATATAGGTGTCTAAAATGTACCACTTATTCAAACATTAAATAAATACTAAGAGGAAAGGGATTCCTCCTAATGCAATCCTAGAAGCCTCCAGACTCTAGCCACTTCTAACATCATCCTTCTCAACTATCTCACCTGAAAATGACACTAAAATCTGTCAACATAAAGTTGGTGAGAACATAGGTTTAAGTCATCTAGAACATCATAAGAAACCTTGACATTCGTTGTAAATAAGTTCAAGAAAAACAATTTATAGTAATGGACCATAATGTGATAATCATGTTACATGCATCCACAACAAAACTTAAACCAAGTACCAATCACATCAACAATTCAAAAAGCACACTATAACAATCAAGAAGTATCCTGTCACACACACAAGAACACACACCACACTATCCGGATCTTTCCCACACCACCTGTGGAAGATGAACTATATACCCGTCGAGATATCTTGCCTTCGAAAAGACGATGCACAAGTACTCAGGACGGATCATGCCCCACGAACCAAGAACTCAGAACCAAGAACTTAGGACGGATCGTGCCCCACGCTCCACACACATCACAACTGGTCCCATAGATGCCCATACATCTATGTACCAATCTCAATCATAACACAATCAAGATTCACATAACATAACACATATCAAAGCACATATGAGAACACATAAGCACGCAAGTCACACAATAACACATCTATGTCCAAAAATTTATAAAAATATACTACCAAAACATTTTAAGAACACCACAAATGTCATCTCCATCCCATACTATAAGAAACATTTAAAAACTCGGTGAAAATGGGACAATGAACTCACCTGATGGCACAGCAAGCTAGCACTCCTGCAAACCTATAAAATCATACACAACACACTTAGCTCAGGTCCTAACACCCAAGTTAAGTAACAACCACGGAGATGAATCTAATCCCCCAATTCTCACTATCTAGTTCTCCCACTACAAGCTATTCTATACGTAAAAATCCAGTTTTTTCCCGGTATGGTTTACTAGTCACTAAACGATCACATGAAGTGAACTTAACACCACACTTGGTTCCTACCCTACTGGATTTATGTTTTTATATGATCTAAGAACTCCAAAAACCAATTTTACTTCCTACTTACACATTTAACCCTTCCGTTTAGTCTCTACGCCAAAAGTCGTTTTCACCAAAACTGATTTTTTGTACATGCTAAATGTTCGACACCAAAAGCCCGACCTAAACACCATAAATTTTATTGAAAACCTCCAGTACTTTTATATACATTATAAAGAGTTCTCAAATAAAAAATCTTTGGCTATCTCATCTGTTTGGTTAGGTTTTGACTCAAATTCCCGAAATCTAATTTTATTCCTAAACAGCGCACTGTTTTTGTAAAAATTGTTTGACGACCTTCCCAAACTCCATTTTCGACCAACCTTACATTTTTGAGAAGTAGACTCTCTGAACTTAATTTAAAAAAAAAGAAACTCGACCAAAGGTGCTACCTACTGCCCGGAACAGTCGACACAAGACAACCCTAAAAATCAGACTGTTTTACGCCTTTATGCACTAACCTTCTAAACATCATTAATTACCCCTAAATTATTAAACAAGAACCCTAAAATCATTAATAGATCTTAATTACTATTTTTTTCCAGAAAATTAATGAAACCCTAATCATCTCAATGATGGTTAATTAACATTGTAAACATGATTAATTAATAAAACATGAAATAAATGAAAGTTAAATTGATCACTTATCTTGAATCAAGAAAAATTTGGTGAAACCCTAAAAAACATGATGAACCGATTGATTATAAATCTCCAGAGATTTTTATGATTTTTATTTTTACTAAAAGGCTTTATATATTTTAGTTACACAATCCTAGCCCAATACAAAAACCTTGTTTCCTTTTTTTCCTTTTTCTTTTTCCACCGTCCCTTTTTAATTTTTTACCAAAAATAATATTTTTTTTTTCTTTATTTATTTATTTCATTTTTTATTATATGATTCCTTATTTATATTTATTTTTTATTTATTTTATTAATCCCTTAATTAATTTATTTACACCTAAACCTTTTAACTATTCAAATTTTACGCGTATACCATAAAAGACGTACAAATATACAGTTTTATTAAAACTCTTTAAATATGAAATAAACTAAATAACTAAGTCCTAAATGACTTAAAACCATCCAGAAAAATATTCCCGTGACTAATTACCTTATCCGAGACCTCCAAATGCTAAACCCTAAATCGCAAAAATACGATTTACTATAATTCATATACGTACACATAAAATATTAAAAATAACGCCATATAGTATCCTAGCTACATCCAAGTGAACAAATGAGCATGAACTAACCCCATCATAACATCATATAATGTACCACGCAATACACGAACGATGACTAACATCCAATCCAAGGCTCAAATATAAATAGAATGCACGTAAACGCACACTAAGCACATAATCAAAGTCAAACAGTCAAAAGTGACAAATCCAAAATCTAGGGTTGTCACATCACTCCCTCCTAATAGAAATCTCGTCCCGAGATTTACTCCGTAAGCACAACAACTATGTCCCGCGATCATAGAAGGCTTCCTCTACTTCCTCTTTCTCGTCACCTGTAACATATATTGAGTACCCAAGGATCTCTATCCTAGGGCTCACCTTCAGCACACGTACTAGTTTGGGTAGGCACAAGCTGAAGTCGGTTTCTGAACCTAATAGTAAAATAACACAATGATCTCCTAAAGAAAACATACCTGTCTCCACTTTTGGGTTATGCACGACCTCCACTGCATCCGCATAGTTAACTCTTCCTCCTTTACGATCCCCGTTGTTTCTGTTTCGCCTGTTGTGACCTACGTTGTTCTGATGTCCCGTGTTCCTATTACCGTGATTCCCTTCCAATGCCGACGGTTTTTCAGCTTGTCCTGATGCTCTTCCCAATAGCGGTCAACTATTCCTATAGTGTCATGGATCTCCACACTCAAAACAAGTACCTCTTGCATAGTTCGCTCTAACCGCATGTGTGGGTGCTGCATTTAGAGTATGTGATCGATAGTCCCTGGCGAAATGTCCCAGCCTTTGGTAATTAAAACACACCACGCACGGCATACCACTTCTATGATGCTTAAAACATGTAGGACACTGTGGATTATTTCCCGCATACCCAACATCAGCTGTCGCCACGAAGTTCTTCCCATCCCTTATATTCTTATTCGCTTCCCAGTTGTTCTCATCATGCTCTGCTTCTTCTAGCTCCTTCCGCTTTTCTCCAGCTTTTCCCAAGGTTCCACTTGCTACCCGCCTCCTCAGTAAGTATTCATGTCGTCAGTATGGCCTGTTGTATTGTGTTAGGCTGAGTAGCCTTGATCATTCCCCTGATCTGCGAGGGCAACTCGGCGATGTATCGTTTAATCTTGTTCGCCTCCGGGGTAACCAAGTGAGGTACCAATTTCGCCAACTCGTGGAAACGATCCGTGTACTCTGCATGAGCAGCTCCAACCATGGTATGTCCCCATAACTCATTTTCCAGCTTCTCCATTTCATTGCTTGGACAAAACTCATAGTCATAAGAGCCTTAAAGTCGTCCCAGGCCATAGCATTTGCAGCAACTCTACCTCTTGCTTGAACTTGAGTATTCTACCAAGTTAAAGCCTTCCCCACTAATGATCCGGTTACATACATGACCCTCTGATTGGGTAAACAACCGCTCATCTAAATCACATTCTCCATCTTCTCAATCTATTGGGTAAGTACTACTGCGCCACCTTTCCCATCATACTCTTTTGCACCACAAGACGTGAATGCCTTATAGCTACAACCATTATTTCCACCTCCTCCTTGACCATTGTTATTATTGTTGTTGTTGTTCAGGTTATTAGTCACCTGTTGAACAATGGTTGGTATTATGTTGGCCATTTGAGCAGCAATCAAAGCAGCCAAGTCGGGATTTTCTCCACCTCCACTTCCTCCGGCACCATTTCGCCTATTCACCATGCTATAATAAGATATGACATTCGTTAATAAACGCTAAAATGCTCCAATGTAGTATACTTAATACCATACACGTGCCTATCATAACCATATGTACTACCAACATAAACTATACAGGCATGTATCAACCCTCTTTCATGTAATCACACTTAGGAATCCATTGAAGTTGTGGTACTTGTATAACTATGTTGGCCACCATACTTATACAATTACCCTCCCCCAATGTACTCCCTCCTATGATGACACTTATAAGAATTAATACTACACATAACACATCAGTCTACCAACTCAAATAAGCACATAGATCCTATAACTCATATAAGCACATAACCACAACATAAAAATAAGATCCAAAATCCATTTATTAAAATAACGTAGCCAATGTATGAAACATATAAACTCGAAATCCAGCTGAACCACCGTAGACAAAATTCAAAATGTATAAAGAACATGAAAACATAATTAAACTAAATCCAACAATGACAAGCGTATACGACCATGGTTCAACCCGCACTAGTCAAAACTCGTAAAGAAAATAACATGTAGTTAAGTATGAACCATGGTAGTTCATAACTTAACAAATATCGCAAAAATAACATCCAAATGCATAAATTATTATAAAATGCACACATACTCTTATGACACCTATATGCAGGGACCCTTAAGCTATAGACTAGGCTACGTGACTAGGTAACCTAATTCTCTATAACCTGTCTCTGATACCATTCTGTCACACCCCATCGTGGCGGAATATGGGGCGTGACGTATGGATATCATCACAACAAACAGTGTCTCTATAGAGAAAACTAAATGCAAAAGAAATGTCATAAATGGTGACACAAATGTCGTGACAATATCTCAACAAAATGCAGTAATCTAGGTAAGTAGGTAAAAGTCCTACCTCTTACCAAAGACAAACAAATAAACAAACATCAAACATATAGGTGTCTAAAATGTACCACTTATTCAAACATTAAATAAATACTAAGAGGAAAGGGATTCCTCCTAATGCAATCCTAGAAGCCTCCAGACTCTAGCCTCTTCTAACATCATCGTTCTCAACTATCTCACCTGAAAATGACACTAAAATCTGTCAACATAAAGTTGGTGAGAACATAGGTTTAAGTCACCTAGAACATCATAAGAAACCTTGACATTCGCTGTAAATAAGTTCAAGAAAAACAATTTATAGTAATGGACCATAATGTGATAATCATGTTACATGTATCCACAACAAAACTTAAACCAAGTACCAATCACATCTACAGTTCACAAAGCACACTATAACAATCAAGAAGTATCCCGTCACACACACAAGAACACACACCACACTATCCGGATCTTTCCCACACCACCTGTGGAAGATGAACTATATCCCCATCGAGATATCTTGCCTCCGAAGAGATGATGCACAAGTACTCAGGACGGATCGTGCACCACGAACTAAGAACTCAGAACCAAGAACTCAGGACGGATCATGCCCCACGCTCCACACACATCACAACTGGTCCCATAGACGTCCATACATCTATGTACCAATCCCAATCATAACACAATCAAGATTCACATATCAGAACACATATCAAAGCACATATGAGAACACATAAGCACGCAAGTCACACAATAACACATCTATGTCCAAACATTTATAAAAATATAGTACCAAAACATTTTAAGAACACCACAAGTGTCATCTCCATCCCATACTAGAAGAAAACATTTAAAAATTCGGTGAAAATAGGACTATGAACTCACCTGATAGCACAGCAAGCTAGCACTCCTGCAAACCTATAAAATCATACACAACACACTTAGCTCAGGTCCGAACACCCAAGTTAAGTAACAACCACGGAGATGAATCTAATCCCCCAATTCTCACTATCTAGTTCTCCCACTACAAGCTATTCTATACGTAAAAATCCAGTTTTTTTCCCGGTACGGTTTACTAGTCACTAAACGATCACATGAAGTGAACTTAACACCACACTTGGTTCCTACCCTACTGGATTTATGTTTTTATATGATCTAAGAACTCCAAAAACCAATTTTACATCCTACTTACACATTTAACCCTTCCGTTTAGTCTCTACACCAAAAGTCATTTTCGCCAAAACTGATTTTATGTACATGCTAAATGTTCGACACCAAAAGCCCGACCTAAACACCATAACTTTTATTGAAAACCTCCAGTCATTTTATATACATTATAAAGAGTTCTCAAACAAAAATCTTTGGCTATCTCATCCGTTTGGTTAGGTTTTCACTCAAATTCCCGAAATCCAAATTTATTCCTAAACAGCGCACTGTTTTTGTAAAAATTGTTTGTCGACCTTCCCAAACTTCATTTTCGACCAACCTTACATTTTTGAAAAGTAGACTCTCTGAACTTAATTTAAAAAAAAATAAACTCGACCAAAGGTGCTACCTACTGCCCAGAACAGTCGA
This sequence comes from Glebionis coronaria, assembly GCA_025667525.1. Lineage (NCBI taxonomy): Eukaryota > Viridiplantae > Streptophyta > Magnoliopsida > Asterales > Asteraceae > Glebionis > Glebionis coronaria. The sequence goes on along the minus strand of CM046880.1, from coordinate 290,921,860 downwards.
CACAAGACAGCCCTAAAAATCAGACTGTTTTATGCCTTTATGCACTAACCTTCTAAACATCATTAATTACCCCTAAATTATTAAACAAGAACCCTAAAATCATTAATAGATCTTAATTACTATTTTTTTCAAGAAAATTAATGAAACTCTAATCATCTTAATAATGGTTAATTAACATTGTAAACATGATTAATTAATAAAACATGAATTAAATTAAAGTTAAATTGATCACTTACCTTGAATCAAGAAAAATTTGATGAAACCCTAAAAAAACTTGATGAACCGATTGATTATAAATCTCCAGAGATTTTTATGATTTTTATTTTTACTAAAAGGCTTTATATAGTTTAGTTACACAATCCTAGCCCAATACAAAAACCTTGTTTCCTTTTTTTCCTTTTTCTTTTTCCACCGTCCCTTTTTAATTTTTTTTACCAAAAATAATATTTTTTTTTCTTTATTTATTTATTTCATTTTTTATTATATTATTCCTTATTTATATTTATTTTTTATTTATTTTATTAATCCCTTAATTAATGTACTTACACCTAAACCTTTTAACTAGTCAAATTTTACGCGTATACCGTAAAAGACGTACAAATATACAGTTTTATAAAAACTCTTGAAATATGAAATAAACTAAATAACTAAGTCCTAAATGACTTAAAACCATCCCGAAAAATATTCCCGTGACTAATTACCTTATCCGAGACCTCCAAATGCTAAACCCTAAATCGCAAAAATACGATTTATATAATATATATACGTACACATAAAATATTAAAAATAACGCCATATAGTATCCTAGCTACATCTAAGTGAACAAATGAGCATGAACTAACCCCATCATAACATCATATGATGTACCACGCAATACATGAACGATGACTAACATCCAATCCAAGGCTCAAATATAAACAGAATGCACGTAAACGCACACTAAGCACATAATCAAAGTCAAACAGTCAAAAGTGACAAATCCAAAATCTATGGTTGTCACATTACACACGTCCAAGAGAGAGATAGTTTGCTAGATATGGGGATTTTAGGGTGTATCATGTAAGTACATGTCCTTAATGACTTAAGATGTACATATGACCCTTACATGCCCTTTGCCGTCGCATGTTTTGCTTCCAAGGGAACAATGTAAGACTTGCATAGTGTTTTTCGTAAATGGAAGGCTTGTACAAGTGAAAGAGTTGTGTGGGTGTGTTCTAGCACACGTCTAATATCAAATGGGGTGTGGTAGGTGTCTTATTGTTATGATACAAGTATAGTGAACTTAGTACATCCTTTAAATGCCCAATGTTGTACATGGTGCCTTGGTTTTGTATACAAACCGGTGGTATTGGCTAGTCAAGGGAAAAAGAAAGTGTTTTCTATAGTGTATGATTTAATGGAATGTGTTGTACAAAGTCTAAAAGTCAAAAGTGTAAATGGTAAAGGTTTTTTGTATTTAATGTTACGTATATGTATATATTCGACTATATATTGAGTCTAGGGTATTTTTATGTTTAATTTTTATGTCTAGGTATAGTCACTAGGAGTATAGGTATAGTATTGTGTGAGTATGTTTAAGTCTAGGTTGATTTTGGTTAAGTTTGGGATCCTTGGTGAAAGTATGGTCATATTTAGATGAGAAAATAATTTATTATATTAAAATGTATGACAACTTAGTTTAAAAAGGTTAGAATGGTTAAAGGTAATGTTTAAATATAAAAACAGTTGATGTCGTAACGTAATGTCATTTATGATGTCAGAAATATATATATATATATATTTATATATTTAAAGCTTTAAAATAATTCTTAAGTAATTATTATTAATTGTGATCATGAGTTTGGATTTATGAACCAATAGGATGAATGCTTATGATTATAAGTTCAGGTGACTTATATGTCCCAAAAGAAGTGATTGTTTACTGTCCTACATGCTCATATAATGTAGTCATCTAAATGTGATAGTGTCCGTATGATTAAATGTTCAAAATCATAATGTATGCTATGAGATTAAATGTCTCCATGTTCTGATGATTGAAATAATGTATGCTCATGCATGATGCATATGATTGCTCAAAAGATTTCATGCAAAGGTGGTAATATATATTCAGATATCATGAGGTGACGTATACAATGATGACATAGTCAAAACCTGAAATTTACAGGTTTTACAGCATTAACCCGTTATTTTAGCTTTGTACTCAAAGCTTAAGATGACGTTACTGCTCAGGTGAACAGATGTGGGTACTTAGCTCTAAATGAGTCTTCGCGTTCCCATGTGAACTCAGGACCTTTCCTGGAGTTCCATCGTATCTTAACTAACAGGATTTGGCTTCGCTTTAGCTTCTTGACTACTCTCTCCATGACTTCCACCGGTTCTTCTATGAATTGGAGTTTGTCATCAAAGTGGGCTCCCTCCAATGGCATGGCTAGTGGCTCATCCGCGTAGCATTTCTTCAAGTTTGAGACATGGAATGTAGAGTGTACCCGGCTCAACTTCTGGGGCAACTCTAAGAGATAAGTGACTTCACCTATTCTGGTAATCACCTTGAAGGGTCCTACATAACGTGGATTTAGTTTCCCACGTTTCCCAAATCGGACGACGCCCTTCCAAGGTGATACCTTTAGCATAACACGGTCACCTACTGCAAACTTCATAGGCTTCCGTTTCCTGTCTACATAGCTCTTCTGTCTATCCTGGGCAGCCTGAATTCGCTGCTTGATGAGAATGGTCTTCTCAGTCGTCTCTTGGATTAGTTCGGGTCCAGTCAGTTGGAACACCCCCACCTCTGCCCAGCATACGGGTGATCTACACTTGCGGCCATAAAGGGCCTCAAATGGTGTTGCTTTAATACTGGCATGGTAGCTGTTGTTGTAGGAGAATTCAACTAATTTTATATGTTCGACCCATCCTTTTCCAAAGTCGATCACGCATGCTCTTAGCATGTTTCTAGGGTTTAGATTGTTCGTTCACTCTGGCCGTCAGTCTGCGGATGATAAGCGGTACTCATGTCCAAGTTTGTTCCCAAGCTTCGTTGGAATGCTTTACAAAAGTTTGACGTAAATCTACCATCTCGATCACAAATGATTGAGACTGGTATACCGTGTCTAGTCACTATTTCTTTTAGGTACAACTTAGCTAACTTGTTCAGAGAGTCATTCTCTCTTATGGGCAGGAAATGAGCGGATTTTGTGAGTCGGTCAACGATTACCCAAATTGTATCGTAACCGTGAGATGAAGTAGGAAGTCCATGGTGATGTTGTCCCATTTCCATTTTGGTATTTCAGGTTGGACTAACAAACAGGATGGCCTCTCATGTTCTGTCTTTACTCTGGCACAAGTCAGACACTACTTCACATATGTGGCAATGTCTGCTTTCATGTTCAGCCACCAATATAATTTCTTCACGTCCTGATACATCTTTTCAGATCCGGGATGTATGGAGTACTTGGACTTATGAGATTCGTACATGATCACGTTTCTCAAGTCTCCGTAACATGATAACCAACTTCTTCTGTGTAAACATAACGTTCCGTCTGCTCTAGCTTCCAACTTCTCCTTGCTTAGGTCAGTCCTAAGCATTCCTCCTATGTCTTCTTTTCCGATTTTTTCAGGCTTCTGTGCTTGGAGTTGAGCCTCTAATATATGCTTGGGTAGGTCCAAGCTATTGGTCATGACTAGGGCTCGAACTCTCATGGGAGGATCAGTTCCTTTTCGACTTAGTGCATCTGCAACTACGTTGGCTTTACCTGGGTGGTATTTGATGTCGCAGTCGTAGTCACTGAGCAATTCTATCCAACGACGTTGCCTTAATTTTAGCTCCTTCTGGTCTAGGATATGTTGCAAACTCTTGTGATCAGTATGCACTGTGCACTTTGTTCCGTACAGGTAGTGTCTCCAAATTTTCAAAGCAAAAACTACAGATCCAAGCTCTAGATCATGAGTAGAGTAATTTTGCTCATGTTTCTTCAATTGTCTTGAAGCATAGGCAATCACTTTGTCTCTGCATCAATACAGCTCCTAAGCCTTTGTGTGAGGCGTCATAGTAGACAACGAAGTCTTCGTTGCCTTCTGGTAAAGCTAAAATGGGTGCACTACACAATTTCTACTTAATGGTTTGGAATGCGGCCTCTTCTTTTTCTCCCCAATCGAATTTTACGCCTTTCTGAGTAAGCTTTGTCATAGATTTAGCTATCTTAGAAAATCCTTATACGAATCTTCGGTAGTAACCGGCAAGACCTAAAAATTGGCGAATGTCCTTTGGTGAAGTGGGTGATGCCCAATCCTTCACAGATTCGACTTTCACGAGATCCACTTGAATTTCCTTGTTATCGATCACATGACCGAGGAAATGCACTTTAGGAATCCAAAAATCACACTTCAAGAATTTTGCGTACAACTTCTCTTCCTTAAGTAATTTTAGCACTTGAGCAAGATGTTCTCCGTGCTCTTGTTCATTCTTGGAATAGATGAGTATGTCATCGATAAACACAATCACGAACTTATCCAGATAGGTTCTACACACTCGATTCATGAGTTCCATGAATATGGCTGGAGCGTTGGTCAGGCCAAATGGCATGACTTGAAATTCATAATGACCGTAACGAGTTTTGAAAGCTGTTTTCGTATGTCCTCTTCTTCGACCCTCAACTAGTGATACCCCGATCGTAGGTCAATCTTGGAGTATACACTTGATCCTTGTAACTGATCAAATAGGTCGTCGATTCGTGGTAGTGGGTAACGATTTTTCATAGTTAACTTATTCAGTTCTCTGTAATCGATACACATTCGGAAAGATCCGTCTTTCTTTTTGACAAAAAGTACTGTAGCTCCCGAAGGTGAGGAACTGGGTCTGATAAAACCTTTGTCTGACAGTTCTCGAAGTTGTTCAGATAGTTCTTTCATCTCGGTTGGTGCTAATCGGTATGGTGCTTTAGCTACAGGTGCAGCTCCTGGTATCAAGTCGATTTGGAATTCCACTTGACGAGTTGGAGGCAAACCAGGTAAGTCGTATGGGAAAACTTCGGGATAATCACGGACAATTGGCACGTCCTTGATTTATTTCTTCTCAGGTTCCTCTTCTTTGTCGGTTTTTGAAATATGTGCTAAAAAGATAGGGCATCCTTTTAGTATATACTTCTGGACTTTAGTGCATGAGATAACACTCAGTCTGGTGTGAGTTCTATCTGAGTTTCCTTCTCCTCAAATAATTAGATTTTCTTTTCCCCATGGTATACGGACTAGCTTTTGGTCGTACACAATGGTTGCGTGATATTTAGCTAACCAGTCCATACCAATGATGACGTCGAAACTACCCAAAATTACAGGTATCAACTGAATGTCGAATGGATGATTTAGAAGATTTAAGGTACAACCTCTTAAAATAGTGTTAGTTTCAATGATCTTACCGTCTGCTAACTCGACTCTGTAACAGTCATCTATCGGTGTAGGTGTGATGTCTAGTAAGCTACTAAATTCTGTGGATATGAAACTCCTATCGACTCCCGTATCAAATAAAATATTTTCATAGCGATTGTTTAGAAGGAACGTACCGGTAACCACATTGGAGTCTGGGTTGGTCATGGCGTCTCCTATCACATAGACTCTAGACGGTGCTCCTCCTCTGTTCTCGTTCCTAACTACTCGCTTTGGGCAATCAGGCTTGATGTGCCCGATCTCTCCACAACCATAGCAACGAACTTCCCTACGAGCCATGTTACCGCTGCCAGTGTGCTGGCGGTTTCCCTGCTGTCCATTTCCGCAGAAGTTCTGACTGTTGCCATTGTAGGGCTTGTAGTTGGTGCTGGAGTTGTTCCTGATGGCTGGAACATAGGTGTTGCCCTGTCCGGGTCTTCGGCATTCAGCAGTAGAGAAATGATGGAAATTGCACTTGGAGCACTTCGGCTTGTTGCCTGCATATGGTGGTGGTGCTGAGGAAACAGCACTACAGATCTGGCCCAAGTTTTGCTTCTTTGGTGGCTGGGCCTGATGATAACCACGGTAGTTCTCCTCAACTTTTCTCTTGTACTCAGACTGCCTAAGCACATGATCACGTCCCAGTTTATTCATCAGCTATGTGGCAAATTCTATGGCACCCTCGACTATAGTGGGTCGGGATGCGAGTACACTATCATGAATAGAATCAGAAAGTCCACTGACGTACTTTTCTATCTTGTCCTTCACGTCAGGGAACATCCGTGTACACATCAAAGTTAGCTCCTGAAATCTCTGGTTGTAAGTCGTGATGTCATGATTTGAGCATTTGAGGTTCCACAAGTCAATCTCTAGTTTCTTGATTTCACCCCGAGGACAGTATTTCGTGGTAAGTCTTTCCTTAAATGCATTCCAGGTCATCACATAGGCTTCATCATCCCCAAGGGTAGCAACTAGAGAGTTCCACCAGGTGAGAGCATGTTCCAAGAGGGTACAGGTGGAAAATTTCACCTTGTTCTCCCCGGTGCAATCACTAATGCGGAATACTGTCTCGGTGCTTTCGAACCATTGCATGAGTCCTACTATCCCTTCCTTGCCCTTGAAGTAACTGGGCTTTCATTTCAGGAAGTCGGGATAGGTACATCCTCTGGCAGTTCGATATCTGGCATTCGAGTTTTGACTGTCGCCCTGGTTTCCGCTGGGGTGTGTTTCCCTGGCGGCTAGGGCATCAGCAATGCCTTGACCGAAAGCACTCTAAATTGTGCTTCTGAAATAGTCGTTGAAGGAGTAGCGTCAGGGTTCTGTCGAGTGAATCTTTGTGCCATTGTTCTATCATACACAAAGATTAGTTGGTCAGTAGGATTATTATATTAAGCTGCATAAAAATGGGTATGCATCGAATTCACAACAAATGGATAACCTGTCAAGATTTCACAATAATATAAAATCAAACAAACAAGTAGAGGCTAATATATCAGTATTGGTGAACATCAATATAATACAAATACAACCGACCTAAGACAGAGATACAACCATCCTGTCTGAGATAGTGGTACATATGTTTTAGTACAACAAAAGATAACCTACCTACTAAGGTTAGGTGCTACGATACAGATACAACTAAAATGAAAAGACAAGTACAAAAGACCTAAATCATGCGAGCTGAGATGCAACTCAATGCTTGTCATGATGTACAAAGAAATCTAGCCTACACTAGTATGGCTGTCTACAGCTGTAGGTGGTCTCTCGATCATCCTGAATGCGAATCATCGCTCTCCTGGTCTCTCGGGAGAATCTCATGGTCTCGAACAACTGGTGCTGACGTGCAGTATCGGCACTCCGTAGATGATCTGTCTCAGCAATGACTCCCTGATGGCGAAGGTCTGCCAGGTCTATGAAAGTCCGAAAGGTCTCCTCCTGTGTGAGGATAGCAGCCTGGGTCTCGTACGAGTGACCCTCTAGTGAAGCTAGCCGGTAGCAGAGGTAAGCAACCTCATCTAACAACCAATGTATGGTCCCCTGGGTCATATCCATAGAACTCTGTGTGGTGTGTGACTCACTAGCCACGGCCCAGTAGAGAGAACTATATCTCTCCTAAAGTAAGGCGCGACCCTGATGGTCCGCCTGCAGTAGGACATGAATAAGTGCGGTGTCCTGCGCCTGTCGGGCCACAAGTGCGTCGACTTGTGCCTTTAAGGCACCAAGACTAGGCTGTCCAGCTTCCGATCCCTCTCCTATCTCGAAGGTCGAGTCAGGAATAGAATCACGCCTCCTCTTGCGAGGTGGCAGAGCACTGGTGGGGTAAGGGTGATGTGCAGAAGGTGGTGGCAAAGGTGGTAAGGAAGGCACAACCTGGTCCATCTCCCTAGGAGGAGATGTAGGTACTACAAGCAGTGGTGAAGTAGGGAATATAGTAGGTGGTGATGGGGTAGGTGAATATGAAAGTACGATGACTCCGTCTGGCTGGTCACCTCTGGACTCGGTGTTAGATGCAGGTCCAGCAAATAATGATGTCGGTGATAATGGAGTGGTGGTAGGAGCCATGAGCTCCTCGAAGGTAGTCACAACAGTAGGCGGCATCATGATATCTGAAAATAGCATTTCAAAGTTGAGTAAGTTTTTAGCTTACACCAATTCAAAAAGTTTTAAAATGCATATGCGATGCGGTTTATGTCTTTTAACTATGCTTGTTAAAAGTATGAGTAGATAGTTAGGTGATTTATTAAATCGAAGGTTACAAATCAGTGAGAAGTTAGTTCACATAATATGTATGCTCTATGTGCTATATGCCTAACTTATAAAGGTTCCCCAAAAATAAACTTCCTTTTTATTTCATTGATTTTAAAGTCCAGTTATAGTCCAGTTCAAAATTTTTATTATCGATCTGGTTCTCTATAACTATGCGCTCTGATACCATTTCTGTAACACCCCCAAGTTGGGCAAATGCAGCGGAATAGTACGTGGTGTGTTAGTTGGGTGGATCGATAGCACACAACATATAGAGCAATGATCATAAAAGTCATTTAATACATATTACATGAATTAATTGTACATGCTTAGTATCTTGTTTGTAAAACCACTTTTATTATAAAACTGAAGTAAATATCCCAGCCCAATGGTAGACATGATGCTCCCTAAAATGCTGGAATCCAATGCATGAACCTCCTTTATTTTCCTGAGAAAACATATAGAGTAAAATGTGGGGGTCAACACGAAGTTGGTGAATTCATAGGTTTAGTTAAATAAATAAGTTACTAATATGCCAAACATCACGATCATAGTAGGACAATCACAGTCCAATACCATAGTAGTTCCTATTGCCCTGTAATAGAAGTGATGAGATGGCATTTATACATGATCTCATCGTTCTTTTCGGGCTTTTAATGCATAAAAATGTCATAATATACCATATATATGCTTGTGTTTGTTTACTTGTGTATTTTAGGTATGGATATCGTGAAAAAGACAAAAGATCACAAGATACAAGGAAAAACGGACATGAGAAACGAAGCCGTACAAAGAACCGAGCCCTAATCATGGAAAATTCAACAAATACCCTTGAAGACTTGAAGACAAACAAGATTGATCCTCATTCATTGAAGAAATGACACTTAAAACCCTTGTATATTAATAATTACAAGTTTGGTCCCTTAAGTTTGTCAAAATTACACAAAAGGTCCTTCAACTTTGAAGAAATGGCAAGATTAGTCCCTCAACAATTTCAAATTGTCAATTATGGTCCCTCATCAAGCCAAAGACACATTGAAGACCTTTGAAGATCAAAAATGTCCAAGATCAGTCCTTCAAAAATGCAAAAGTTCCAAAAATAACCCTTGAAACACTTTTTAGAAAGTTTTGTGCCAAAATTGCCAAGTCTTAGAAGTTGTTACAATCATTTTTGGCGCCGCTGCCGGGGAGGTGTGTCGTGATTAATTTGCATTGTTGTTTTTAATATTAACCAAATAGTATTTGTATTAGTAGAACTCTACTAATACGTATTATCGGTTTTCTTGGTTTTTCTTGTACAAATATTATTACTATATTGTATTAAGTATCACAATAATTTCACAATATCTCCAAAAGTGTGAAAACACAACCTTAATTGGGATTTCATCACTCAATTATTGTATTCGAATCTCAAACAAAAAGAAAAAGGCAAAAATAGATAAATACTTTCGTGAAGCTCGATTTTGAAAAATACAAACTATAAGGTGGGTATAAGGCGGGTATTATAAAATATACCCTAAGGAAAAAGGCTCTTAAGTGCTTCGCGCCGCCTCGTTTCCCCGCTTGCTTGTGAGTATTTTGAGATTGAAGGCTAATCGAGGGTTTTGCCGCCCAAAGTATTATTACGTATAATATATTTGCTTGGTTTTCTTTGTGATTAAAACCTCTTGAACAATTTGGTTTTCACCAAAGTTCTAAAGTCATTCGAAGGCGTTCACTCCACGTGATCGTTTTCATTCCTTTGAGGCTTCTTTAATCAAGAGTTTGATTCGAGGAGAGATTTTGTAGATTGTTGTCTACGAAGATACACCAAAATCCAAAAAAATTAAATATCATCAAAAACACAAAAAAATTGAAAATTTACAAAACACCCAAAAAGAATCTTCTTTGCTCACCTCCCATTCTTCGTGAAGTTTATGATCACTCGTAATCAAGCAAAACGAGCTCGTAAACGACTTCAAAAGCAAGCCAATCAAGAGACGTTGATTGTTGAAGAACCTCCAATTGTTGAACCTATTGTAGAACAAGAAGTCGTCATGGCTAATCGTACTATGATGGAGTTGCTACAAGCACCCACCGAGGGTTTTGGAGAGGCTATTGTGATTCCCGCAATCCTTGCGGAAAATTTCGAGATTAAGACGGGTTTAATGTCGATGTTGCAAGCAAATAAGTTTAGAGGTCATGAGAAAGACAACCCGCATTACCATATTAGGAATTTTAACCGTCTCACCACCACTAGCAAGTTTAAGGATGTTCCACATGACGCCATTAAGATGATGTTGTTTCCATACTCGTTAGATGGACCCGCAAAAATTTGGCTCGAGAAAGAACCGCCAAATTCTATTTTGACATGGGCCGATCTCGTTTCTAAATTTGTGAACAAGTTTTTTCCACCATCTAAAACAACACATTTGAAAAATGAGATTTCACGATTTGTGCAAAGAAATAATGAAAGTTTTTCAATGGCATGGGAACGATTTAAAGAAATGTTACATGAATTTCCACACCATGATTTTACGGAATTGCATCAAGTGGATACTTTTTATAATGGGCTTAATGATCATGAAGTGCAAGACGACAAATGAGGATTTACAAATCATCGAGAATAGATCTAAGGTTTATAGCCCTCGTAACACACCGAGTGTTGCCAATATGGGTTCGTCATCATCGTCACAATCATCTCGTAGCATTAATGCCTTACATGATGAAGCTAATGAGGAAAATCGGTTTTTTGATAGATTTGCTAATCTTATGTCCCATTGGAAGGCTCAAGAAGCTTCCAATTCCGCTTCGGTAAAAGCGGTTGCTAAGAGTTGTTTATCTTGTGGGGGAGCTCATGATCTTTCCGAGTGCATTACCGCGGATGGTAACACTTCGAGTGCTTATGTAGCAACGGGAACTTACAACCAAAACGGCCAAGGTTCCCGCCAAAATCAAGCTCCACCAAACCAAAATGTTAACAATTATCGAAACAACAACCAAGGTAATTACCAAGGCAATACACGCAATTACAACAAGGGGAATTATCAAAATGGGAATAGACAAATTTCTAATCAAAACCAAAACCGTGATTTTCAAAACACTACACAAGGTTTTCAAAATGCTCACACTAAAAATTTGCAAGGAGAATTTTTGGATTATGCTAAAGCAAATGATGCTAAATTTGATAACATGCAACGTGAGATGATTAGCTTAAGATCCGAGTTGAAAAACGAGCTAAAAAATGAACTTGCTAATGAACTTAAAACTCATGCAAACAAAATGGAAGGAAATGTCCAACGTCTACAACAAAATCAACAAAAGATGGAATTAGGACAACATGAGATTAAGCAAGAGTTATTAAAAGCGGATGCTAGGCAATCAAAATTTGAGGACCGAATGGCTAAGATGTTTGAAGCAATCATGTGTAAACCCTCTTCCTCGGGTGGTCTTCCTAGTGATACCATTGCAAACCCGAAGGGAGAAATGAAGGTTATTACTACACGAAGTGGTAAAACTTTCAAAGAACCAATCTCTCGTCCAAGTACTTCTACGGAGAAGGAAATCGAGAAAGAACCCGAGGTGATGGTCGAAAAGGAGCACATTACAATCCCATAAAGTACCGCTCATACCACACCTACGGTTGAACCAATACCAATTGTGGAACCCGAGTTTCCAAGGCCGTTGCCTAATGACCAACCCACACCACCTTTACCCTACCCTTCGAGACGAAACAAAGAGAAAATGCAAGAACGTAACAAACAACAAATCGAGCTTTTTATAAAAATGTTTCAACAAGTGCATTTTGATGTGAGTTTAGCCGACGGGTTGTTATATATGCCTCGTTTCGCTTCCACTTTTAAAAGTATGATGAGCGATAAGGAAAAGCTTTCAAAGCTTGCTAATTGTTCTTCGGTTTATCTTAACCGCATACCAGAAAAAGTCGGTGATCCCGGAAAGTTTCTCATTCCTTGTGACATACAAGATATGAAAGAATGCCTCGCCTTGGCCGATCTTGGTGCGAGCATTAATTTGATGCCATTTTCCATTTGGAAATCGCTTTCGCTTCCGGCTCTCATTCCTTCGAACATGTCCATCGAGATGGCCGATCATTCTACGATTATGGCATGTGGAGTAGTCAAAGATGTTTTCGTAAAAGTGGGGAAGTTCTACTATCCCGTTGATTTTATAGTAGTTGACATCCCCGCGGATCCTCAAGTTCCTCTAATTTTAGGTCGATCATTTTTAGACACTTCGAGATCGCTTATCGATGTTCATGCGAGAACTATCACTTTGAGATTCAACGAAGAGGAACTTGTTATAAACGCTACTCAAAACTCGAAACCTTCTCATGTTTATGCAATCGCTACCATCAATCACATTGACATCGTTGATGTGGTTTGCGATGAGTTTTCACAAGAAGTGTTAGGTTTTCCGATAGCTCGTCAAGTGGCAATCCCACTATTTTGGATCCCATTCTTGCTAATTCCACACCAAATCTCACTCCATTCCAAGGAGGCGATCTCACTTCAAATGAAATCGACAATGAAGATGAGGTGTTGATTAGTGATGATACTTCTATTCCACCATTTCTTTTGCCGATGGAAGTTATGAGTGTTGAACCAAAATCTTCAATCGAGGAACCACCTATCCTTGAATTGAAAGATCTTCCTTCTCACCTTGAATACGCATTCTTGGAAGGTGATGACAAGTTGCCGGTTATTATTGCAAAAGGTCTTGCTAATAATGAAAAAATCGAGCTCTTGAAAGTTCTTAAGGCTCATAAAGGGGCAATTGCGTAGAAAATATCCGACATTAAGGGTATTGACCCAAAATTTTGTACTCACAAGATTTTAATGGAGGAGGACTACAAACCCACAATTCAAAGTCAAAGAAGGGTGAATCCCAAAATTCACGATGTCATTAAAAAGGAGGTCCTTAAACTCCTTGACGCGGGAATGATTTACCCTATATCTGATAGCCCATGGGTGAGCCCAATCCATTGTGTCCCTAAAAAGGGAGGAATGACCGTTGTGCCTAATGAGAACAACGAGTTAATTCCCACTCGTGTTGTGACCGGTTGGAGAGTGTGTATTGACTACCGAAAGTTAAATGACGCCACTCGTAAAGACCACTTTCCTTTGCCCTTCATGGACCAAATGTTGGAGCGACTTGCGGGAAATAAATTCTATTGCTTTTTAGATGGTTTTTCCGGTTACTTTCAAATCCCTATCGACCCTTGTGATCAAGAGAAGACTACGTTTACGTGTCCTTATGGAACGTTCGCTTATCGTAGGATGCCTTTCGGACTTTGTAATGCACCCGGTACGTTTCAACGGTGTATGATGGCGATTTTTCACGACATGATCGAGAAGTCGATGGAAGTGTTTATGGATGACTTCTCGGTGTTTGGTAATTCGTTCACGTCATGTTTATCTAATCTCGAACAAATGTTAAAACATTGTGAAGAAACCAATCTTGTGCTTAATTGGGAAAAATGTCATTTTATGTGTAAACAAGGAATCGTCTTAGGACATAAGGTGTCGAAGGCGGGGATTGAGGTCGATAAAGCTAAGGTAGACGTCATCGCCAAGTTACCTCATCCCAAAACCGTTAAGGGAGTTAGGAGTTTCCTAGGCCACGCGGGCTTTTATCGTCGTTTCATCAAGGACTTCTCGAAAATCTCTCGTCCTATGACACACCTTCTCGAGAAAGATGCTCCTTTTAACTTCAATGAGGATTGTGTTAAGGCTTTCGAAACTCTCAAAAGGAAACTTACCGAAGCTCCCATTCTTGTTGCTCCTAATTGGGAATTACCCTTTGAAATCATGTGCGATGCAAGTGATTATGCTATAGGGTCCGTCTTAGGGCAACGTTATGACAAGCATTTTTGTCCTATCCACTATGCTAGTAAGACGATGACTGAGGCTCAATTAAAGTACACCACAACGGAAAAGGAATTCCTTACCGTGGTCTATGCTTTTGAGAAATTCCGACCTTATCTCGTCTTAACTAAAAGCATCGTGTACACCGACCATTCGGCTATCAAGTATCTCTTAGCTAAGCAAGATGCTAAGCCGAGATTGCTTCGTTGGATGCTCCTCCTCCAAGAATTTGATGTCACCGTGCTTGACAAAAAAGGAGCCGAGAATCTAGCGGTCGATCATCTCTCTCGTCTAGAAGATCCTCACAAAGATGTTTTCGAGAACAAGGAAATTACCGAAACATTTCCTCTTGAGACTCTCGGTGTAGTGAATTCTAAAGACACAACCCCATGGTTTGCCGACATTGCAAATTACCATGCGGGCAATTTCATAATCAAGGGTATGACGACACAACAAAAACGAAAATTCTTTCGTGACGTCGAGTTCTATTTTTGGGACGACCCTTATCTCTTTTGGGTTTGTGCGGATCAACTCGTTCGACGTTGTGTGTTTGGTGCCGAAGCTTCTAATATCCTTATAGCTTGTCACGAGGGACCCACGGGTGGTCACCACGGTGCTAATCTCACGGCTAAGAAAGTGTTCGATGCTGGTTTCTTTTGGCCTACTATCTATCGTGATGCACACGCACTTGTGAAGTCATGTGATTCGTGCCAACGTCAAGGAAAATCGTCTCAACGTGATGAAATGCCGCAAAACATAATTCAAGTGTGTGAGATTTTCGACATATGGGGAATAGACTTTATGGGGCCGTTCCCATCGTCTCATGGCAACAAATATATCCTCGTCGTGGTGGACTACCTTTCTAAGTGGGTGGAAGCTAAGGCTTTACCTACTAATGATGCTCGTGTGGTAGTGAAGTTTTTGAAGCAACTATTCTCTCGGTTCGGAACCCCTCGTGCTATTATAAGCGATCGTGGAACCCATTTTTGTAATGACCAATTCGAAAAGGTTCTAAAGAAATATGGAGTTACTCATCGTCTTTCTACGGCTTATCACCCGCAAACGAGTGGGCAAGTCGAGGTTTCGAACCGAGCTTTGAAGAGGATTTTAGAGAGGTCAATTGGAGAAAACCGTGCTTCATGGTCCGACAAACTCGATGACGCTTTATGGGCCTTTAGGACCGCTTATAAGACACCCATCGGTTGCACTCCTTATAAGTTAGTCTATGGGAAGAATTGTCATTTACCCATTGAGTTGGAGCATAAGGCATATTGGGCCCTTAAGCATGCAAACTTTGACTTGAAGACCGCGGGAGATCATCGGAAAATACAATTGAATGAATTGGATGAATTAAGAGATAATTCTTATGAAAATTCATTAATTTTTAAAGAAAAGACTAAAAAGTTTCATGATTCAAAGATTAAAAACCGGGTTTTTAACGTTGGTGATCAAGTGTTGCTTTTTAACTCTCGTCATAAGATATTTTCTGGGAAATTGAAATCTCGTTGGTCGGGTCCGTTCACCATTACACAAGTGTTTCCATATGGGACCATTAAGCTAGCTCAAGATGATGGTCCTCATTTCAAGGTGAATGGACATAGGCTTAAGCACTACTTTGGTGGGGAAATTCTTTCAATGGTTGCCCTCGACCAAGTCACCTTCCCCAATGATAATTAGCATTGAGGGGATCGAGTCGAGCTCATAACTCGGTAATCAAAAACGAGGTGCCTCGTGGGAGGAGATCCCATGCTTATCTTTTTGGCTTACTATTCACTAATAAGGGGACTTGTACCCTTTCAACTCGTTGTCTCGTGGTTGTTTGTGATTGTGTTATCTAGATCATCATCATTATCTACGATTGAAGACTCTCGTGTTCGTTTACGTGAGCCTCTATCGTTCGTTTGAAGAAGTTTTTCACGATTCCATGACATATCCTTTATTGTTCTAACAATTATCTTTTAGCATACTTAATAAACGGCTTTAGATATATTGTTGATCACCCTTTCCATGCTAGATCCTAAGCATTCGACTCTTCGTCTCTAGTATGGGGGTGCTCCACCTTTAGACTCGAAACATTGAGGACAATGTTTACTTTTAGTATGGGGGGTGAATAGGTACGTGCTTTGCTACGCCCTCACGCATTCCAATTTTCAATGTTTTGTTTTGCTAATAATGCTAAAAATGGCCAAATTTTAAAATTTTAAAATTTTTCTTAGTTTTCATAAGTGTTTTAAGACACGAATGTATATTTTCCGTTGGGTAGAATAAGAGTTAATTTTTGACTTGATGGGCATTTGGAGCCATTTACATTCCTTAACCCGCTCAATTCAAGTTTTGCTAGACTTTTATATAGGGAGCTTTAAAACGCGAAAGTCATAAACTCTTACGGGTTAAGAACAAGAACTTTTCGCAAGTTCCTATAATTGATCCTAGAAAGTCCCTTATCAAGGGAACTTTAAAACGCATTCTCTAAACTTGAAAAAGTCCAAGAAAGTGCAAGATCCTATAGGTGGCTTGAAAACCCTAAACTTTGATTTGATAGAGTCTTAATGAAAGCTAATCCAAATTTGGATTAATTTTGACTTGCATGGCTAAGTATTCACGAGTCTCTTTAATTAGAGGTCTTTATATAGTGAAGAACGAGAAATGATAGAGTTAGACAAGTGATCATGCTAAACGTAGAACATGAAAGTGTTCTTTCAAAAACTCATATGTTTTTAATTGTGGCTTTTTCTTCCCATAAGATCAATGCATTAGGAATAAATCATAATTGCAATAAGTAAGGTCG
Source organism: Glebionis coronaria (assembly GCA_025667525.1). NCBI lineage: Eukaryota > Viridiplantae > Streptophyta > Magnoliopsida > Asterales > Asteraceae > Glebionis > Glebionis coronaria. The sequence continues at coordinate 290,905,048 of CM046880.1, read as the reverse complement.
TACGATTTGAAAGGTTACTTAGCCTCTAGCGCAAGATCGTTTAAAAGTTGCTCGGGGTTGAATAGAGTTCATAGCCAAGGCATAACTTATTGAAGCGGGACGCGAAGATTGGCGATTATCCAAAAAGGCCCTAACAAGGCATGAGGAGCTCTATTTTGTTGCTAAAGATCCAAGATGATGTGAAGTATCATTATTCCTAAATCAATATGAAGGATCGAGACACACGACGAAAAGCAATTATGTAACACTCCCAAATTTTGGATAGCAGCAGAAGGGTCATTGGGAGTATTACTTCATAGCACATCACACAAGTTACAGAAAACGACTCAAAAAGAGGCGTTTAAAAAGTTTTAATTCATTCGATAATTTAAAATCAGAGTTTACAAACAGAAACAGGTACCAATAATAATGTAATAATACAAAGTTTCAAAATGTTTATCGAATGGTAATAAGTATTTTATTGCCTTTAAAATATCCAGTGCGACTCCATGCTCCAACTGCTATTAAACCTGAGTACCTGAGAAATACATGCTAAAAACATCAACACAACGGTTGAGTGAATTCATAGGTTTGCAAGTAAAAGCAGTGGACCACAAGATTTCAGTATTCAGATTACAAAAGTCAGATAGCATCAGTATCGCATTTAGCTCATGAAACCGAACATTAACATCCGTTATTCCGTTCAAGTTTCAAATACAGTGCGTCCAGTCGGTTTTCCGTTAAACCCGGACGGAGAGGTCAATCCCAATAGATCTATTCACAGCATTCACGTTTACTCGACCAGTAGAGTCGGTCCAAGTAATTAACGGTTCATGATTAAAAGTGATAAAATAAGCATACAGTTCAAGCACTTGCGTCCATTCGTAAAAAGTAGCATGTATTCCCCTCGCGGGTTTCATAAAACAATTAAATTATTAAAAGCGAGGCTATGAACTCACCTTGAACAACGAGATAGGAGTAACAAGAATAACGTGACAGAAAGTCGAGAGAAATCCTAGAAGCAACCTACATGTTTATTGTTGCCAATAATAAGTAAATCTCGATATAGTTATACTACTAGCTTATAATTTATGTCCCATGATCCGTCGCTCGTCAATAGTCTAATATTTTTTAAAATCATTTTCATATAAGTGCGTCTTTAAGTCTCATAATGAAACTAAAGAAAAACTTTATATTTTCTTTTTACTTGCCAGAATCTTTTACTTTTATTTGTCAAATTTGTGATTTATATTTAAATATATCTCATATGACGTCTTATTTCAGATCATGACTAAAATTCACTTTTATGATTAATGTTTTCTTAAAACTGTTGTTATGAATCTCAGGGTGTAAGGATTTTACATGCCATATGTAAGGATTATTTTTATAATAAAGTATAATAAACCTCTAAGTTAATATATGGTTAGTTTATTTCAAAGTTTGTATTTAGTTCTAGTTTCTAAACGGAACGTGATGCGCCTTAAAACGTAAAATTCATATTTCACATAATTTAGTTTTTTAATAATCAGTGAGTTTTATTTAAGTCATAAAAGTGAATTTTAGTCATGATCTGAAATAAGACGTCATATGAGATATATTTAAATATAAATCACAAATTTGACAAATAAAAGTAAAAGATTCTGGCAAGTAAAAAGAAAATATAAAGTTTTTCTTTAGTTTCATTATGAGACTTAAAGACGCACTTATATGAAAATGATTTTAAAAAATATTAGACTATTGACGAGCGACGGATCATGGGACATAAATTATAAGCTAGTAGTATAACTATATCGAGATTTACTTATTATTGGCAACAATAAACATGTAGGTTGCTTCTAGGATTTCTCTCGACTTTCTGTCACGTTATTCTTGTTACTCCTATCTCGTTGTTCAAGGTGAGTTCATAGCCTCGCTTTTAATAATTTAATTGTTTTATGAAACCCGCGAGGGGAATACATGCTACTTTTTACGAATGGACGCAAGTGCTTGAACTGTATGCTTATTTTATCACTTTTAATCATGAACCGTTAATTACTTGGACCGACTCTACTGGTCGAGTAAACGTGAATGCTGTGAATAGATCTATTGGGATTGACCTCTCCGTCCGGGTTTAACGGAAAACCGACTGGACGCACTGTATTTGAAACTTGAACGGAATAACGGATGTTAATGTTCGGTTTCATGAGCTAAATGCGATACTGATGCTATCTGACTTTTGTAATCTGAATACTGAAATCTTGTGGTCCACTGCTTTTACTTGCAAACCTATGAATTCACTCAACCGTTGTGTTGATGTTTTTAGCATGTATTTCTCAGGTACTCAGGTTTAATAGCAGTTGGAGCATGGAGTCGCACTGGATATTTTAAAGGCAATAAAATACTTATTACCATTCGATAAACATTTTGAAACTTTGTATTATTACATTATTATTGGTACCTGTTTCTGTTTGTAAACTCTGATTTTAAATTATCGAATGAATTAAAACTTTTTAAACGCCTCTTTTTGAGTCGTTTTCTGTAACTTGTGTGATGTGCTATGAAGTAATACTCCCAATGACCCTTCTGCTGCTATCCAAAATTTGGGAGTGTTACAGATTGGTATCAGAGCATATGTTATAGAGAACTAGGTCATTTTTATGAAACCTAGACTATAACAGCTCTTTCGCTAAAACGATTTTATTGCCTTGAAGATCATCGGTGCGCTCATGCTACTCGAAAGCTGGTAAAATATGTGTATCGGTATATATATTTGCTTTTCGATAGTATGTTTATATGATGGGTTTATTCATACAAACATCGAGTTAAAATACATTGCAGTTGAAGCAATGGTCTTGGTAAAGTTTTTCATGACTTTTATGATAACTATTTTATGTAAGCGTGAACTCACCGTCAAGTGTCGATTCTACTATTTATTTATATTCTGGCTTTGAGTTTGAATACTCATCTTGCTCTTTGAAATCATACATGATTATTTCACAGACCATCATTGTATAGTCTGGAGTAGGACTTTGACTTATCATCTCTTGTTGTGCCAATTTGGGACACCTATTTTTTTTAAAACACGATTTATTGTGTTCTTTGATTTTTTTATCACTCCGGATGATTTTAATAAATCATGCCACGAATGAGATTATTTCGTTCTATGGAAAATTTGATTTTCTCTTCATCTCGTGCTTTGTACAAACGATGCTTAGGTAGGCTAATTTATAATTATTTTGTTGAAACGAATTCGTCACTCGTTTGAACAAGAAAATTATAAATTACTGAACCATTAGTTTCTAAATATTAATTAGATGGACCTGACGAACCCATGTAATTAATAATTTATAAATGAGTGGGCTTAAGCATGTGGCATTCACACAAACTGTTTCCTTCTAACTCGTAGTTCGATTGTACGGTTCATCCGTTGTCTATCGTATTCTAATTCGTATCATCATTATCTTGTACGAATGACTATTTAAACAACCGAACTCTGGGACAGAGTTCTATTAAGGTGGTTAGACTGTAGCAATTCTTAATTTTTGGATCAATATTTTTAACCCTACTTTTATTTATCATGTTTGTTTTTATTAAAAAAAAATTAATTAATTCTTGGTTAATCGACAAGGTTATGGCTTAACCTATCAAATACTATCATTTATTATTTATCGGCAGAGTCTATGCCCGTCATCGACCTTAAATATTCTCGCTATGACATAAAAATATTTTCTGTTGTCCTCATTTTTATTTTTTTATTTAACTAGTATTCTTCGTAATTTACGTTAAACCTTTAAGTGTCATTCGTTTATATGACACGTTAACATTTATTAAATAATAACCCCTCATTTATATATCGAAATATAAATGTTCTTCAAATGTCGTCATTTTTATTTCATATTAAGCGTTTATTTTTCGTGTTTTACATATAATTTCTAAATCGTGTAATTTTTAAAATATCATATTATAATAATACCCGCTTAACTATAATCATAGACATAAGTTAAATAATAAAAATAAACTAGAGATCAACATGAGTGTATGATAAGTGAGGTACGTGTATTTTTGTCCCAATACGTGTCGGATCCGTACTTAACATACATTATAATTCTTTTTCTATTTTAAAAATTTTTTTAAGAGCAAACTCTATAGAATAAGGCTCAATAAAACTTCTGAAAATCTATAATTAAGATACACGTATTTTCAATATGAAGAAAAAGTTTGAGGTTGGTCTAAGAATACTAATAAGGTATGATTTGTAATCTTATTCTTTAATTGACACTAAATGTTTTCTTAAAACTGTTGTTATGAATCTCAGGGTGTAAGGATTTTACATGCCATATGTAAGGATTATTTTTATTATTTAACTTATGTCTATGATTATAGTTAAGCGGGTATTATTATAATATGATATTTTAAAAATTACACGATTTAGAAATTATATGTAAAACACGAAAAATAAACGCTTAATATGAAATAAAAATGACGACATTTGAAGAACATTTATATTTCGATATATAAATGAGGGGTTATTATTTAATAAATGTTAACGTGTCATATAAACGAATGACACTTAAAGGTTTAACGTAAATTACGAAGAATACTAGTTAAATAAAAAAATAAAAATGAGGACAACAGAAAATATTTTTATGTCATAGCGAGAATATTTAAGGTCGATGACGGGCATAGACTCTGCCGATAAATAATAAATGATAGTATTTGATAGGTTAAGCCATAACCTTGTCGATTAACCAAGAATTAATTAATTTTTTTTTAATAAAAACAAACATGATAAATAAAAGTAGGGTTAAAAATATTGATCCAAAAATTAAGAATTGCTACAAATTACTCCCCTAAAGATCATGGAGAAAGTCTATCCAAAAAGACCCTAACAAGGTATGAGGATAAATATATCCAAGTCCGAAAAGGAGGTGGATCGTTGTATATCAAAATCCAAAGTAAAGATTGAAGAAAAATGATGAAGTCGTGGTCCAATATGAAGAATCTCTCAAAAACGTCAAGTGAAGAAATTCCAAATATATGAAGAGAAGACCATAATTTCAAGAACGTCTTCCCAAGATTTGAAGTATGAAGTACATGCCAAATATCGGTCCGAGAAAGGTCTCAAATCGTGAAACGATTTATGCCAAGATATGAACTTAAGGAGATACACGAGAAGCCGTTTTAAAAGATTTTGTCCTTCGGCTAACTATTAATCAAATCGTGCTACTTTGCTTTCGGACTAATAACTACTCAAATAAGTCAATATGAATCACTTGTGATCCATGACAAATAGATAAAAAATGCTAGTAACCCATTTCCTTTTATAATAACTAGGATTGCGGGGAGAAAAAGTATTACACAATTTGGACGTATGAGTAGTGTTAGCATTGTGACTTGTACCAACAATGATCTCGTTTTTGCACTTAGCATGGAATGTATGACAATCAAGGATGACGAAGTTTACTCTAAGGGACATTTACTTGTTTCTATTCTTTGACCCTAAAAGTCACTTTTTGTGATGAAAATCATACATTATGTCTTTACACATCTTAGTAGTATGTTGCAAGTCTTTTTACTTTTCAATAAAGGTTAATAAAATTGAACTTTGGTGATGCTTAGATACTTTATTCTAGCATTGCGTGAGGGCACGGCAATGGCTTAGTATGGGGGAGTGATGAGATGGCATTTATACATGATCTCATCGTTCTTTTCGGGCTTTTAATGCATAAAAATGTCATAATATACCATATATATGCTTGTGTTTGTTTACTTGTGTATTTTAGGTATGGATATCGTGAAAAAGACAAAAGATCACAAGATACAAGGAAAACGGACACGAGAAACGAAGCCGTACAAAGAACCGGGCCCTAATCATGGAAAATTCAACAAATACCCTTGAAGACTTGAAGACAAACAAGATTGATCCTCATTCATTGAAGAAATAACACTTAAAACCCTTGTATATTAATAATTACAAGTTTGGTCCCTTAAGTTTGTCAAAATTACACAAAAGGTCCTTCAACTTTGAAGAAATGGCAAGATTAGTCCCTCAACAATTTCAAATTGTCAATTATGGTCCCTCATCAAGCCAAAGACACATTGAAGACCTTTGAAGATAAAAAATGTCCAAGATCAGTCCTTCAAAAATGCAAAATTTCCAAAAATAAGCCTTGAAACACTTTTTAGAAAGTTTTGTGCCAAAATTGCCAAGTCTTGGAAGTTGTTACAAGTATATTTGGGCGCTGATGGATTTTTAAACACAAATGAAAAAAGAAAGGAAAAAGAAGGGTTAAGCATGGGCATTTGAAACATTCAAACAAGAAATGCGCCAAACACTTCCCCAATCCTACAAAAACGAATCAAAACATGTTACTGTAGCAGTCAAGAACCCAGATTTTACTCCACTTAAAACAAAGGGTAAAATGAAATTACCCTTACCCACACTTGATTCACACGCCTATAATCCCATCCCAACCTTAAAACCCTCACTCCCACTCACCAAGAGGCCCCACCAACAAAATCGTTTCACCATCATGTGACAACTTCCTCACCAAGGCTTGCCACGTGCCAAGATCAACAGCCCACATCATTTGCTTCATATCAAAGCTACTATAAACGGTTTGGATGCATTTTGGACAACTCACACCAAGAAAACGTCTAGAAGGACTTAGGGCATTTAGGGAATTTCACTTCTAGGGTTTGTGAATAGTGCTAGCCAGGCATTTGCCTATAAAAGGAGACCTCAACATGTGAGAGTCCCTTTTATTCCAGTTTTAGGCTATTATCTTTGTAATTCCTTTTTAAGTTTAAATAAAATTTGAATTTCTGAAATTGTGAAATCTCTTTTTGATTTAATTAAAAGTTTGGTGTTTGAGTAGCCTAATTCTGAGTTCCATTTGATTGTTAAGGCCTACCTTAATCTTGTGGTTAAGGCACGTCTTGTTTCATAAGGTTTTTAAGGTTTGAATACCTTGAAATCCTAGGTTCTGTTTTGGCTTATTTTGTGTACTAACCCTTGGCCATTTGCTATAAGCTCTTACAAGCTTGTTGACACCAAGCTTGTGAAGGGATTAGCGCCCTTGGTTGAGTTGTTTGCTGCTTGTGTTGAAGACATAAAGTCACTGAGGTTCTACTTTGAACCATCAACCAAGGCAGTTTGCATCATCTTCATTGAAGTACCTTGGTCTTGTTCTAGTTGTTGAACAAGGTCCAAGGAGCATTGCTGGCCTTCCTAGGATGTTGTGGAAGGCAGGTATAATCCCTTGTTAAGATTCCACTCAAAATTTCATGTTTATGGCTGTTTTGAATTTGGTGCTTTGATTTTGAGTATTGGTGTTTGAGCTGGTGATTTTTGAGTTTGATTGTGTTAGTTGCTATTGTTTAAGTGTTTTTGATCATTAAAATCAGTAGGTTATTAGTTAAAATCACAAGTTCCTTTGTTAAGTGGTAGATTAAGGAGTGTTTGGGTCTACTGCTTGAATTGGGATTGTGGTTTGCTAAGTGCTTGTGTTGTGGTTGCAAGTGTTGGTATCTGTTTGTTAGGTGCATATGTTCATCTGTTTGCAGGTTTGAGGGTTTTGAACACATAGATTCTTGATTTGGCTATAAAGTCTTAAATACTTGGTAAAATTGGCTAGGATTTTGAGGACACCTAGATCTAAGCATAGGCTAGGGCTAACAAGTGCTAAATCATAGTTAATCACACCAGGGAAGAAGGATTTGAGGCTTGAAATTGGATCAAGTGTCAAGTATATCAGCAAACTTGTTTATGCATATGTTCATTGTTCATCAGTAACTTCTAGTGCTTTGATCTTGTTATTTACTTTGATTCAGTGTTTGATTCTTGTTGCTTTGTGTTTGTTCTTAGTTTATATAGCTTGTGTATGCATCCTGTTAAGTTTGGTTGGCTTATTGTGGCTAAATCTGCTTATTAAGTGCTTAACTGCTTATTTCCCTATCTGGTGCATATCTGGTGACTGTTTGGCTTATTGTGGCTTATTGTGTGAACCATTTTGTGATTTTATTGTTGCTATTGACTCCTTGTGATTCACTGATCACAAGGGTGCCTTTGTTTCCAATTGAATCAAACCAGAACTCTCAAATAAGCTTGGTCAAATAGTCAAAGCAGTGGGAACTCCTTTCCCCTGCTAGTTACCACTGATAGTGTAAAACTGGGTTCAGCTTATCAATAAGCTATAATAGCTTATTCCAACCTACAACAACTTTGTTTTTGTAATAGGTGCTCATATTTTGACCCATTTGTTCATACTGGAGCATTTGGATGTTTGACTTTAGGGTTTGACTAGAAAACCAACTCCTTTGACTTTTACATAAGTTCATTTGTGCTTATTCTGGCTTATTGGTTGTGCTTATTGGATTTTTGTTGATTGATTTTGCTTATTGAGTCTATTTGAAAGCTTTTGCAAGTTGAATCAAGTCCTGAGGTGCCCTAAATCTCTAAAACGACTATTTTGTCTTTTAGTGAAATTTTTCTTTGCTTATTTCTGGCTTATTGAGTGAGCTTTTTCAAAAATTCTTTTTACGGATCTCATAAGCATCCCAAAAGAAGGTTGTGTGTCAAATTAGAGCTTATGGCATTAGCTTATGGCTTAATGGGCTGAAAAGCCCAATAAGAATAAGCTGAGTGTTAAATAAGCTGTGATAAGCTCATTTTCAGCTTTTGGGCCTTTAGAGTTTTGTTCTTAGAATTGAATTTTGAGTCAGATAGGGCTTTTCCAAATCAATTGGGCCAAGTTTGACTTTTTGGGCCCAAAAGCCCAATTTGGTTGACTGTTTTTGGTTTTGGCCCATTTGAGGGCCCAATAGGGGTATTTTGGTAATTTCACTTTGATTTTCTGATTATTTAGGTTAAAATAAACTAGTTTGCAACTTTTTAGAATTTTTTTATAATTTTTGGATTTTTAATATTATTTTATTATTATTTTATTATTATTTTTAAAATTTCACTTTTTCCAACTTTTTACATTTTTCTTAGGTTTAATACATTAAAATAGGAATTTAGCAACTTTTAGAATAATTTTATCTCTTCTAGATTAATTTTTATAATTATTTTAAGTTTTAATAGTTTTTAAATCATTTTAAATAGTTTTTATTAGTTTTAAAATTTCTAAAAATAGCTTTTAATCTTTTTAGGCCATTTTAGAGGTTTACCAATTGAAAAATATTTATTTGGGCTTTTTGATAATTTATTTGATTTTTAGGGCTTTAATTAGCATTTAAAAATTGAATATTTAATTATTTAAAAGGTTTAAAAAAGTTTTGATCATTGGTAAACTCTTAGTTTATTATTTTTGATTTTTGGTGAATTTTTGGTAATTTTTAGAATTTATTTTTATTTTTGTGGTTTTTAAGGTTCTACGGTTTAACTTTCTAGTAGTGATTTTTTGTTAATTTTTATTTTTACGTCTTCGTCATTTTCTTTTCTCATCCCCTTCTAAACCAAATATTAATCTCAAATCTTGTACATCTTAGTCACACACATATACCTCCTTGGGAAACGAACTTTCATACCTTAAGGGTCATTAGTGTTTACGTTTTCCTAAACGTACACTTAATACTTCCCTATTTACGCTCTTTTCCTAAAGAGTAGTAAAACCCTACAATCAAGAAGCTAGACAAAAGTTGCTCAGTACGCCCATTTGGATTTGTCCTGATGTTGTTCCCTCAGTCCGACAATGATATAAACATGTTGCTTGGCCTAAGCGTTTCGTGATAGCAAGTCACGCAGGCCGGGTGTTGTCAATACCCGAATAGATCTATTCATATATTTCGCGCTACACTATTAACTATTACAGTCCACGGGTATGGGGCAAACAATAGGCAATAAGTTGTTGTTGTCATCAGTGCATGTTTTGCATATTTAAATATATATAGTTTTTGTATATTTTCTCCCCCAGTTATAAAATAGTAAAGATGAGGCCATGAACTCACCTTAGGGGTAGTGATGTGAGGATGATGTCACTGAATAAACTGGCACAGTATGATCACGAACTAGAGAAATTACCTAAGTAATTTTAAGTGGCTTAGTAAATGCATAATTAACAATGCATGATGGATGTATGGTTGAAAATGCATGATCACCAATTAATAAGCTGTTACGACCGTTTAAGTGTTTACATTTATAGTGAATTGTAAATATATATATTTTTAGTTTCTAAATATATATATATATATATATATATATATATATATATATATATATATATATATATATATATATATATATATATATATATATATATATATATATATATATATATATATATATATATATATATATATATACTAGCCTTTAGACCCGTCCGGTGGACGGGCTAGCTTTATGTATATATTTTTTTAATGAAAATTGAATTTATGTGTGTTTGTATTAGAAGTTTAGTATATGCAGTGTTAGTTATGACATTGATATTTTAATAATGTAGCATAGAATACACAAAAATAATGTAGTTTAAGATATTTTTTTTATTTAAGAATATTATGAGTTAACTGAATTTGCATACGTTAACGGTATGAATAAGTTTGTTACTTTAATTTTTCTTAGAATTTTAATAATATTGTATAATTATTTTATGTATTTTTAAATTTTATGAGGTAATAAATTTTGTATATGTTAATGTTATGAATAATGTTTTTACATTATTTTTTTTTAATTAATATTATTGTTGTGCATTTTTATAAAATATTGTATTTTAGGCATTGTTTCACCATCCTTCCTTATACATTTTTATACAATTTTGTATTTATGGCATCATTTGTAATTCTTATATATATTTTTATAGAATTTTGTATTTAAGGCATCATTTGTAATTCCTATTTTATTTTTGAAGTATTTTATGGAATCAATTTTATAGAATTTTGTATTTAAGACATTGTTTCACCATCCTTCCTTATTTTTATAGAATTTTGTATTTAAGACATCATTTGTAATTCCTATATATATTTTTATAGAATTTTGTATTTAAGGCATCATTTGTAATTCCTATTTTATTTTAGAAGCATTTTATGGAATCATTTTTATAGAATTTTTTAATTAAGGCATTGTTTCACCATCCTTCCGTATATATTTTTATAGAATTTTGTATTTAAGGCATCATTTATAATTCCTATATATAATTTTATATAATTTTGTATTTAAGGCATCATTGTAATTCCTATTTTATTTTTGAAGCATTTTATGGAATTATTTTTATAGAATTTTGTCTTTTAAGCATTGTTTCACCATCCTTCCATATTTATTTTTATAGAATTTTTTATTTAAGGCATCATTTATAATTCATATATATATTTTTATAGAATTTTTTATTTAAGTCATCATTTGTAATTCCTATTTTATTTTTGAAGCATTTTATGGAATCATTTTTATAGAATTTTGTATTTAAGGCATTATTTCACCATCCGTCCTTATATATTTTCATAGAATTTTGTATTTATGGCATCATTTGTAATTCCTATATATATTTTTATAGAATTTTGAATTTAAGGCATCATTAGTAATTCCTATTTTCTTTTTTAAGTATTTTATGGAATTATTTTTATACAATTTTGTATTTAAGGCATTGTTTCAACATCCTTCCTTATATATTTTTATAGAATTTTGTATTTAAGGCATCATTTTTAATTCCTACATATATTTTTATAAAATTTTGTATTTAAGGAATCATTTGTAATTCCTATTTTATTTTTGAAGCATTTTATGGAATCATTTTTATAGGATTTTGTATTTAAGGCATTGTTTCACCATCATTCCTTATATATTTTTAAAGAATTTTGTATTTAAAGCATCACTTTAATTCCTATATATATCTTTATAGAATTTTATATTTAAGGCATCATTTGTAATTCCTATTTTATTTCTGAAGCATTTTATGGAATCATTTTTATAGAATTTTGTATTTAAGGCATTGCTTCACCATCATTTCATATATATTTTTATAGAAATTTGTATTTAAGGCATCATTTGTAATTCCTATATATATTTTTATATAGAATTTTGTATTTAAGGCATCATTTGTAATTCCTATTTTATTTTTGAAGCATTTTATGGAATCATTTTTATAGACTTTTGTATTTAAAGCATTGTTTCATCATCATTCCTTATATATTTTTATAGAATTTTGTATTTAATGCATCATTTGTAATTCCTATATATATTTTTTATATAATTTTGTATTTAAGGCATCATTTGTAATTCCTATTTTATTTTTGAAGCATTTTATGGAAACCTTTTAATGAATTACATGTGTCATTTTTATAGAATTTTGTATTTAAGGAATTGTTTCACCATCCTTCCTATATAAGGGTTTTTGATTTGATTTGATTTGATATATATATATATATATATATATATATATATATATATATATATATATATATATATATATATATATATATATATATATATATATATATATATATATATATATATATATATATATATATATATTCACTAGCGTCGTAACCCGACCAACGGGCGGGACGCTTTTTTTCTTGTTCCGGAGAGTTTATGGTTCGTGCGTTTTTTATTTTTTTGAATTTGTAATGTAACCTTTAGTATATTTTAGTTATAGTTACACTTAAGTGAAGTTTAAATTTATAATCTTCATCCTACGTATCGATCGAAACAAAAGCATAGACATGGTCAAAATCAAGCTCCATGGATTGCTTTGTGTGAACACAACCTTAGATTATAAAAAGCTCGACTTAAATACCGTAATGATAATTTAGAGTGGTTTAAGTTAAGAATTACTTATTTTATTTATGTGACTAATATATTTTACCGAGTACCAAAATGTATTAAACTAAGATACGTAATTGTTAAATGCAATGTTTTAAAACTCGGTTTTTAAATCCACCCGATCGAGTCATAATGATACCAAAGAATCTTTTCTTAAACGAAAGAGAGAAACGAAGAATCTTTTCTAACTTAATTCTTTATTGTTAAATGCAATAAGCGGGTTTGTTTCGTAAATGTCTTTTAAAAGTATGTTTGTATATTAGTTATATATGTAGGCAATATGATACGCTTTTGTTAAAAGGAAACTAAAAAAATTAATCTTTGATATTTATAGAATTTGGCCATTCTAAAAAGAATTTTTGTCCCATGTGAATCTTGACGGTTCAGAAGCAAGAGGATTATATTAGTATTGAAATAGATACATATTTATCTTTTAGGAGATGTTTGAGATTATTTATTTTAATAGATTATTCGTATTGAGAACAATTAGATATTAGATGTTATAGAAACGTGATTTTGAAATTTTGTGTTTGAATGTGCTTATACCGTTTGGTATAATAATAATCGTTGTTTATTATTTGTAAAATTAAATTATTTACAAACTCAATATGCAAATTGACTAAAATGAGCTTCTTAAAATTTTGTCAATTTAACGGTGAATAATTCTATACACTTTTACGTATACTACAAAATAACTCACACTTATAGCAACATATATTTTTCTCAAAAAATAAAACCAACATAAGAGGACTTATGACTTAGAGTATTTTAGAAAAGAAAAAAAAATGCCTAAAATACAATTATCACGCCAAGGTGTTACATTAAATGGTTTGACAACATGAATAACATACATATTAAACTGATATCAACAATAAAGAATATACTAATATTGTAGCAAGTTGGTTATATAAATGATATAATGCAATTCAAGTACACATATCATAGTAGAAGCTAATTAAATTCCTTTGTACCAACGCTTTAGAATATAAATCTGACTTAGCCCTCAGGACGAAAGCTAGCTCACAAAGAAAACTCAGATCATGATTGAAAAGGTGTTATATATAGAATGATTTGAAAGAATACAAACTGGCTTTTACATGTGGAATGGATAATCGTAAATAGCATGTTCAGTTTAAAACTTCATATGTGTAGTCATAAGTGACGGAGCTAGGAATTTTGTTTTGGGTGGGCCAATTAGCGAACTAACAGAACTATGCGATTTCATCCCTATAACTATTAGACGTAAAACTAAACCAAAACTTTGGTTAAATTTAAACGGTACTACGTAACTGTTTCTCCAATTAAATGGGTAACAAGCTAAAATGAATGATTCTTTTTTTATTTTTTAACTTGAGTTTCAGACTTAATATCGTGAGCCAACTAAAAATAAAGCGACTACATTTTTGCATAGCTTGAAGTCGGCGCAAGTGCTCCGTAAGGAGAAAGCTTAATTTGTTGTCTGGATTCATACTAATATAGATGATTCATACATCATACGTATTTAATAGCTGGAATTAGATACAAATGTTTAGAGTAAGTATAATTCAGTGTTCTTTTGAATGAAGTATATGATGGATCAACCAAATATATAGCAATTACTAATTAAGCTTGTTGAGTTGCTGTTATATCATAGATTATTGGGTGGGCCAAATACACATAAATATACAGAATTAAGCTACCCAAGAAAAAAGTCCAGTATAATATAGAAAGTTGTTAGAATTTTGGGGTTGGTTTTGGCCCACCCTCACTTACACATGTCTCCGTTCATGCCAACGTAACTTAAGTTTCTACCTACAATAATCCTGAAATTTACACAATTTACACAGGGATGGAAGATGTAACCTGAAAGCTAAAAGACCGGATCAAACCAACAAATTAGTAGCGTAACCCGCCCAGTGGGCGGGGTCATTTTGTAAATCTTTTTAAAAGTATGTTTATGTATCCGTTAAATCTGTTTGTAGTGAGACTCGTTTTTTGTTAAAAGGAAACTAAATTTTGACATTTTTATGAAGGTGTTTTGTCCCATGCGAATCTTTGGTTGAAAATAGGCACCACTTTCGTAATCTACAACCTTGTAAGCAAATGGAATAGATAAAAAGAGAAAAAAAATCTACTACTAAGATATATGAAAGCGAAATAATTGTTGTCATCACCATGATTGCGCCATATTTTTAAAAGTGAGAGGATCAGTGAAGTTGTTTCCCCATATGTGTTTGCGCCATATCTCCTAACCAAAAAGTTGGCGTTGCGTTTTTTTTAATTGGTTATGTTTACGTAGCCTCTTATGTAATTTCACAAACATGGATCATTTTTCTATATAATTGAA
This sequence comes from Glebionis coronaria, assembly GCA_025667525.1. Lineage (NCBI taxonomy): Eukaryota > Viridiplantae > Streptophyta > Magnoliopsida > Asterales > Asteraceae > Glebionis > Glebionis coronaria. Next base: position 290,890,010 of record CM046880.1, on the reverse strand, counting down.
GTCATAAAATTAAAGTAGGTCCGGGAATTATGAAGAGCATTGCTAAAAATCCTCCTACAAAATCATCCTACATATCTTCCTACACACACAATTATAAAATATACATTTTTTTCACTCATTATCTCTCCATATCTAAATCGTCAGTTCCGCCACATGTTAGGATCTTGTGTATAAGAAGATTTCTATGAAGAATTGCTCTACCAACTGAGCTATATCCCCCCGAGCCAAGTGGAGCATGCATGAAGGAGTCAGACGCTTCTTTTGAATTATGAAACGTCAAATGGGATATCATCATAATAATCTATCAATATTGCACAGGACGGTAGTATTATTTATATCTAAAAAAACTGAACGCGATTCATGATCCGATTTGACGGTTCATAACCGGTTTAATAAAATTGTCGAGACCAGATTAAAAACTGATGAAAATCGGTTATAACTGAATAAATACAGTTAAAACCAGTTAATACTGATCCGATATGGTTAAAAACTGGTTAAAATCTAACTAAAATCAATTTCAAACCGATCCAGTTTATTGATTGGTTGATGCAAAACTGACCGGTTTAAAAACCAACCAGGTTCTAAAAATAAAACCTGTTTATCCACGACTAATAACAATAAGTCAATGACACACTAAAAACCCCTCACTTGCTCGGGACAATTATATATATATATATATATATATATATACTAGTTACATAACCCGCCCAACGGGCGGGTAAGCTTCAGAATAGTATATATAATTCTGAGTGAACGCAAAAAAATATTTAAAGCACAAAACATACTCTAAAGAAAACTACCAGAAAAATAACTTGTCAATTTTATACAATACCCCATGGTGAGAACACATTTGAAACACAGTTTGAATTACTTTACACAAGACTTGCATTCTCTTGATGAGATTTGACCATGTTTTCTTTTTTCTAATGTAATCGTTAAAATTTCAAATGAAGTGGATCACTAATATACATCCTTCTGAACATACTTGGTTGGAAGTACCATTCCTTTGAAGAATAAATATTCGTTTAGGCTGTGAAGCATTTTAAATTTGGGTGTGTGAAGTAACGTGTATCTTAGAAGCAACAATAGGTTTAGTCATAAGTGTCTATGTAGCACCAATAAGCTTAGAAGTGATTTGAGACAAAACCTCACTTGTTGAAAGAGTGGTTGGTTGATCTTCAATCACCATTAGATCAGTAGGGGATGTATCACAGCTAGAAATGGTTCATGGCTCGTTTGGTTTAAAGTCGAGTTTCATTTTTGATGAAGGTTTATAAATTAAGTGATTTAGATTTAAAGTTGGTTATTAAATATAATATTAATTGTTATATAAATAAATAAATATATTAAACTATTATTATAAAATTTAAAAAATATATTTTATAATAAAACAAAAGAAAGAGAAAGAGAAAGAAAGAAGAATATTCTATGGCCTACCATAAAAGTATGTGTCACGAAAGAGGAGTGATACTCTAAGTTTTCAAAATAGCAAAGAATATTGGTTTTTAGTGGACTCTTGAATCAACTTTGCAACCAAACATATAAGTTTAACTCAAAATCAAATAATACTCACTCCGTCCCATATTAACAGTCCATTATACTATTTTTGGACGTCTCATATTAATAGTCCAGTCCAAAAGTAGATAAGAAATGTAGATTAAGTTTACTATATCATCATCACTTGAGGGTATTATTACAAAGAATGAAGAAGTTGTAAATTAATTGCTTAAGGGTAAAATTGTCTTTATGGCAAAAGTAAGAGAGAGAAAGCTGAAAATGTGATGTTTTTATTAAACTGCGTGTTTTTTGTCGGTGGATTATTATTATAGGATGGAGGGAGTAGTGTTTATCCCCTTTACCAAATGGGCCCTCATTGTATATTTATATGAAAAATCATATTCAAGGCACCTTTATTTTTTATGTCTCATTTTAATTGTCCATATTAGAAATAGGTATGAAAGTTTGATCAATTTACCATATTACTTTTGTTTAAAAGGTTATTATAAACTTAAAAAAAAATAATTTAATTAGTGTTAATTTGATAAAAAGTAAAAAATAAAACAGTAGTAAATGTATTTTTTTTAAATGTATATTTTTTTCGCGAGACAATAATTTTAATACGAAAGAAGTAATTTCCACATCGTATCTTATACTATTCTTAAAGCCACTCAAGCAATACTAACCATGACTTATTATTACATGTTTTGACCTTTAAACACGGACAGTCTAGTTGATATGCTGAATTTTTAACGTCACACTCATGTCTTCTTCCTAAAAAAACTCAAAGATCAAGTATTTGTTAATGCACATGTTATTAAAGGAATTACTCGTATTTATTAAGGAGTTAGTACACCCAAACATGTCATCTTATTTCTTTTTTCCTTATGTAGCAAGTTAATCAATAAAAGTACAACATATTATACCATGGCGTTTCTACTTTATCTTTATGCAAATTAACTTAGGCTAGTCACAACTCTAATAGGTCGCAACCTAGTTTTTTCAGTTTTTTCTCTCCGGCGACCTAAGACGACCTATTTGCCACAACCCGACGACCTAGTGCAACATAGTTCATTTTTTTTTATTTTTATATTCAATAAAAATAACTTTTTATATTTAATAAAAATAATATTTTATTAAAAAAAAACATACATATTACACTAAAAAAAACACATTACATAAACTAAAAAACGTTACGAAACATTAGAAGTAAAAGGGGTATAATGTATTAGCTAAAACTAACTTAAAAAATTGTTAAATTAATATATGTTGTGAGAAATTAAACAAAGCTCAATATGTTAAAATTTGGAATTTTTTTATAAAGCTTATATAATTAAAACACGATTAAAAACATGTTAAATTTATTTAAAAAAGTTATTTTTATAAACACACAAACACAACACAAATATAGGAGACTGAATTTTTTCAAAACAGTCGTGTGTAGAGTCGAATGGCATGGGATCGAGTCTGGCGATCGAATCGCCGCAACGGGCCGATCCGGTCACGATCTCGCGACCTAATTATTCTGATAGCGTTGTGCCCAGCCTTAAGCTTTGGCAAGTCTAAAGAATATTTGTAAAAAACCACAAATGGTTTACTAAATATAGTTTTAGTGCTCATGAAATTCAAAGTTAAACGATTCTCATTGACATTGATGAAATGATATTGATGCTAAAATCTCGTTATTAAAAAATATACTAATGATTAAGTTGACCCAAAAAAGTCAACCTTATGTAAATTGACTAAAAAATTTCTTTATACTACATATTCTTGCATGGATCAGACTATACTTGGTTAGCACATGTGGTGGAATTCTTAAGTTTGCAGAAATCAAGGACTATGCGGTTACATTTCAGCTTAGGCCTGTAACGGTTGCAATGACAGTTCGTATTGCATTGACACAACAACTACAAGAAAAATACCCGTTATTGAATATGTCAGTTAATAGAGCGAGGAAAACATCATAAGAATAGCACACTTCTTATTGTATACCAACAAAGAAGCTATACCATTTATGAGAAAATTATAACATTTTTGTTTCATCAAGTTCAGTGAATTACTTTCTTTGTATCTTCTTTTTAACCATGCACAAATAGTCAGCTCGGTTTACATAAATTGTTAATAAACATGTAGCATAGCTGCATAGGTAACATTATTCATTGTGAATTTTTTTCATAGAAAGGGGATTCTCACAAAAAGGCAACCTCATCTTTATTCACATTTTGTGACCAAAATGATATAAGTCAGAATTTCTAAATACCAGTAACTAAATCCACTACAGTAGCAAGTTATAAGTCATAATCCATACAATAATCCATGGACATAATATATATCAAATTCAGGATAAAAATTATGAAACCCAACATAAAGAACTTTTATTAACAGTGGCTGCTGGCCATAAAAAAAGCTCAAAGTCGAGATGCACATAACATATTATATTAGTGTGATATATTATAGAATCGAAGGGGGAGAACATAATGTTGTGTGAGTTGAACCGTGATGACTATGGTCGTACGTCGAGCTTGATTTAATGTACATGTTCCACCCATCACGGAGCCACAACATGTAAACCAGGACTACAACGTGGTTCACCCAAAAATCCGTATTTGACTAAATTAACACATTGAGCATGTTTTAGAATAGAATGTTTATAATGCTTCTAGATAAGAAATTGAAATTTTTACCTCCAAAACATTCCTTGATTTTGTCTAGTTGGACTCGTGCCTAACATCTAGTCCTTCAGGTGACGCAAACATGTTGAATCCTAAGCTATAATTAGCATGTTCAGCTAGGATGAAAAAACTATCACCTATACAGACCAGCAGATTTGAAACTGATATTAGACTAAAAGAGGACACCAATGGTTTCCGTTAGTTGTTAAAGCATGACCTATACTGACCTGCATATTTTTAAAACTAATTACATTAGGTCCCCGTATGTGATATCGAAGCACAATGAATACAACATGATATTCGACAACTCCAAGAACATGTCTCATTATTTTAACTTATTTGAAGTGGTTTAAATGAAATTGATTATGTGCCTTATTCCTTTCATTAGATAACAATAAGTATATTACCTGTCTTAGTAAGCATTTCCAAACGCTTCCTTAAAAACTATTTACCTTAGTTCCAACAACCTGCATGAAACTTTGTTGGTTCCTCGGGACATAACATAAGGGCGGGTCTCAAAATTAATAAGCCCAAAACAACCACTAATCCAATAGCCACCTATTTTGGTTCTTGTACTCAAGCTACAAAATTAAAAATTCAAAGTTAGACAGACAGAATACCTTAGCATCGACGATCTAGGAAATAACAAATTCCTGTATTTTACTGCAGAATGGACACGTATTTCACTATGTAAGTGGCAAGTTAAAAAACGCACACCTGTCACAAAAACTTCAACATACATTTTCAAGGTGAAAAATCAAACTTGTCACAAATAAAAAGCTATGTAGTGGACATTTTCCAAAATTCACACTTAATTGTAAAATGATGACACTACAACCATTTTTGAGCATCCATGCCTCCTGACATGGAGTCGTATGGTCTTGAATTTGCCAATAAGAATACAAAGTATCTATCTAGATATATTACCAGGTTTATATAATGGACGTAAATGTTATATCCAAGAGACCGAGATACCCCAAGTAAAAAGCAACCAACCTTTTACAGCTCCAAATGTTTAACGTACCTGTGTGTAATCTACAGCTGCTATTACGCTGAACATCACAGTTCTTTAAGCCATTGATCTTGGGCCTCGTATCCATCGTCTTTCCCGGATCGTTGTCAAGTGTCAAAGTGAGCAAGCATATCGACATCCATTGTGATATTTAAAATCCCTTGAGCATGTTTACAGTGTAGTTTAGCTTGACAATACCATTTTAACACCCTTCGACTTAAGCACATCAACCAGCTGCCAATTTGACAATTACCATAGTATCTATCATTTGCAATTTATAATAGTATCGTCACACAAAATGACTATTACAGGTGGTCAGGTGGGAAGCTTAATCAGCTTTTTATAGAAGTGTAAACGGGTTTAAACTTGAACCCGACTGAATGGTAACATTTGATTCCTGAGAATATCAGATGTTGTATTGTCACACTGTCAAGGTATCTCATACACGATTTGGTGGCTACCCTAAACACTTAAATAAAAGCTAAAAATACGGTGAATAAAATCAAGATCTATGAACCATTTTAATGGCCTATAATGTAAGCAATATGTTTTACTAAATATAAGAACCAAAAACGGTATTTACATCAATATTTCCATCATCTAGAAATTATATTGGTTAATGCCAGATATCAGACAAACAGATGGATCGGAGACGCATCAAATCTTTTTATCCAATTCCACAATTTAACCTGGACCAGAAAAATAAAAAATTACACAAATCTTATGATGGATTCATACATTAATTAGTACTATACCTTTTGTACCTCTTGATATGCGCCGAAAAATCATGGGGGAGATTGTCCTATGTTCATACCCACTATAACTACGGTGGTGATTGAAATCATCCATTGGGAGAAATCTTGCATTGCATTGTTTATTCCGTGGCAAAGTTGGTAATGCAGACTGAAATTGATTAATACCTTGCAAATATTGTTCTGAAAAATAGATTGAATCAGATCAGAAACAGTATAATATATCAATTTCTTCAAAAGAATATGGTTAGTATACACAATCAAGTGTGTCATATGATTATAATAGTTGGATTATCTCGATAACAGTATAGTATCTAAATAGAATGATTTAAGAGGTTCTGTGCATTAGGAATATACTTTGGTCGGATTTATGATATGTTACTGGTACTAAAGTTTCACGTCATGTCCAAATTGTGTGGAGACGGGGTTTCCATATTTGTACCCATAATTGGTCACAGTTGATCGCTCCGAGTATATTAGTTTTTTTAGCGGCAGAGTATATTAGCTTTTCTACTTGGTGAGATGGCATGGACCCATATATCATTGGCTGAGGCCAAAGGGTTTTCCTATAAACATGATCATTACACTCATGCACAAGATGGGCATGTTTACTTGACTTCGTTTATATTCTCCCTTGTTGTAGTACTGTGTCTTAAAGCAATAGCTTTTGAATTTCTGTTGTACACCTTGCATAGCTATGGCTACTTTCGTTGATTCTTTTGGCATTAAGTTTCTTAAGACTTGGCAACAATGTGTTCATCTCACCTTAGAAAAGGTCGGACCAACGTTTATTAAGTGGGTTCAGTGGACAGCTTCAAGACCAGATCCTTTTTCCAAAGGATCTCTGCTAGTTGTATCAGGATGCCAAAACAATATACAATATCATCTAAATATATAGGATAACGGGTAGCAGTCACTTAAACTTAGCAAAGTAAAGCCGTCGGTTACTCTTTGGAAGTCAGATATTTCTAAAAACTAAAGCTATTTTATATCTAAAAGGTAACATTTATTTGAAAATAGGTCACGTGAGTTATATTGTATTGCTCATGGGTCAATCAGGTAACATTTAATATATTTTGAAACCAAATGCTTTGGGTGTATGTAACATTAACGATGGCCTATATGCATATCTCAGAGTATTTTTACTATTCCTAGAAAGGTTGTGCTTCATATAACAGCCTCACTATTTGATCAGGAAACAAACTCTCAAACCTCGATGTGTTAGGGCTTGAAAAAAATAATATTTATTCTCTCTGCTCAAGATAGAGATGGTGCTCTAAGTGATACAGAGTTGAATGATTGCCAGTTTTTATTTTGGGTTTGCTAATATTAATAGCTTATGTCATTTGATGAATACCCTAGCCTTTCTTAAAAACGTTTAAGTCTCACAATCGCTTATTTTATTCAAGTTGTGACGTTATTGGCAGCCAAGGATATCATGCCGAACCAATTTCCTTGGGCATTCTCTGATTAAGATAACCAAACACATCTATGGATGGTCATAACTTCTTCCAAAACATATTTTTCATGTGCCTATGATTCATCAAATAGAACTTAAAACTAATTATAATTCGCATAGATGTGTACTACCTAATAAGTAATAATAAGTTACATTTTAATGCTTTTCTAACACACCTAATACGGTTTTGAACCTAATAAAAAGCAAGCACAAATCTAGATAAAACAGACAAACATGAACATTATAGCTACATAATAAGGTAAATAAAAAAACAAAAACATGTTGATTAATACATACCTCCAGCTCCGCCAAATCCTACACCCTTTTAACCACCATAACCTCCATTACTTTTGCAATTGGTGGAAGACAAAGCTTGTGAACCTAAATAACCTCGACAACCTCCACCACCTGTAACACGTATTGTTGGTTTGTTTGGTTGGAAACTAATTCATAATCATTAAATTGAATTAGGATTAAAGTACTATTGAGGACTACGACTGAAGTATCTGTAAGGATACACTCAACTAATGGAATCCACGTTGTCAGAATTCACGCAAAAGTCACAGGAAATTGAACTAAAAATCACGAATGAACGGAATTAAGATCGAATTAAAATAGGATTCAACCGATTATTGTGATAAAGAAGTTCAATTGAATTAGAGGATTCGATTAAATTAGACGATTAGATTATGTGTTGAGGAATACAGTCAATTGTATTTATACTAAAAGTTATTGCGGTCTGGAATTGAATACATACCAAAAGAACGAAGAGTTTAGTTTGGTAACGAAGGTTTTTTTTCCTTCTGGAAACTATCTAAAATTTAAAAGTCGAACTAAAACATTCCATTAAAACAGTCGGATAAATATAAATTAGGAATTCTAGTGCCATGTCATCGTTTATGGGATTATGTCATCGTGCCATGTCAGCATTATCTCAATCATAATTAGCCCCATATATAAGTAAATATATAGAGTTAGGATCAAATGAGAAGAAACCTTAAAATAAGAAGGATAAGAAGAAACTATAACCGCATATTCGAGATGCGTGCACTTAAATTAGATGCATCTTTGTAATCTTAGATGCATTATAATACATCATAACATGTTTTATAGCTTTTAATTAGATGCATATACGTATATTAGATGCATTTCATGATTTATCTTTATTTTTGTTCCTCTACACGTGCCCAAATCATGAAAATTAATTTGTACCATCTACACATCAAATTAACTTTCAAAACTCAAGATCTTGCATTTACATGAATAGAAATGCATCTAATTCAAGTCGTTGCATCTCAAATGTGTGATTTTAGTCTCTTCTCACCACTTCTTATTTTAAGTTTCTTCTCATTGTATCCTTACTCTATATATACATATATATATATATATATATATATATATATATATATATATATATATATATATATATATATATATATATATATATATATATATGGACTCAAAACGCCTGATTATAGTTTTCCTTCGTTTAGTCTAATATTCGATGCTTGCCTTATTGTCCACATGACAATTAAAGGGAAATTACATGTCGGCATGTGAAGTGCTAATCCAATTAAATACAGCTTTTAATTCAATCGGCTAAAGTTTATGGTAGTCCATTATATTCATGTTTAGGTATTTTATTATCTACCCCTAAATCAGTATAAGTTACAAAATCATCGCATGTGAATAATTTCGTTAATGTCATTAAGCTTATAGATTTAGATGAATATGATTATCCTGAGATCACGCAACACATACTTCTATTCAAGGACCCTAAAACACCTCTTGGGTTTTTTTTACAATATTGACATGATCAAAAGAAAGAAACCAAAATTTGCATTTTACTTAGTTGAAAGCCAAAAAAGATAAAGAAAATGATGATCATCTACAGTTTGAAGGATTTGCATCTTCTTTAAAACCTTCATGGAGTTCTCATGCTTGAGAATATTTTCCGTTAGTAACATCGCCCTGACATCTCAATCAAATTCCACCCCAGTTTGCAAAACTCGTTGGAAAGTGGCTTTCCTTTGATCTGCATGGCGACCATACAAAAACTTTGTTTTGAGAGTCAATTATGGCCTGCAAAAATATGGATAAATATATTTGTGAGTTGTTGCAAATAAATCAGCAGATGTAGAGAAGTATATTTCACAGAATTAACGCTTTTGGACACGAAGTTACAGTTGTGGTTTATTTTTGCCTTCGCAATTAAGTTATTCAATTAAACATTTTTTGCAAAGTGTAGCTCTACTAACCTATAATATATGATAAGATTAGAAAGAAGTTTAGTCAAATAACGTTTAGAGTTTGATTTTGTTGTCTGCCACACTTTCTAGTGCAAGCCTGGATGGCAAAGGTATCCTCTCGAATATGGGTTGAGTTAAGATATGACACGATCACAGGTGGGGTGGCTTCATAACATGTCAAACACAAAACAACTGAGAAGACGCATACAAAAGATCCGGTGTCAGTTTTGTCTAGATCTCAGAGAAGAATACTGATTTCCAATCTGCATCCCTTCTCGGAGTACTCATTTAGAATTGTATCATATGCAAATCACATGTTTTCAGTATGGTTCTTTTTTAGGTACTGTGTAGTCAACATACTGTCATACAAAATTCATGATAAAATGACCAACCCTTGAAAAACCACTTTTAAAAATAAAAGAAACCGAAGGCGCAAAAAAACATCGCAAACCTTGTGCCTGATTTAGGTCATTGTCCATGTGTGCTTTGTAGTAATTAGGCCTATCGATCCGAGCACGCTGGCGATGACGCAACTGTTGCGCGACATGTGACGCTTATTAGATGTGACTTACCCTCCTTTCACGAGTACTTGAATTTGATTCAGTAGATCCACACATACCACTGCATTCAAAACAAAAAATTAATAAACAAGTTAATCACAGCAGAATATTATAAGTTGATTGTTACTATAATATTTGAATTTTCATACTTGTACAGATACAAATAGTTGTACACTTCTAACATGGTCTGCCACGGTTACTTTAGTCCTTGTTAAACCAAAATAGATGACAATGCAAGTGTGCCTAAGAGAAACTGACCAAATGGGTCAAAAAGCAATCAATTTTTATCCATTTTCTTTAAGTATATGATGGTATTACGAAACCATAGTGAAAGCAGGTTCCTCATTTCCAGATTTTAATGCCTTGATAACCTTTTGGAACCTTTTAAATTATGATCTCAAAGCAACCAAGCAGCCCTTTCAAAGTTGAGGAGTGTTTGGCTCCTATTTTAGCAGCAGCCAAACAGGCCATTTACAGTAGTACGCGTGTTCGGCTGCTATTTTAACAGGTTCCAAACACTCCTTCTGCATCAGAACATGAACATATTCATAAACCTAAATTACCCTACCTGGGTTTTCCTCACTCCACATCCAACAATAATGCTTTTAGGTCTTGGTGACACCAAGTCTATACTGTTAATACCTCCAACAATAATGCTTTTGTCTGCTTTTAAGTCTTGTTGGCTCACTCTTGAACCTCCCAGGAAACTTCACGCACAGCACAGGGGATTACGGGCACATTTTTATTCAGGGATCCGTAAGAGTGGTGTGGCTTTACCTTCGCATACTACAGCGTGGAGATTCGTGTATCCATCACTTCTAGCATGGGTGACATCTCCTCCATGACATTTAATTTTCTTAAGCAAATTTAAGTTGTTTTGCTCAGATGCAATGTAAGAAAACTTCCCCTCATCACCTGATGATAGAGTGGAACACAATGAAAAGAAATTTTAGTAGAGCATTAAAGACAATGGTAAGATTTTTTTAATATAAAATTAATTAAGCGACTTATAGCGAATAATTAGACTATTACTGTAAAAATTATAGTATGTGTTTGTAAGTCAGAATACCATGAAGACGGGTTGCTGATAAATCGGCTGAATACCATGTTTCTTTCTTGGCTTTAATGATTGGCCACATTATACCCCAGGACATGATCGCCCCAACAAGTAATGATATGTTAAACAGTGCGTTTGTAATGATATATGGGACACCAATAATGGCAATCCAATTCCCCAGCGATTATACTTGAAAAAAACAAATTTCTGTTATATCATTACCCTCTTAGAAGTTAATATCTTAGATGATATCAGGATCATCTTGATAGTCAAAGCCGGATTCGTTGTACTGCGTGATTCTTCTCGGTCCTGGTCTGCCTTTCTTTGGTTTTCCCCTGACCAAATAAGTGAATAACACATCACCAAAAATCATGGGTTGAGTTTGGTTGTGGCAAACACTTGAATTTCAGCCAGTCTACTTTTAACCAGATACAACCTCGTTGCTTTTTACGCATATCCAGAAAAGTATTTTCTTGCCTTATCATTAGGAACCTGTATCAGGTAAAAATGAGAACTTGCTTAAAAAACTTAAAATAATCTAACATAGAAAAATGAGCATATAAATAGCAATAAAGAAGAGTCGTGTATCATACCCAAAAAATATGTCACTGCAACAGCAAACAAATAATTTGTGCTTATGTTTACGTGTATAGTATATAGTGGATTTGGATTTGCTTAACTAAGCAACTTAACTCAAATTTATCATATGTTTATTAGAAATTGATATAAGTTAGTACTCGTCAACCTCTTAAATCGATTTATCAGACAGATTAAAACTATCTTAAGACAGATTTTCAAACTATATCATACTTGATGTACTCAAAACAATTCATCCCAATAGTGATTACTCCAAGGCTAAATACATTATAGAAGTGCTTGAAAGAGCTGTTGGTATGTTTCGCTTTGTAATTAGAAAATAGATTATTTGCTTATATACGAAACAATAATCTTCTTCTATGTTAAGAACTACAGGTAAAGTAATTTGTTAGACACACTGTAAAGCTAAGTCTGAGAATCCAGATATCTCTCAAATCAGAAAATATTTACATATTTATAAGAGTACCTTCAGAATGAATGGATAGGCTGTGTCGCAGGTTGAATTTGACGATGTAAGATGAAACCTCAGTCATCTGATATTTGGTAAGAACTTTCTGAATCTGATCTTAATGTAGTAAATAAGGATCCCGAGCCTCTTGTATCGGATATAAAGTATGGAGAGGAGTTGGTCGGAGACAGGGGATCAATTGGTAATATAGAAGGAGCGGCTAACAATAAAGCCACTAAAGTCGCTGACCTAGAAAATTCTACAAATCACTTGTTTTAATTCTGCATTCGGAGCTAAAGTTGATGAATCTGAACATTTGTTAGAAAAGGGCATCAGCTATAACGGGAACGCTATTGAGAACTTTCATTCTACTTCGTTACTCTAGATGTCGTTCTTTGGATCTAACCGTGGATGGTGGAAATGGTATCGATCTAAATGCACTTTAAAAAACATGTTCACACAGGAGCCAATATCCTACTGCTATTCCAAAGAGGACTGTAAGTTAGGATGATGTATCATCCATGCTCTTATTTCGTGCAGCAACATAAAGGCAAGTAATGTATGTCTGCTTTAGGTGCCATTGGCGTACAAGATTTCTGATTAGATTGAAGAAAAAGGACACTAGAGGGTATTTACCTTGCCAATATCAGTTGTGGTATTTCCAGCAGCATCTAACCCATTGGTTTTGTTAAACACTAACTTAAGTCTCTTGTTCAAAACTATTAACTCGCAAATTTAGAAATAATACGTTCAAAAACAGACCTTTTAATAGGTGACACATCCGGGTGGATTCGAACCACCAACCTCCTGAGAAATATCCCAGGCGCTCTTACCAATTCATAGGTCACGGATATATAAAATTAGTGTTGGTCGAGGTCCAGTAGCAAAACTTGAGAAAGAGAAGAGATGTGTTAAACCATTTGACAAAAGCAAACCTTGGTACCATCCGTTACCAGATCGTGCAAGTGAACTGAAAATTAGTATTTGTTTGTTGTTTCGCAATGATGATCTAACAAAGCCAGTGCTGTGCATATCAATTGACGAATCTAGCACAACGAACATCTTTAATACATAAGATACATTTTGTTACCTTGATTTATCCAGAGTTGCAGTAGCATAAGCTCGATGTTCACTATCTGGTAATGGGGGAACTGAACTCCAAACGCATAAACGCCCACCTTTGGTGTCACCCTCGCGGTAACTACCCTGGTGGACCGTAGAAGAGAACTCCTCCAGATGGAGACATGCCAAACTTCTCTAACATTTCAGGATGCTCCACTGGATATTGAACACTCTCTTGGAGCTCTCTTTTAACATTCTCAAAGCATCTGATATCTTCCCAACTGACATTAGGAACTTCGATAACTGTATCACGGAGAGATGATGGGTTTCTGGTGCTAAGTCAGTTGAGAATCGTTTCAGCACCTTCAGAACGGAATCAAGAAGATCTGAATGTTCTATAAGTCAAACAATCTGCCCATACTTGAAACTGCCTGAACCACATTTAGATCTTCATCGTAAAGCCGGCGCAAGAACGCATCATGTATATTACTCACTTTTGTCCTTTTAAAGTACATTGTATATTACTCCTTTTTGTCACTAACAACTGGTCCTTCAAATATTCGATATACACTTTTACAAATCGCACGTTGACATATGCAGTAACATACACGACCTCTTTCATAATTACTTTCACTAATATGATCTTTAATTTTGTGTTTTAATGGCCAATTACATCGTTTTTAGGCACTTATTAGTTGTCAGAGACGCAGAGCTACCTGATTTTGTAACTATCGCCTCGTAAACGCCATAGCCAAAGACCCATGCTATTGATATCTTTACATCTTTAAGCGTCCATTGGTTTAAAACATATGCAATGTACTCATCTACTTTCGGTATCAATATGCTCCCTGTAACGATAACTAAATCCCTGAAATTCCCACTTGGCCGGCATAGTTAAATGATATCCTATTTCTTACTTCCTTTAATTACTGTCTAACTTTTCATTTCTGACAATTTAGTTAATCCTTAACACATTAAGTGAACACGACCTAGATTTTTCTCATTACAATTTAGTTGATCCTTAAAATTGTCACCTGTTTTGCATCCAACATCTCAGTAACAACAAAAGTTTTTGCAACAGGTAAAATATATGGCTTCATGTGTACAATACGTATCGAAGTTGAACCATTCTTCAAAGGCACATCAGATGACACTTCAAAAAAGAAGAAGAAAAAAAAGTCACTGAATCAGCTATCCATACAATTCCATTTCTATATTAAAAGCAGGTAGAGAGAAGGGCATACACGTAAAATGGTCTAATTTATTCTCCATTAGCCTCAATGTGTGAACTTACAATCTCAATTCTATGCTATAGAATTCGAAACGAAAAAGAAAATAATTGAGCATATATCTCATGGTAGCGCACAAGATATGAATCCGATGAATTTGAATGTCGGAAAAAAATGAAACATAAAGAAACTACTTGTGGGAAAGGAAAATAACTTTCCCTTAGATTCATAGCATTTTATAGAGTCACACGAACAAAACAATAGAAACTTGTACCTGATGCCATCCTAGTTACAAGATTAAGCCATCATCAAACAAAATATAATAAAATGGAAGCAAATAGAAGATTGAAAGATTAGAAAAGAACATTGTACCTTTAACGTTCAGGCATTTATTATCCACGTCTTTCATCTCACGTTCAGAATTGCGAGACAAAGTAGGCTTTGACTCCAGACCCTGCGGGTTAGTTTCTGCTTGAGTTTTTGTGTTCATGCCTGCTCAAATTTCGATTAAATAGTCAATATCTTAGTTTCCACAACTTAGTGGAAATGAAAAAGGAATTATTACAGACTATACCAAGCATCGCAGACCAGTAATCCGAATATCATATTATCATATGTACTCATTCTCGAGAAAAACATAAAAGAAACATGGAAGTTCATTGGGGCATGAGAATCTCATTGACATGCTGGACTAAAATCTAGCTGTAATGATAAATGAGCAAAAGCTAGGTCGTGTTCACTTAAATGTGTTAAGGATCAACTAAATTGCCATAAATGAAAAATTAGACAGCAATTAAAGGAAGTAACTTACAGAGCTTATCTGATAATAATAATACAAACCAAGGCTACCTAATGAAATAAATTAAGAAAGTGTTACCTGAATATTGCAACTGTTAGGGGTTATTTTTGGGAATAGGATTGCTTTTTTGCTCATAAAAACGTATGTGTGCCTGGTTTTAGGCACTCATTTACTTTAATATAATCAGGTAAGCAGACAATGAAACTCCTATCTGCTTAAAAAAATAGATAAAAACTCAATCCCAAACACCCTTTTTTGGATAATAACTTTACACAACAAAATCTATTCATCCAACTTCAAGATTTTATTGGTAAGGAATATGTCAAACTCACAATCAGAAGTTGCTATAGCAGCTTCAAGTAACAAAAGCACTTACAAGCGGTATCTTACCCACGTTTTATTACAGTTGAACTTGTGATTTTGATTATTTAAGTCCCTTCATAAACGCCCATACAAACACCTCATAGTTTGAAAATGTTATTTTGCATGTATAAATCATCCTCAGGGAGCATAGGGTCGAGAGGCCAGTCAAAGTCCTTGCATTCGGTAACAAACTTTGCCGAGGTACAGTCTTTCAAGTTGGTTTTAAGATCTAGGGATGCTCTCAATTCATCACCATCAACTATGCTTGAATACGGATCCCTGAAAAGAAAACATATAAGACCTAAATGATAACCTTAATACAAACACATATACTGTATACACCAGTAGTTTTCTATAAAGTTTAATGTATTATATTGTTGAGGTGTGCCTTTTCATCTTGTAGTGTAGATGTAGAAAGCAATATATTCTCATGTGAAGATGGACTCGTGTGAACCCAAGGATGTATAAAATCATATATAGCTATAACGATCATCATAACCCACCTCAATCCCCAACGCAATGGATGCACCATATGTGTCATCTAGTTCAAGCCCATGTCCCCCAAGTAATGATGCACCGGAGGCAGATGCACCCATCTGAGCAGCTTTTTGAAGTAATGTTGTTGCTGACATGGTATGCTGAGGTGGAGGAGCATATTGCTGGATATCCTGTCCAGACATTGTAAAAATTGATGAACCAGGACTGTGCAATAAACATAGTGAGTGTTAAGAAGATTATAAGACATGGCTTCTGAAATAGGTATAAATTATTGCTGAATTTGATAATATTTCAGAAGTGTTGATCTGATAATTACAATTGAGGGTGTTTTTGGATTCACAATGATGGATTTCATAGTAATCAGTTTATAATTTTAAAGTTAATAGATGACAGATCATCTGGTTATTAATGTTTATTATTATGGGTCAGATTTCAATGTAAAAAAATACTTACCAACATGTACTTTGAGTTGAACAAAAACGGTGGTAAACAAATCATTCAATACCTTCCATCTCGCCTCCTCTTCCTCTTTCTTTTTCTGAGATTATGAGACCTGATGCAAGATGAGCTTAAATCACAATCCTCACAACACCTATCGTATGCCTTGACTAATATACTACCTTCTGAAGGAAGACAAGAGAGCCCTAAAGTTTAAGTTTTATTTTTTTCAATTCCTCGATTAATCCCTTCTTTAAAATCATCAGTATAAGACCTTCTGATTATGAAATTCAAGAGAAAACATATATAAAATAGGTTAATTAATGGCAAAAGAAGGTTTTTACTTTGTTTGACATTAAAATGTATTGTGAATATCATTTAACACGTCTGATCGTTCTCTAAGAGTATCTCGACCAAGGTTCATAACTACTACATGAGACCACAATGTCTGTCTAAATTAAAATGTTACGAATTTCAACCCAACTTGTTTTACTCGTACCTAAACTACCCATCTGACACTACTAATTTTTGTTTGGCTTTATCTACGGCGAATGCTCTTATTCTCATAGTAATTTGCGTATTGCAGGTTGGAACATATTGATGAAATTATGCGCACTTGCCATCTTTTCAGCTACTTATAATCCATTATTTTAATTGACCAATTACTGACAGTTTCTTGAATCGTTATTTCATATAGATGGGCAACATTACCTAGAGAGGCACTTCCTCTCGATGACACAGGCGTTAATGACTGGATTCCACGCTTTGTTGTTTTCCATGGTCAATGTATCTTCTTGTACTTTTTATATCATTAGCGTTTATTGAGTAAACTGCTGGGCCGCATGTGATCCTTATTCGATGTGACTTGGCCCCATATTACAATGTCATGAACCTGATTCAATAGATCTACACATGAACATGGATGTAGAAAAAAATAAGAAAAAAAACACGTGAAAAACAACGAATGATTCATATCATCAGGAACCATGTAAAGTCACACACCCTTGACCCAACTAAGTTATACCTTCGTCTAAACATGACTTGAACCTACAACCAAAAGGTACTATAATAAACCATCAATTTATGCATGTATCATTCACAAGATAGCCTCCATTGGGGTCATATAACTTATTTAGAGGCATAAACCGGAGAAGCACCAATCACACTCCCATGGACTAAACTCGTCTTCCACACCCGTGGGTAAACAAACGCTCAATTATCACAACCAAATAAAACAGGAAAATAGCAACGCCTGCTGAGAAAATAATAACCCAAATTGACTATTATAACATGCAAGGGTTCATTAACATTTTACACCAGATTCATAGTTCTGACTGAATCATCTAATTGACATTAATTAAGTAAAGAATCGTTAACAATATCAAAATTACCACAGGATCTTTTCCCTCAGATTCGTGTGTTGACTCTCTTTCTTCTTCCTTGGCTAGTGTTTTAACAATCCGATATAAACTTAGCTTCTAATGATCCATCCTAATCTGAAATCATAACCTATAAAAAACTGAAAGTAAATTGATCATTGTAGCTCTCACCTACAATAAACTTATGATCCGTCAGACCAACCCATTCTTATGTTCTAACAAGGATTTAAACAAATGCTCAGTTTCCATAATCTGATGTGTGTTCTCCTTTGCCACTTCAGGCATTAATAAAATCCAACCTTTCTCCTATTTAGTTTAATATTAAATGCCATAACTCATAACATAAATCTGAGAGAAACAAAAAAGTTGGGAACATTTAATATGTTCAAATTCACAAAGAGATAATGTTTTACCTTATGATCAAAAACCGACTTGAGTTGTTATCTGGTGTTCAGAACAGGATCTTGGATTTGAATACCTGTGGATCTATGATACTGATTCATGGTTTCTACCAATTGCGGGGTTTTGAATGATTTTAGGGTTTGTGAATGATTTTAGGGTTTTTGAATTATTTTAGGGTTTATAATAATACTGATTCATGCTTTATATGAATCGCGTTTTAAATACAGATGAATAAATCTCGATTGGATTGAATAAAATTAAGTGATGAAGAAGATGGTTATGGAGGTTGTATGTGTTTTGACACCCCCGCATGTGGTAGGAAAAATGAAAAAAAATCAGTTTACTTAGCATATATAGTTGCAATATGAAAGCGCAGTTTCTTAAAAATTGCGTTTTTCAGAAAATGAAAGTGACGAAATTTAGGTAACTTTTGAGATTTTTTAGGAAAATCTCAAATACTATTGGTTAAAAGATGTGACTGGGATATGACTGGATTAAAAAGTGTGGTATCAAATCATAATTATACCTATATATAATATATATATATATATATATATATATATATATATATATATATATATATATATATATATATATATATATATATATATATATATATATATATATATATATATATATATATATATATATATATATATATATATATATATATATATATATATATATATATATATATATATATATATAAGCTGTTAAGTGAAATGGGTAATAAATTAAATAACTATATTTTATATTATTTAATTTCTTGTAAGAAAATAAATACAATTTACTTTTCTTAAGGCTTCAAAAATATAGTTAACGGGATTTGTCGGTTTATAAGGTTTCGTGAATAGATTTGTTTAATTATCCAAACGGCTAAGTTAATTTATTAATAAAATAATTTATTAATATTTTTAATTAACTTAAATTACACTTGAGTCCTTGTTAGTATAACAACTTACCAAAAATATCCTTTAAGGTTTCGTCCGTTAAGTATATTGCGTCGTTAGTCCTTGTCCGTTAAGTTTATTTACAAAAACGCCCCTAGGGCTTACAAAACTTTGGAGAAATGACCAAACACCCCCCCCCCCCCCCCCCCAAGTCTCGAAATTAAATAAGTTAGGGTTAGGGTTTGTTCTAAGTTTTCAAAATGGCACAGTAGGTCCTTGAAGTTTCGGGTTATTTAGAAATAATGGTTAGGGCTTGTAACAAGTTTCCCAAAGTGACACTTTTGGTCCTTAAAGTCTCGGCATGTTTAAATATTAGACTAGGGCTTGTAATAAGTTTCCAAAAGTGGCAAAAATGACCCTTGAGGTCTCGGAATATTTAATAAGGCATCTAGGGCTTATATTAAGTTTAAATAATGACAATAATGGCCCTTGTGGTTTCATTTAACTCTCGGTTTAAACAAACACACCCTATACTTTGGAAAATGACACATTCGACCCTTGAACTTTTGCAAAGGCACGAAATCATTAATTCATGTAATATGTATTAAATGACTTTTATGATCATTGCTCTATATGTTGTGTGTTATCTATCCACCCAAGTAACACCCCACGTACTATTCCGCTGCATTTGACCAACTTGGGGGTGTTACAAGCAGTTTGTTTAAAAACTTGTTTGGCAACGTAGCTGTAAGATATAATTAAAAAATGTAAAATTACAAAAAAAAAGACATATAATTTAATTTAAGAGATTATAAATGTTATATTTGAGGGTAAAAAACTAAAAATGTAATTTCATAATAAAACTACTAGGAGCAGGTCTGAAATGCTTCTCCAATTAGCATTTAAGATTAGAGCGGTTAAACAGTTTCTAACTGCTTGCTGAGGCATTGTCAAACAAGCTTTTTATTTAAAACACTTACTGTTTGTCGCTTGTCGCTCCTAAACGCTCTAAAATGCTTGCTGCCAAACATAGCCAATGTCCGATTTATGATACTAACATTTTTATTCTTTTATTTTTCTTCCCCGGCCACTATAACAACGCAAGACACGTTTTCACATGACGTCGTTGGAAAAACGCCTCCCACGACACATTGTACTGAGGTCTATAAAAATTATGAACATCTTCAAGCACAAAAGATCTTGCTAAATTAAAAATAAGACATATTTTACTACGCTTGACATATATCGACTAGCATAAGTCATTGTGATGACCGATATCAACAATATCGTGCCAAACTAGCAATTTGAAGCATATGTCTATTTGTACCAAGTGATCACTGTATTTAAGAATTCATATTCACTTCAACTTTTATGAAGTTTCTATCTCGAGCAATCTGAACAACCAACAACGCTATTCTAAATTCTGCCAGTTTAAAATATTTACACTTTTCACACCTGAAATGGGTACATTTCCCCCATGATTACGTTTTAAGAAAGCCAACCCTGTGTTTACTAGGCATCCGTGCAGCATTATAGTTAAATTTCATGAATTCTAGAACGGGAGGCCGCCGACGATCATGTACAACCAGGGGTGGAGTCAAGAGGAGACTAGTGGGTGCTAAGCCTCCCCCAACAAGCTCAACAGTTCAACTACAATATAGCCTAAAAGCCTAAGAATTTAAGATTAATAATGATTAGCCTCTACCAATAATGTTAGACATTTAATATTGTTTTGTTTGAATATACATCTTGTAACTGATAAATATAACATTTTTGTTCCTGATATGAATGTGACTTATAGAGATACAATTTAGTCACGTCACAGAAAAATGATGTGATGGTCGAGCATCATTATCGACTTGATATGTGTATTGTTGCTATCTATAGTTAGTTGCAAGAGCTCAAAAATCATAGGTTCTTCGTCTTAGTGCTACTTTGGATCCAAGAATGGCATATGTAAATTGGTGACGAAGTATCATCCTTTAGAATTTTACTAAATACGATAAAACTGGGTTAAAACTTGAGTTGTGAACTCGATAATGATCCATAAGCGAAGAATGATACTTAATTTTCAAGGTTGTGTAAAGGATCACAAGAAACTAAGCAGCGGAAAACTTATCCTCTTATTGATATATTGATTCGTCTTATTTTAACTCTTCTTATTACAACTACAACATCTGAAACTTTTTAATTAATAAAGCATGTGAAAAGAAAGCTTCGTACTACACTAAGCGATGAATTTCTTCAAAAATAGTTTGAATCTTAGCGTTGAAAGAGAGACTCTTCATTCTCTTTCACCGTTAACATAATTAATGATTTTTACTCCAAAGATCAAAAACGTGTCTAAATAAAAAAACACAAAGTGTTACTTGTCTCTTTTTTAGTTTCTTATTTATCATTAACATAAATTCGTGTTTTAATATTACAAATAATTGTTGTTATTTGCATATAAGTTTGTAAGACAAATGATTAGGGTTAGATGCTAACCGCTAAATTGCAAATTGTCATTTAAATTCTTACCATGATTGATTATATCTTCGTATTAGTGTAAGATACGTGTTTACATAATTTATTAAACATTTGGCTCTTCGTTTGATTTACCATATTTTCACGCTTTGATATATTGATTCAAACTATATCGTTATCATTCTAAATTTATTTTCCAGCCCCTTTAACTTGAAATCCTAACTCCGCCTATGTGTACAACCAAGTATCGTGTGTTACCTGTTGAAGTATTTTTTACCATTATAAATTTGTATTCTTGTGATGAAAAAACTTTTGAGTTGATTTTAAAAAAAATTGTAAGTTTTAAGTTTTCAATACATGATATGGAGAGAAAAAATGTAATATTTGCATTTTTTATTTTAATGCATGAAAAAGAAAAAAAATACACTTCTCAAGTATTTGCACGAAATATTATATAGATAATAAAGCACCTTTTAAAATTTTTCGTATATAATACGTAACATAAGCACACCTTCTTTAATAGGCCAAAATCAAAAAATTGTGACCCAAGAACCCGAGATAGTTCATAAGTTTATCGTGCTAAACTGAAGAGGGACAATTTCAAAATGACACCTGGTAAAAATAGGAGCAAAGCTTATAGTAGAAGAATAAATAACACGTTACGAAATGCATTATGTGAGAATTCGAGACAAAGACGATCTATTGTGAAAATTTATTGAACATGTAAACAAAGTTAAAGTTCTAAGAAACCAAACAAATACATTTGTTTAGTATTGAATATGTCACCGTACATATCGCACATCTTTTAAGCTGGCATGTTAGTCGGCAGTGGTGGTTCATGACTTGTGAGAATGGGTTTGGAGTTTCGGTTCCCTCTCTCGAAAGTGCTAGCCTAGACGAGGTAAAACATAAACCTTGCAAAAGTATAAGCGTAACCTTTAAAAGAACTAAAGCACGTTGCAACTTCTTTATTTTTGAACTAGAACACCTTAAAACTTAATTGTCAAATGGCCACAAAGGCGATCACGTAGATAATGTAAAAGACATATAGTAATTTTTCTATGGAGAAATTATAAGGGGTACATCATCATTCATGGGTCATAAGGATCCCAAAATAAAAAAAGACAACAAGATAAGATAGGTCAATTTCATATATCACCCTACTTTTAAAATCAATTTCATATATACCCAAACATGCTTAAAAATCATTGTACATTATGCATTCAATAGTTGCACTTTTGGTATATATGAAATTGATTTTAAAAGTAGGGTGATATATGAAATTAATTCAGAGAAGATTAGGCAACAAGATTGGAATCCAAGGTTGATATCATTTCCCTTTTTTTCTTCCTAATCCTTTTCTTCATGTACTCTCTCTTATCTTCATCACCCCATTTTGCTTCTTCTACACCTTTAGCAAGCACCAATGGTGGAGGTTGTTGATAAGGACACTTGGACCTCCAACTACCTTGGTTAATCACACCTAGTTTAGATACCCTTTTCAGGAAAAGACCAATAGCCCATTTGAGATTGTTGTGTTTAGAGCATAAGATCGGAGGGTAATCCCATTTGCAGTAACATGGGATTTGTGTTGAGATGAAGTATTGCGAGTGGAGTGATGGTGTGGCTGTTGGGTGTGTTGTTAGGATGTGCGTTAAGGTGTTGTGTCTTTGTTCCCATGTTGTTTCTTCCATTTTGAAAAGGGGTGGTTTGGATTGGAGTGGATAGGCGCATGTGGCTTTGGTGGATGATAAATAGGGGGTATAAAAATACCTTATGCCCTCTCCTTATTTTGGTTCGTTAAAAATTAAAAAGTACATTCAGTTGGCTAATACCAAAATTCATTAGTGTATAAGTGTACGCTCGATGATACAACTCGCTCGAATAGTATCGAAATAGAACCATCACTTTTATCTATGTTTTCTTTTTAAGAATAAAAGAAGAAAACATAAAACATTTATTTATTGTTTAACTTGATTGTCACTTTTATTAATAAAACCTACGGTATATATAACCGTTTAAACTAACATGTTAAACAAGTCAAATATAAATACATTATCATCACAGGTTGAGATCAATGTAAACCCTTATCATACAAAGATTCAATCAACCACTTCAATCAATCAATGTAATTTCCTGAGACGTATTTGGGTCCCGCTGCGTTGCTTCATGCTGATCGGTATATATCTTTTCGTTTCTTTGTTTGTTTTAGATGATTGATTCTGTTTAGTTTATGTTGTTAGTTTGAATTAGTTTATTGATTAGCAATGTATACGAGTAGGAAACCGTAAAATGTATAAACGGTAAATTTACTAGTAAAATGAATCAAGAGGGAAAGGTGCTGAATTGAGCTAATTACATACGATTAAATAAGCATGCTAGACTTGGCATAGGTTATCGTGGATTATAGCATCGGCTCAAAACCGAACCGAACCAAAACCAACTGGACAAATAGTTTAGGCGTGGTTCAGCCTCAGTCTTGTATATTAGTCATGATGTGGGCCTACATTCTACCGAGTCTCCTCAGAGGCTCAGACTCATGCTTCTTGGCGGCCGTTTGTTCACCTAGCAAGATTTTGTTTTAGATTTAAAAATACTTTGACCGAGATTGAAATTCTAAAGTAAAATACCGTGAGATACCTTCATTGGTCGTATTGGATTTTGGATTCAGGGGCATTCAGTTCAAAATTTTGTTTTGTTGTTTTTTGGGATTGGGTTAGTTGTGTATTATCCTGCTTAATTGGTTTTACTGTCTTTCTTAGATACCGTCTTTGTTGCTTTACCAGAAACAAAAGAAAATGGCAAGGACGCACCAAGGTTACCCGAATTTTAAATAATAGATTTTCATAGCTGTCATCCTAGCTTGTTAGCCTAAGTTGGTGTAAAAGAAACCAGGTTGATACGTGTTGTGCCATGGTTTAGTATAGGCTTTGTTACTTTCAAATAGCATTCATGTCTAATTGTACATGAATTTTTGGTCAATATCATACATTCTTAGTGGATGAAGATGATATCTTAATCATTGGACAGTTATACTTCGATCACTAGTTTTTATATCAGGAACCTCTTATACAAAATCATCATATTAAGCTGGTAAGGTGGACAGCTGGCTGTCCTTTTTCTAACATGACTCCAGCCCTTGAAAATTGATTCTAGGTGCATTTACAATAGTATAGCTCATGTATGAGTTACTTTAAATGGGTGAATAAAAGGGATTCCCTGTGTAGTCGTGATACCGTGGTACCTTGCATTTTCATACGTAAGACATCACATATTAGGGGGTGTTTATTTTAGCTTATATAGTGGGTTTATAAGCTTATAAGCCGAAACTAAGTGTTTGGTTACGCTAATATAAGTAGACTTATAAGCTTATATATGGTAGTTTTGGTAAGCCCAAAATTTGTGGCTTTTATAACAAATGATGGGCTTATACAACAATAATATATAAAAAGACATTTATGCCCACATTTAATAACTACATCATTTTTATTATTCATGTACTTTTTATCATTTACTTTTATTAATTTTGATAAACTAAACCCAAGCCTATGATATATAAGCCATAAATGGATTATATAACATAAGCCTAAGCCAAACTTATAAGCTTAACCAAACACCCTGTTAGATCAGTTATGGTTTTCATTTATGACTGCATTCATAGGAATATGTAGAATAGATTTAACATCATGTATCATTATTAAGGTGGTTGTCGTCGTTCCTATCGACTATTTTTGTTCTCCATGTACTCCGTCCGTAGCTTCTCTGTTCTTCACTTTAATATATTTAACTGCCTCTTCATTGTTAAAAATAAGATATATGAGTCTTTTAGCACCTTTAGAGATCTTGCTAAGAAATTTCATCATGGCAATATGGAATACTTCAATATGGGCTTTGTAATGCTCATCTGATCAGTGGCGAATTCAGGAATTAAAAGTAACAGGGGTCCAGCATAGTAGTAAAAAGTTGAAAGCCACAGGGTTGATCCCTTGTTCACTAAATTCGCCTTTGAGGTTGATGCTATGGTCTTTTGCAGTTACACATGGTATGAAAGCATCAACCTTCCAGATGTAGTGGTTTATACTGGATTTGGGAACTTTAATATGTTACGTTTTGATTTTTATGTAGGCCTATCCAGATAATCATTAATATAAATAGGCGAGCCTGTGAGTCCCATTACAAACCCTCATAGCTAGACTGTTAGGATACATACCCTGGGATATACATATCTTTACCGAGCATTGACATCATCCAACATTTAATATTACGTTACTCTGGGGATACCTTCTTACATATATACTTTCATTTCCCCATCCTACTTCCTTTGACTTAAATCTAACACGGATAATGATTGTTTTTAATCAGGTGGATCATGGACAGTCATGATGAATATACAAAGGAGCGTCTAGATGCTGTAAATGATGAGTTCAAGTTATATCACTGCCATACCATTTTGAATTGTGCCCATGTCTGTCCCAAGGGATTGAACCCTGGTAAACAAATCCAGAACATAAAGAGCCTACAAGCCTAAGTGCTCTCACTTTTCAGTTTTAATATATAGGGAAATTTATGGTTGCCATGTCTCATCCCTATTTCATTTTAAGACTATTTTAGAACATCTTCGTAGACCATTTGTTCATAATAAGTGGTGGATGGTTGTATCTTGCCAGTACGTCTGTTTTTATGATCCGAATCTTCAGATAATATCTTTTTCTTGTTTGTTGAATAGGAACAAGTTTGGGAACGAATTTAAATTTAGCTATAAGATGGACTTATCAATAAGTTCATAGTTGTCATGTCTTGGTAATTGGTATAGGTGTGCTACAGAAATTCGAACTGACACAAACCTGATCAAGACTATTCATGTTGGGTTAGTTGGGTTACTACTTTATTCGGTTGACCCAGAACGCTAGATAGGTTCGGGTGGCGGGTTAGATTTTTTGTGTGTGTGTTTTACCTGGGTTTCAACTCGATATTGCGAGCCGATTAATCTCAGGGCAACTATTTTTATGGATATCTCGCACTCTGTAGGTGAGCCTCTATTGCCAATCGAACCCAAAACTTAGATATTTTCTTGGTAATGAGGTGGTCTGCTGATGGTATTGGTAGGAATCAAAGGAAGTATGTGTTTGATTGTATTCTGGGTATCGCTTAATTTAGTTTATGCATTTTTCATTTGCATTTAAGATATTAAGATATCTTAAGGGTTATCCAGGTTTGGGTCCCAATATCTCACAAACATTAAGAAACATCACATGAATATGATTGAGCCACTCAAGCGAACACAAAAAGGAGAATTGCTAAACACAAAGTTAATCTGAAGATAAAATGCTTCGTACCTTCAAAAATTGATGCCAAAGTAAAGCATGAATGAGTTTTCAGTATTTATATCAAGAATTTTCTAAAGGAAGATTTTTAATAACCCCACTGACAGTATTTTTGAGTTTCAAAAACACAAAATACAAGAATCAACCATCAATCCCATTATAATTTATGGCAACATCTCGAGAATCTAGTGGGCAAATGCACAGCATCTCAACACAAACAATCATCCATCTACAATGAACAAACAATTTTACTCAAATGAAAACCATATGGAAACATGTTGATTCTTCATGCCGAAAGTGAGCCAATCGCAACCCTAAACAAACAAAAATCCATGTCAAGCCACGCTACAATCACAATCATGCTACAACTCATGAGATTATGTTGAAAGCTTCAATTACAAATACTGGTCAAATATCCGAATATTATCATCCTAAAAGGTTCAGACTGTATTACACTAAGACTGAAACAAAGAAAGCTAATCCAGACGTATGTCCAAATCCTCCCAAAAAGTCATCATACATCGTCGTTCATATCTGATTACATGTACTCAATCAGCATGATACTCATATAACTAAACTAATTGAAAAGATAAGCAGGTAAAGTCTATTTCCATTCAGCAAAAATCTTGTCCACAGTTTAATCTTGTATATGGGATTTTATAGATGTATACAGTGTACTAGTTTAGTTAAAATTTGCATAAGCAGTTGATTAAGAAGGTCACCTTTTCTTTTGACATTATTTGAGCGTACATAGAAGCTAAAGCCGTTCAAGAATCTACATAAAAAACATATGATTTCTAGTTACTTTAGGATTCCATAATCCAAATTTAAATATGCTGACTAAAACATTTTAAGTAACGCTAAACCTTCAGTGTTTACTGAAGCAAATCCTCTAGAGCAGACAAACAAAATGAAGAGCAGAAATTTATTCAATTGCCTAATAGAATTAAAACAATCAATATTAAGTACTGGAAATGAAAGGACAAAAAATGTCCAAATGAAGTAAAGTATGAGAAAGTAGGAATAAATGCATAAGGTAAAAGAGGCTGGATAGCTTCCATCCGAATGCACATACTCTGCAGTTCCTACTTGCGACCTTGGGTACCTGCCGTTTGGGAACATGGAAATGGAAAACGGTTGAGCATAACGCTCAGTGCACGGATATATAGCATAACATAAAGACATAAAGGAATGAAAGCATATAAAACATATAAAGCGTGAATTTGTAGCAGAAATGAATAAGCCCTGGGAAAACCTAGATGTATGTCATGTTTACAGGTTTTAGTTCTGAAAACATAGCTTATGTTACTTATAAAAATCTGTATTAGTTTAATATACCAAAAGCCAATATAGGTCATGAGGTCAACAACATGCATGAATACTTGGAGGGGTGACCTCGTTATGAAAATTGGAGGGGATGTCTCTAATTAAATGGTAAAGGGTAGGAGAGATCAGCTCCTTGTGAAGGATGCAAGGCACACACCACATTCACCATGAAATCCTGACTGAAACTAAACCTGGGATGCACCCATACGCCCACATGATAATAATAATAATATAATCGCCAAATAACTGAAAGGGACGCCACGAGCTATCACCCCGCCGTGGTGAGGTCATAACACTAGTGCCTCTAGTGTTATGGTTATGGTACCTCCATAAACTAGGTGAAACTGGTCATGCATATATATGGCTAATGTAACTAATAAAACAATAAGCATTTAATTTGTAACTACTGGGGAAAACAGTTGGCTGCATATAGGAAATCCTAATAAAGGAAGAGGTTGTCCTTACTGAAGGACGGGAAATCCGTACCTTGTGTCCAGTAGAAGCTAACAGAAACGCTGAAGAACCTACTCCGCCTTGACGGATAATACTACATAAGAATGGGATCGTGTATAAGTTATCTGAATTACATGTGTTTTACTAGTTCTGTGTGTTATTAGCTTGTTATACTTATTCTGTCATGTTTTAGTATTTTACTGTGTTATCTGTAGTTATACTGATGTTCTGTAGTGTATTATGCATGTAATAGTGTATTATAATACTTGTATTGTAATACTAAGTAACTTTCTAAAAATAGCAGGTTTCCATAAATAGTAAGTTTCTAAAAATAGAAAGTTTCCAAAAATAGTAAGTTTCTATAATTAGAAATAAGCTGGTTTATTAATAATAAGTAAAGTTTAATTAGTACAATACAAGTCATGTTGCAAAGGTAATAGCTTATTAATTAAATAACTTGGTTAATTAATTAAACTACACGTTATAAGAATTTAATTAAAATACATGTTTTGATTAAATTCAGCTAAGTAAAATACTTTAGGTTATACATGAAATATTAATTTTAATATTTAACCCAAGTCATGAATTTAATTTAATTAAAAAGTCAATCAATTAATTTAATTAAACCTATTTTTTTAATATTTCCCGAACCCGAACCCGTGTTTTAAATATTAACCCAAGCCTGAACCTGTGTTTCTGTAATAAACCGAAACAAACACCCCTTTTGACAATGGCTAACCGGCTTAGCCGGTTTCCACTGTCCGAGTCTTTCCCCAACTACCCGAGCCACGGCTAGCCGCTGCCGGACTCGGTTCCCACCGGCTGCCTGCCGGTTCACACCGGTTGTGACCGGTTCCCACTGTTATGTTGTTCGGTTCCCACTGTTAACCAAAAATCCCCACCGAGACCCTATTGGTCTCGGTTGGCACTCGATCCAAAACAAAACCAAACCCCGACTCACGGTCGAGGCTCCCTTGTGTCGTCCGAGCCAAAACCAACCAAGCCGAGCCCTTTGAGGGTCTCGGTGGTGGTGATGAAGACAAGCCGAGAGCCTCTTGGCTCTCGGTGGTGTCTCGGCCGAACCAAAACACGAACCAAACACCCCCTTTTCCATGTTTAATTAATCTCACATGTTTTAACATCTTGTTTTTATGATTAATTAGATAAGAACATGAATTCAAGAAGAATTAAAAAGAAAAGAAAAGGTTTTTGATTTACCGAACACGTGGAAGAAAGGTTTAAGATCACGATCACGTACACACAAATAAATCAATAATCAAACATATACCAACACTCTATTTAAGAAGCCTTTAGGAAGAAGATAGCATTGCATGCCATAAGCCATAATATCTTGAATAATGGACTTGATCAGAACTTCGCGTCCTGCTTGAGAAAGAATTTTTTGCTTCCAGCCTTGCATTTTTTAAAGAACTTTATCAAGTAAGTAACCAAAGAGATAATTTTTTTCCTGCCATAAACTGTTGGAAGGCCTAAGTATTTATCTTTAGGTCGCATTTTATTTTCTTGAAGAAATGTGTAAAGATCATTTTATTGGGAGAGAAAAAATCCACGGGCTTTTCAAAGTTCACATTTTTTCTAGACGCGTGAGAATATGCATCAAGGATACTTTTAAGAGATTAACATTCAGCTTAGAGAGTCGTCAGCAAAGAGTATCTGTGAAATAACAGGACAAGCACGAGTCATGTTAATACTCGATAATGATCTGAGCTCCATAGCTTTTGTATGTGACGTAAGAGCACATCTGCAACAATGATATATAGGTAAGGAGTTGTCGGGTCACCTTGGCGAACCCTCTTTGAGGTTTAACAACACCTACAGAGTCGTCATTCACCATGAATTCTAAATCATAAGACATAAGACATGTTTGAATCTAGTTACACCAAACATCGCCAAATACTAATTTTCGAAGAGTAGCTAAAAGAAAGTCTCATTCCACTTTATCAAACGCTTTACTTAAGGCTGATTGCTTTTAATATGAATATAATGAAATGCTTCATCCGCAACCACCATACAATATTACCCTTATTTATTGAGCACGCTACACAGAGAATAAATGATGACCTGTCATTATGTAAATACCGTAGGATCTTTGCTTAAACAAATCTATACCGTATAAAATAGTCATACTTATCTAAAGGTAGATTGTCAAGCTTTATGTCCCATGTTTTATAAAACATGCAACTTTGATAAGTACAAAATAGCTTGAATATATCCACAATGTAACTAAATTTCCTTTATATCTGGTACTTCAAAGTTTCTACTTCTGGCGTGCTTGTGGGTAGCTAACCCATTATATAAAGTGAGTCATGTATACAATGTTCATCCACATGTAACCCTATCTATCCCTTTTATTCTTTTGACGTTATTGTTGTTACCATAATCATCAACCATGGGCAACATTCAGGAACTCCCTTTCCAGGTTATTTTAATTACAGGTTATTTAAATGTGCAAGTATTTACCCACGTTTGTATTATGATGTGAGGATAAGTATAAAAATGATTTTTCTTAAATAGATAAGTATAATCTGATGATGACTTGATATCATTAACAAACTTGCGTGAATTGTGTACTTTTAACTTCTCATCTTTCTGTCAATTTTCTTACTGAAATATGTTTATAGTCACTATCTTCGTGTGGAAACCTTGGTTTCCTCGGATCTTTAAGCAACTAGGCATAATCATTGTTCATATGATATAGATCATAGCAGAAAAGAACAATAATCATGAAACAAGGTGTTTAGGCACAAAAACACATGAATTACTTAAATGGATTGCTCATTATATTAATAATAAACAATCACTAGGTGTGTATACATTTAATCCCACACCTAGTCGACACACGCATTAGGTTTACATTGTGAATGAAAGATATATTAAACCTACATCTGTTATTTTCTTTATATAGTAGAAAATAAAGACTTACAAAGGAAGATAATTACTAGACAACTAAATCTTTTATTATTTTGTTATGATCTTCTACAAAGTTTGCCCACCAGCTTGTAGAATTGTCTTTTGTAAGATTTAGTCCTTGTGTTAGTATTTTGACATTATCAACTTAATATTTCGACCCAACAATCTTCCCCTAGTTGATGATGTCAAAACACTTCCCCTTAAGCGCAAATCCTTTGTATGTGGTACATGATCTACAAGAAGCTTCCCCTTAAGTATAACACATCTTCCCCTTTTTGACTCATCAATAGGAAATGTCTGAAAGTAACCAATCTTGAAGACTCTCCAAACGAAGGCTCTATGTAATGACTTTGAAAAAAATAAATACAATAATCTTGATGTAGAAGTAGAATAACCCAAACTTGTGTTCCATGTCTTGTACTAAATATGTGACTCCAAAACTCACGGCTATAATGCGCAGACGTAAAAACTCACGGGTATAATGAGTAGTCTCTTGAGAAAAAGATTCTCTAGCAAATATGAGCATAGAGCGTCTTAAGTAAAATCTCATACCTTTGCTACCTTTTTATCAAGTCCGTTGTCACAACTTAAAGTACCTACAAGTTACCTTCAAACGCTCACAACATCTGAAGATATGATAGCATACCAATCCTCGAGAATTTACTTCAAACATTAATTTTATCATAAACATTCTTCGCCTTAATCATATACGTCTTCTAAAAATATCCGAGCCATAGATATCATAACGATATCCTGAATAAAAATAGAGATTCCATGTACCTTCGCGTGTAAATACCTCGTTTTGTGTGCCAAAACATAACTAATTTTTCAAACAACAGCATTTCCTTTGTCGTCCAATAACCTTCTTTATCCAAGATATCATCACTTTGTGTTATCCAATATCAGACAACACTTGTCAGCGTTTGAAAAATTATATATCGGACAACACTATGTTTTTTTGTCAGCGCCTACATACAACCTTGTCAGCGCCAACTTTATACTTGTCAGTGCCTGGCCATCAGCGTCTCATCCATGTCTTGTCAGCGTCAATGACAACCACTGACAACTATATCTATCAGCGTCTAGATATCACACGTGTAACACCCCTAATTCCGGGTCATATGAGGTGCTACTTCATAATGTAACAACTCAAGTAATAGAAAACGACTCGAAAAGAATCATTTTAAAAGTGAGCATTGGATTGAAATAAAAGATTACAATCGTTCATAACATGTTCCCCAAACATTTATTAAACAAGTACACAACATCTTTTCATAATAAAAGTCATTGAATGATTTTTATAAAATGGTGAGCTTTTAACCCATTTATTATAATTCCGCAAGCACTAAAATCCCTCTTGCCATTACCTTCAAGGACCTGAGATAAAACATGCTAAACTTGTCAACAACAGTTGAATGAATCTATAGAGTTTATAAATAAACATTACCAAACACAAGTATATTTTAAAACCATCAAGAAATAACGATGTGGATCAAACAACGTTATATGGATTATTATAGGCCTCATGACATTAAAACGTTTCCATAATATTTGCCCACCATGCACCTCGCTAAGTGTATATTAAACTCTCACGCATGTATCCCCCTTGGGCCTCAAGTGTGCCCTAACGATAGCTAGTCGTTATAGGACGGGAGGAGGTCGGTCCCCCCGAATAGTACTATTCCATGTATAAGCGCCTACCATAACTCGGTAGCCAACAATTCATGATATAATTGGGACTTTCATTTAGCGAAATAACAAACCTATAATAGTCAAGGCAACTAGCATACATCGGGTCCCTTGTGTTCATTTTTTAAAACAAGCATGTTATCCCCCTCGCGGGTTTATAAATCATCTTTGAGTATTTAAAAGCGAGACTATAGACTCACCTTGGTACAATAATAGTAATGTGACTATCGCCGACGATTAGTGATGCCCGTTAAACACGAAGACCGCAACCTACCAAATAAGGCGCGTTCGTTAATAAATGACTCAAGTATAATTAATACTTAAATAATACAAAACTCAAATTTATAAAACCATGACAATCCCAAAAGAGTAACAATACAAGTGTACTTCTATACCCTTTTACATGTTAACTTTATTAAATTATACCCTCTATACAAATCTGCCGGTACTTACCGAAAGTACAAATTTATTTACCCTACTTAAACTAATATCGTTTTCGACGAAACTTGGTCACAAAAACTCACATATAATATGAATAAGACTCAGTTTAAGTTTCATTTAAAAATATTACTTCTAAGACCTTCTGCCTGACACACCTTCGTGTTATAAAAACCGGACAGCTTTACGCCTTTGACTTGTAAAACCATTTTGACATATCTAAACAATTCCATTTACTAAACCAACACTCGGGTTTGAAAATAGACTCATGACCTGAGGTTTAGTAACTTACAACAACCCTTGAACATTTTCAAAACTCATTCTATAGTCCCCGAGATTCGATCCAAATATCGACAACAATTTTCGAATTATGCCGATACTCGTCTCCCGATACACGAATATTAACACTAGCATAACTTCTCGCTCGTTTGGAGCTAGAAGCTTTACTTTATATCAAATCGAAGCTCTCGAATTCTATACAACATGATCCCATCATATCAACCTATACTCAGACTTAAGACCTCTGAAAATGGTCTTAAACCCATGGCTCAAAATTAATTATTTGAAAACCATGCAAAGATCAATTTTTCAACACAATTTACCCATTTCCATACTCCTAATAACAACTAAAAATCATCCTAATCAAACACTAATAACCCTAGACCACTTGCATGTCTAAATCTTACAAGATTCACATCAAAAATCTTACATGCAAACATCCCCACATCTAATATAGTAATAATAACACTTATTTACAACCATAAAATAGATCAAAATAAGTTGATCTTTCAAGAAAAATAATTTTGAGAAAAAGTTCATGCATGTTATAATTTTTTTTACCAAAATGATCCAAATCATATTACAAACATGGGACTTACTTTGGTTTTCAAGGATTCAAGCTAGAAATTAGAATTCAAGGGTGTTTTGGCTTGAGGGTGTCATGGCAAAAAAAAGAAAAGAAAAGAGAGAAGAAGAAAAATAATTTGGTAGTGGTTTTTATATGTTTTTAATTGGTAGAAATTGATCAAAATTCAAAAAATCAAAATAAATGTAACACATGTAAAATTTTAACAAAGATTAAAGATCAAATATAACTTTTTAACATGACAACATGATGATCCTACCTAGATCATCACATGCATGATGATTTACACATAAATCAACCATGGAAATAAAAAAAATCATGAAAGTTGATGCATGTAGAAGATTTTCATACCAAAATGTAGATCTTGAGATTTCCAAGATGGGTCTTCAATTTGTTTTTGAAGATTCAAATAAGAAAATCAAAAATTTGATGTTCTTGGTGGATAGGGGTTCACAGCATCAAAGAGAGAGAGAGAAAGGTGTGTTTGATTTTTATTTTACAAGTATTGTATGTGTTTTTGTTAGTGGAATTTCTATTTATAGTCCAAGGTTTGGTTAATTTTTGGCAAAATGCATTCTTTTGGGCTAAAAATGTAAATATCAACTTAAGTAGCGGGAAGTGACTAGAAACTTACTTTTTAAAATATTTACGGGGTTCGGGTTTCGTAAAAATACTTTCCAAAAGTTTAAACGCACACGGAAAATAATAATAATACGACTCAATACGTAATTAAAACGATATTGTCGAAAGTATTAAATATCGAAACGATCGATAATAAAATATAAAATTTTGGGCATCAGTCGGTATCGCGATCACTAGTAGTCCTCGTTACTCGTCAAAATATTAAAATAAAATATTCAATATCGGTTTCAACTTAAACCATTAATCAATATAGTATTTAACATTATGAAATACTAAAAAAAATATTAGTAAGATAAAATTAAATAATGACCTGAAATTTCTAGTTTGTCACAACATCTCCATCTAACGGGGATCTTCGTCCCGAAGATCAATTCGCCTTATGGTCTGGTTTCTTGTTAAAATTGAACAAGTGCGGATATTTCTTTCACATTTGATCTTCCCTTTCCCAAGTAAACTCCGGTCCACGCCTTGAGTTCCATCGGACCTTGACAATAGGGATTCGACTTTGCTTTAATTGCTTCACCTCCCTATCCATGATCTCGACGGGTTCCTCGAAAAAGTGAAACTTGTCATCGATCTTGACTTCATCCATTGGGATAATAAGGTCTTCATCGGACAAACACTTCTTTAGGTTCGACACGTGAAAAGTATTGTGGATTCCTTGTAGCTCCCGAGGTAATTCAAGTTTATATGCTACCGGACCCACTCTTGATGTGATCTTAAATGGTCCAATATAGCGGGGACTTAACTTCCCACGCTTCCCAAAACGTATAACACCTTTCCATGGTGATACCTTTAGCATAACTTTGTCACCTACCTCGAACTCTAAAGGTTTCTGCCTCACATCAGCATAACTTTTCTGTCTACTACGAGCAGCTAACAAACGATTCTTAATTTGCACAATCATTTCAGTAGTCTCGCGAATCAATTCTGTTCCAGTGAGTTGAGCATCCCCAACTTCACTCCAACATACAGGCGATCGACATTTCCTTCCGTAGAGAGCCTCGGATGGTGTGGCTTTAATGCTAGCATGATAACTATTATTGTAGGAGAACTCTGCCAATGGTAAGTGCTCATCCCAACTACTACCAAACTCAATCATGCAAGCCCGCAACATGTCTTCCAATGTTTGTATTGTCCTTTCACTTTGCCCATCGGTTTGAGGATTATAAGCAGTGCTCATATCCAAATTAGTTCCCAATGATTTTTGAAGTGATTCCCAAAATTTTGATGTGAAACGACTATCACGGTCCGAGATGATGGATATAGGAACACCGTGTTTACAAACAATTTCCTTCAAATAGATAAGGGTAAGTTTTTCCAAATTGAACTTTCCATTTATCGGAATAAAGTGGGCTGATTTGGTCAAGCAATCCACAATCACCCAAATAGAATCAAAGCCAGATGAAGTTCTTGGAAGCTTAGAAATGAAGTCCATGGTAATTCGTTCCCATTTCCAAATAGGAACTTCGGGTTGTTGAAGCAGTCTGGATGGCCTTTGGTATTCAACCTTGACCTTATCACATGTCAAGCACTTGCTAACATAGGTTGCAATATCCGCTTTAATGTTCGGCCACCAATACAACTTCTTCAAATCCTGATACATTTTATTTGACCCGGGATGAATGGAATACTTGGACTTTTGAGATTCCAACATAATTAGATTTCTCAATCCTCCAATTGATGGTAACCATACTCATCCTTTAGACATTGTGTACCATCAGATCTAATTTCAAAAGGTTCACCTTCACCGCGAAAGTTTTCAGATTTAATATTCTCGGATTTCATAGCTTCAGCTTGTGCTTTTCGGATCTGTTCTGGTAGATTGTTATGTACCGTTACTACCAAAGCACGCACTCGGAGAGGTTTGTCCCTTTCCTTCCTGTTTAACGCATCAGCTACAACGTTTGCTTTTCCCGCGTGATAACGAATTGTACAATCGTGATCACTCAAAATCTCGATCCATCTACGTTGCCTCATATTCAGCTCTTTTTCATCCATAATATACTGTAGACTCTTATGATTGGTGAATACCGTACACTTAGTGCCGTACAGATAATGTCTCCAAAGGCGAAGAGCAAAAACCACCGTGCCCAATTCCAAGTCATGAGTGGTGTAGTTTTCCTCGTTCTTCCTAAGTTGCCTAGAGGCATACGCAATGACTTTTTCTCGCTGCATCAAAACAACCCCAAATCCTTTTAGAGATGCATCACAGTAGACAACGAAATCCTCGCTGCCCTCGGGTAATGACAAGATTGGCGCACTACACAATTTAAGTTTCAATGTTTGAAGTGCCTCCTCTTCATCGTTACCCCATACATACGGTTTATTTTCCTGGGTAAGCTTTGTGAATGGTTTGGATATTAATGAAAATCCCTCAATAAACCTTCTGTAGTAACCGGCCAAACCCAAAAATTGTCGCACTTCGGTAGGTGTAGTAAGTGCACCCTAATTTTTAATGGCTTCGATTTTTGCGGGATCAACATGAACTCCGTTTCTATCAATCATGTGACCAAGGAATTGTACAGAATCAAGCCAAAAATCACATTTTGAAAACTTAGCGTATAACTTTTCGTTCCTTAGCAACTCCAAGATAGTCTTCAAGTGTTCGCCATGCTCTTCTTTACTCTTAGAATAAATCAGAATATCGCCGATGAACACTATCACGAATTTATCAAGATACGGTTTGCACACGCGATTCATTAAATCCATGAACACCGCTGGTGCATTGGTTAGTCCAAAGGGCATCACTTGAAACTCATAATGTCCGTAACGAGTTCTAAAAGCTGTAATTGGAATATCCTCCTCGCGAATGCGAAGTTGATGATAACCAGACCGCATATCAATTTTCGAATAAACACTTGTAACACCCCACTTGGATAAATGGACCGTTACGTGTATTTATGGCGTGTCATCAAAGCATGCAAGTCAATGTATTAAACATTATCTGACCATACGGAAATACCGGAATCAAACATCGGTAGTCCAACATAAGCTCAAAATATAAAGATTATGTACTAAAAGAAAAAGGACGAAACAGTGTCCAAACAACCAAAGTAAAGTAACGTAATGTGTGCATAAAAATAAAGGAGTCTGGATAGCTCCCATCCAAATGCACGTACTCTCTTAGAAGTCCTAAGATCGTTCCTGTGTACCTGCCGTTTGGAAACATGAAAGGAAACTACGACTGAGCTTAACGCTCAGTGGACGGATATAGCATGATAAGAATGTACTGAAAGTAATGAAATAGAAGACAACAATGAAGCTATAAGACTGATATGTAACATGTGGTAGAACTCTGCATAAAATCTGAGAAACCTGGTTCATATATACTAATACTGAAATATAACTATTAATTCTGAAAACATGCATTTACTGTATTTTATTTGCCAGAGCTTATATAGGTCACGTGTTGTAACAACCGTGCATGAATAACTGGAGGGGTGACCTCGTCATGCTGTAGAGGGGTGACCTCTAAGTACTCTACTGGGTGGAGGGATCAACTCCAATGTGAAGGATGTAGAGCACACCCCACATTCACCCTGATAACTTGTAACACATATAAGCCTAGGATGCATCCATACTCCCCACTAAACATACATATAAAAATGGCCAACCTGAACATGAGTGGGACGATGCAGGATATCACTCTCCTGCATGTGAGTCACGACACCGGTGCCTCTAGTGTCGTGGTTACTGTACCTCCGTAACTAGTACATAAACTGGTCGTGCTTGTATATAATGCTCAGGCAATTTATTTAGTTATTAACATGATTACTGATAAACATAAACATATACTGAGGAAAACATTTGGCTGAAGACGGGGAATCCTAATCATGCATAGAAAGGAAGTCCTTACTGAAAGGACGAAAATCCGTACCTCGTGTCCCGTAACCGACCGAGATCAACTGACCGAAAGTCTACTCTGATTTCACACGAGCTACATGAATAAGGGACGTGAATGAGTAAACTGATATTCGCTTGTTTAATTTCATGTTCTTATTTATTTATTTTATTTCTGAAATTGCATACGTATATTAACTGAAAAATCTGACCTTATAATAATTCATTTTAATGTATTATCTTTCTACTATTAGTTACGGTACAACGTATTTCCGACGCTATAGTAGTACTATATTACGTATCCCATTAAAATAGAAAGTTTCTTAATTTAGAAAGTTCCCAAATAATTTAATTCATTTCATAAAATTATACCCTTTTAAATATTAAAGAACTATTTTAATTTAATACATTTAAAATATATTTTAAACATTTATAAAACAATTTAATTAAAAAGGTATAATATAAGAATATTTATTTATTTATTAAAATAATGTCCCGAGCCTACCGAGATATCCCATCTCGGTCGCACTAAACAAATCAACATATAATGATTAAATCTACCTATATAAATCTGTCTACAAGAATTAGTGACAGAATTCTGTGTCACTAAAAGTGTCACCAAAAGCTGAGAGTTTTAAAACTGTCATAAAATGAATCTGCGACAGAATTTTCTGTCGCCAATCTGTTGCTAATGTTATATTAAAGTTTCTAGTTTTCTGTCCAAACTTTTCCCGCTGATTCACTATAAGTTCCCACTGTTTTTGTTCGGTTCCCCCCTGTTTATGACTAAGACCCACCGAGACATATACCATGTCTCGGTTACCACTGCTTCAAACAAACACCCCCTGATCTAAGTTGTTAGCCACTGTTTTTAGTCCCAAACACCCCCTTATAAACGTGACTCCCTTTGTTGAGGTAGTTTTTAGCTGCGGCTTGGCAAAACCCAAGCACCACGACCCTTGATTTGGTCACAGTCGGCCACAACCATCTCACCGAGACCTTAGGGTCTCGGTTTTCTCGTGAATCAAACAGAACCGCGACACCCCTGATTATTTTACTTCAAAATTCGTTTGTATGGAGATTATGACATGTTAATTTGTGATAAAGCTGTATGAAAAGAGGGAAAATGGTTACCGTTGTAGATTATTAAAGAAAGGATGAATGATACGAATTCTTGATGAAGACTTAAACTGAAACCCCCTTTTTTTTTGCTTAACCCGGCGGCCACCACACAAAGTACACAAACCCTAATTACTTTTTTTTGTTTCTGATTTGATATGGAGGTCTGCCCTCCGTGTATATGTTTTTGTACCATAATGGGCTTAAGCCCAAAATCCCTCTCTTTTTTTTAAACAAACCGGCCCCCTTTACTTTCATATTTATATATATTTTTTTAATACTTGTATATATAATTTCTCTTGTATATATAATTTCTCGCATTTGTTTTCGTCAATAATTTCTACGTAAATAGTTTAAGTAAATAAACCGCGTATTTACATTTCCTGATTTAAATACGGGTTTTACAACACTAGAACCTTGCAACTGATCGAATAAGTCATCGATCCTTGGTAAAGGGTATCGGTTCTTGATAGTTAACTTGTTCAGCTCCCGATAGTCGATGCACATGCGAAACGAACCATCTTTCTTTTTCACGAATAATACCAGAGCTCCCCATGGTGACGAGCTCGGTCGAATAAAGCCTTTCTCGGATAATTCTTATAATTCCTCCGATAATTCTTTCATTTCAGATGGTGCTAAACGATATGGCGCACGCGCCACAGGTGCAGCACCAAGAATAAGATCAATACGAAAATCAACTTGCCTTTGTGCCGGAAGTTCGGGCAATTCATCAGGAAATACATCAGGAAAATCACGCACGACAGGAACATTATCAATTTTCTTCTCTTCAGTTTCAACTTCGGTCACTTGAGCCAGGAATAATTCACAACCTCTTTCTATGTATTTTCGAGCCTTAATACACGAGACGATCTTTAATCTAGAATTATTCTTGCCGCCTTCGATAACCAAAGTTTTGCCAATCAAGGGAATCTTAACCTTTTTCTCACCACATAGGATAGATGCATTATACTGAGACAACCAGTCCATCCCAATTATGACATCGAAACTTCCTAGTTCTATGATCATTAGGTCGATTGAGAAGGAACGATTCAGAAGATTAAGGGTACACCCCTTTAAAATGCTATTGGTACTTAGTAACTTCCCATCGGCCAATTCGATTTCATATTTAACATCTAACTCAACGGGATCAATATCAATAAGGGTACTAAAAGTTGTAGATACGAAACTCTTATCGGCACCCGAATTAAATAGAGCAGTGGCATAACGATTGTTGAGTAAAAACGTACTAGTAACGACTTTCGGATCATGCTGGGCCTCAACAGCTCCTAACTGAAGTGCAGCACCACGATTGTTTCCACCTTCTCCACCCTTGTTCAGCTTTGGGCACTCCCTTTTCATATTCCCCTTTTCGCTACAGTTGAAGCAGGGCACATCCTTGACAGGGGCTCGACACTTGTTAGCTTTGTGTCCAAGCTTACCGCATTTATTACACTTCCAACAATCACCAGCATGCTTCCTACTCTTGCAAACCGGACAAGCATCCTTGTTGCTTGTTGTAGCATCAACCATAGCCGTTGCATTAGCTCTCCTTTGATTTTGATGATGGTTGTGGTCGCGTTTATCACCACCATGACTCTCACGGTCTTCTTCACCCTTCCTTTTCTCACCAGATATGACTTCATCCACCTTGTCTTGAACAATTTGTCCCATAAGCTGGTACGCCATGCAGACAGCCTTATTAATGTTAGTTGGTTCAGATGAAGTCACATCGCCATGGATATTCTTGGTTAAACCATGGATGTACTATTCCACCTTAACATGTTCAGGTTCCACCATTATTGGGCATAGAAGTGCCAACTCGTGAAAACGGTTGGTATACCCATCGATGTCAGTTCCTTTTAGCCTTAGTTTATGCAGTTCTTGCTTCATTCTTTGAACCACACTGCGTGGACAGAATTCCTCAGTCATCCACTTTCTTAACTCGACCCATGGTGTTGCATAGGCAGCATCAATACCCATAGAGGAAAGTCTCCCATTCCACCAAGTCAAAGCACGACCTTACAGAGTAGCTGTAGAAACTTGACCTTATCAGCTTCATCACAGTTACTGATCCGGAAGACAGACTCCAGCTTTTCAAACCATTGGCACAAACCTATAGCACCCTCAGTTCCCTTAAAAGTTTGTGGTTTGCACGTCATAAATGTAGTGTAATCACAGCCTCTTAACGTAGGTGCATTAGGTACGTTTACACCGCCATCATTAGCCCCAACTCCTCCGTTTCCTGCACCATCAATTTCAGTACCACCAGTTCCACCGCCTGAACCGCCAGCTCCACCAGGATCGCCAGCTCCATTACCGGAACCACCAGCCCCACCACAACCACCAGCTCCACCAGAACCGCTATCTCCACCAGAACCTCCAGTACCAGCAGTGTACTTAGCCATAAATTCTGCCATATCCGTTCCGACTTGCTCACTAATAAGTACACGCATTTGCGTCTCGTTCATACTCTTTGGTGGCATGATTCTGTTACAACATAATTCAAATCATAATGAGTATTCATTCAATGATTGTATTTAGATAACAAAAGGAATAGATGATAGAAATGAGGAACTAAGAAAGAATGAATGGATGTCGAGAAGGAAGTATTTAATCAAAGATTAACTAATTTG
This sequence comes from Glebionis coronaria, assembly GCA_025667525.1. NCBI lineage: Eukaryota > Viridiplantae > Streptophyta > Magnoliopsida > Asterales > Asteraceae > Glebionis > Glebionis coronaria. Next base: position 290,846,918 of record CM046880.1, on the reverse strand, counting down.
GAAGAATCAAGTTCCCTAAACTAGACAATCAAGATTATTCATGTAAACTCTTTATGCTTAAACCTACACATTTATAAACTCTTATTTCCATGGGTCGACCAAACCTATGTGAATAAGTTTCTATAAACAAATAGTTTAACAACTTATAATTTCCTTTTCAAATAAACGGTCAATTTATTTCAACAAGAAAATAATAAATCACTTTATTTGAGCATCCTTTGTTTAACACAAAAGATCAAGATCGAATACAACCATGGTGGATATGATGAAATTCTGGTGATATGGTATGGTATTTTAGTAGGCATGTAAATACCATGCCAATCATTACAAATTCCTTACGAACAACAGTAATATTTCAGAAAACATGTTTCTAAAATACTAGAAAGTCGAAGATCAATGAGAACGTAAAGTGAATCTACTAATCAGTATAAACAGATCGATTATTTCAAGAATAAGATTTAAGGAATTAAAAATCTTTGAAACCAAATAATTCTCATTGGGAATATTACCCAATGAGTTAGAATCAAGAATATCCATAACTTTCTTTAACTGAGGAATAATATAATTTAGCTTGGAAATGACTTCGTGACAATCTACGTCATAATAATACCTCATATTAATATAAAATTAACATTTATAATTAAATAAATGCAATCATGACTTGTAACTTACAAGTACAAATGATTCAAATTATAACATATATATATCCCATATATATAAATACTCTCTTTCCGGTCCCATCGGTAATTCGGAGATTTCGCTTGCGATAGTTATAGTTAAAAGATTTCAAAACTTTTATTTTGGAAAATCTTTTTGTTCTCTATAACTTAAGCTCTGATACCAATCTGTAACACCCCCAATTTCGGGTCATATGTGAAAGCTCATATGGGGTGCTACTTCATAATGTAACAACTCAAGTAATAGAAAATGACTCGAAAAGAATCGTTTTAAAAGTAAATATTAGATTGAAATAAAAGTTTACAATCGTTCATAACATAGTCCCTAAACATTTATTAAACAAGTACACAACATCTTTTCATAATAAAAGTCATTGAACGATTTTTATAAAATGGTGAGCTTTTAACCCATTTATTATAATTCCGCAAGCACTGAAATCCCTCCTGCCATTACCTTCAAGGACCTGAGATAAAACATGCTAAACTTGTCAACAACAGTTGAGTGAATCAATATAGTTTATAAATAAACATTACCGAACACAAGTATATTTTAAAACCATCAAGAAATAACGATGTGGATCAAACAACGTTAGATGGATTATTATAGGCCTCATGACATTGAAACGTTTCCATAATATTTGCCCACCATACACCTCGCTAAGTGTATATTAAACTCTCACGCATGTATCCCCCTTGGGCCTCAAGTGTGCCCTAACAATAGCTAGTCGTTATAGGACGGGAGGAGGTCGGTCCCCCCGAATAGTACTATTCCATGTATAAGCGCCTACCATAACTCGGTAGCTAACAATTCATGATATAATTGGGACTTTCATTTAGCAAAATAACAAACCTATAGTAATCAAGGCAACTAGCATACATCGGGTCCCTTGTGTTCTATTTTTAAAACAAGCATGTTATCCCCCTCGCGGGTTTATATATCATCTTTGAGTATTTAAAAGCGATGCTATAGACTCACCTTGGTACAATAATAGTAATGTGACGATCGCCGACGATTAGTGATGCCCGTTAAACACGAAGACCGCAACCTACCAAATAAGGCGCGGTCGTTAATAAATGACTCAAGTATAATTAATACTTAAATAATACAAAACTCAAATTTATAAAACCATGACAATCCCAAAAGAGTAACAATACAAGTGTACTTCTATACCCTTTTACATGTTAACTTTATTAAATTATACCCTCTATAAAAATCTGCCAGTACTTACCGAAAGTACAAATATATTTACCCCACTTAAACTATTCCGTTTTCGACGAAACTTGGTCACAAACTCACATATAATATGAATAAGACTCAATTTAAGTTTCATTCAAAAATATTACTTCTAAGACCTTCTGCCCGACACACCTTTGTGTTATAAAAACCGGATAGTTTTACGCCTTTGACTTGTAAAACCATTTTGACATATCTAAACAATTCCATTTACTAAACCAACACTCGGGTTTAAAAATAGACTCATGGCCTGAGGTTTAGTAACTTACAACAGCCCTTGAACATTTTTAAAACTCATTCTATAGTCCCCGATATTCAATCCAAATATCGACAACAATTTTCGGATTGTGCCGATACTCGTCTCCCGGTACACGAATATTAAAACTAGCATAACTTCTCGCTCGTTTGGAGCTAGAAGCTCTACTTTATACCAAATCGAATCTCTCGAAATTCTCCACAACATGATCCAATCATATCAACTTATACTCAGACTTAAGACCTCAAAATGGTCTTAAACCCATGGCTCAAAATTAATTATTTGAAAACCATGCAAAAATCAATTTTTCAACAAAATTTACCCATTTCCATACTCCTAATAACAACTAAAAATCATCCTAATCAAACACTAATAACCCTATACCACTTGCATGTCTAAATCTTACAAGATCCACATCAAAAATCTTACATGCAAACATCCCCACATTTAATATAGTAATAATAACACTTATTTACAACCATAAAATAGATCAAAATAAGTTGATCTTTCAAGAAAAATAATTTTGAGAAAAAGTTCATGCATGTTGTAAATTTTTATACCAAAATGATCCAAATCATATTACAAACATGGGACTTACTTTGGTTTTCAAGGATTCAAGCTAGAAATTAGAATCCAAGGGTGTTTTGGCTTGAGGGTGTCACGACAAAAAAAAGAAAAGAAAAGAGAGAAGAAGAAAAATAATTTGGTAGTGGTTTTTGTATGTTTTTAATTGGTAGAAATTGATCAAAATTCAAAAAATCAAAAGAAATGTAATGCATGTAAAATTTTAACAAAGATCAAAGATCAAATATAACTTTTTAACATGACAACATGATGATCCAACCTAGATCATCACATGCATGATGATTTACACATAAATCAACCATGGAAATAAAAAAATCATGAAAGTTGATGCATGTAGAAGATTTTCATACCAAAATGTAGATCTTGATATTTCCAAGATGGGTCTTCAATTTGTTTTTGAAGATTCAAACAAGAAAATAAAAAATTTGATGTTCTTGGTGGATGGGGGTTCACGGCATCAAAGAGAGAGAGAAAGGTGTGTTTGATTTTTATTTTACAAGTGTTGTATGTGTTTTTGTTAGTGGAATTTCTATTTATAGTCCAAGGTTTGGGTCATTTTTGCCAAAATGCATTCTTTTGGGCTAAAATGTAAATATCAACTTAAGTAGCGGGAAATGACTAGAAAGTTACTTTTGAAAATATTTACGGGGTTCGGGTTTCGTAAAAATACTTTTCAAAAGTTTAAACGCACACGAAAAATAATAATAATACGACTCAATAAGTAATTAAAACGATATTGTCGAAAGTATTAAATATCGAAACGATCGATAATAAAATATAAAATTTTGGGCATCCGTCGGTATCGCGATCACTAGTAGTCCTCGTTACTCGTCAAAATATTAAAATAAAATATTCAATATCGGTTTCAACTTAAACCATTAATCAATATAGTATTTAACGTTATGAAATACTAAAAAAATATTAGTAAGATAGAATTAAATAATGACCTGAAATTTCTGGTTTGTCATAGCACGTCAGCGGCTAATCGATCTAGGGTTTTACAAACCCTAAGTCATGATTTTTTGTAAAGATCATATTCTGCACCGAACTTCGACATCGAATATATTCTTCATTAGAGCTCAGATCGAAGATCCCTTCGGTGAGATCCTAGACACAAGTGCCAAGAACCTACAACAAAAATTTCACGATGATCCAACAGTTAACGAAGGAAAAATTGCGTTTTTACTATTACTGTTCACAAAAACAGCATATGATCACTGCTGACTTTGACGCTTTTTCTTGGGGGTAGATCTCGACAATCCCTCCGGTGGATATCTAGATACATGTGTTTAGAACACACACAACAAATTTTGTGGCGACCAACGGTTCAATAAAAAGTTATGGCCTTCTGAATACTGCTGCGCACACAAAATCGCCCAGAAAAACCCTAGATGGATTTTTCTTTCTTCTCACCATTACGAACACCTTGTTGTTCCTAACATCACGAGCCACGAGGCTCTGATACCAACTGTGGAAACCTTGGTTTCCTCGGATCTTTAAGCAACTAGACATAATCATTGTTCATATGATATAGATCATAGCGGAAAAGAACAATAATCATGAAAAAAGGTGTTTAGGCACAAAAACACATGCATTACTTAAATGGATTGCTCATTATATTAATAATAAACAATCACTAGGTGTGTATACATTTAATCCCACACCTAGTCGACACACGCTTTAGGTTTACATTGTGAATGAAAGATATATTAAATCTACTGTTGGAAATACGTTTTTACGTATTTAGGAAGATTCGATCACTCCGAAAATATATTAAGTAGTAGCTCGTAGTCTAGATATCTTTATATATATCAAACAAGGAAAAGCCCGGTCCATGCTTGTATGGCCGACCCAAATGTAAGCCCAAGCCTATATTATGGGCTTGGTATATAAACCATCTCCTTTGATGGAGAAGGTGGTGGATTCATTCATTTTACACATAGTTAACAAGGTGTTTTCTTATTTTCTCTCTCAAGTGTGTGTGTGAATTCTACCAAGTTTCTATCTCTTTCTCTCTCTAAAACAAAAGCAAGATTTACTATATTCTACAAATGGTATCAAGAGCCATGGGATGATTGTATTGTTTATGTGTTTGTGTTCTTGATTCATACGCCTATTTTGATCCATTTTTACACGAACCAAAAAAAAATTGTGTTTTTTTATGGTTTTTTCTTGATAGAAATCTTCTACATAGTTGTGGTAGAGATTTGGTATATTTACTTTGGCTAAAAACACAAAATTTTTGGGTGTTTTGATCATTTTGGCTTAAAATCGTGAATTGGTTGAGTTTTGTCCGAGAAAAGTGGGAAATTATCCGACAGAAACCATTGGAAAGGGTTTAAGCATTCCGAAAACTTCCATCGGAATAGGGTTTATCATTCCGACCATTATTCCGACGGATATTCCGATTGTGGTATTCCGATAGAGGGTATTCCGATAAAAGTTATTCCGACAGAAGTATTCCGATAGGGGTTATTTCGATAGGTTCATTCCGACAGGGGTATTCCGATAGTTTATTCCGATAGGGGTATTCCGATAGAAGGTATTCCGACAGGAGTATTCCGATAGGGGTTATTCCGATAGGTACATTCCGACAGGGGTATTCTGATAGTTTATTCCGACAGGGTATTCCGATCAAATATTCCGAAGATTTCAAAATTATTCCTTAAAAAATTTCGAACAAACTTGTAGTTTGTGGATTTTTTTGTCTTGGAATTTTTTGGTCATCGAGAAGACATTTTAGGGGATTTCAACATTGTTTCTCGGATTTAACACACAACAACAAATACATTTACTTTCTCTCATTGTTCGATCAACACTTGTAAATCTTAACTTAACGAAATGGAGTACACATCTCTTACGAATAAGTCCATCCTCTCGGGTACGGATAATCGTCCACCAATGTTGGTGAAGACTATGTAAGAGGATTGGACTTCCCGAATGGAACTTTATATGTTGAACAAAGAAAATGGACATCTAATTTGGGCATCAGTACTCAATGGACCATTGGTATATGGTACTGTGACGGAAGATGCTGTTACTCGTCCTCGCACAACGGGTGAACTAACTAGAGATGCTAAGATACAAGACAAGTGTGATAAAAAAGCTACAAATATCATTCTCCAAACCCTTCCTCCATATGTCTACAAACTCGTCAGTAAACATAAAGTTGCCAAAGAGTTATGGGATAGAATTCGTGTTCTAATGCAAGGCACTTCGTTAACTAAACAAGAACGAGAGTGTAAGCTTTATGATACTTTTGATAAGTTTTCCTATGTGCTAGGGGAGACTCTCAATGACTACTATTTGAGATTACCCTATTGTTGAATGAGCTCAATATCTATGGCATGGCAATTCCTACGTTTCAATTGAACACCAAGTATTTAAACACTCTTCCTTTAGAATGGAAAAAGTACGTGACGGATGTTAAATTGGCTAAGGACTTGCATAACACCGATGTGGATCAACTTCAAGCTTTTCTTCAACAACACGAATGCCATGTGATCGAGGCTCGATTGTCTACACCTCAAGTTCATGATCCACTTGCCATGTATGCTTCTCAACAAAACATGGCTTATACTTATCAACAACCATCATACTTGCAGCAGCCACCACCACACACCTATCAGCAACCACAGCAACCATCTTATCAACCACTAATGATGCCACATTAATCATTTCAATAAAGTGTTCATCAACAATCTTTTCCACAACAACCACCACATCAGACATCACCATCACAAGCCAACACTTCTCCAATGGGCTATACTCCTCAGCAAGGATATTTTCCAATTGAAGCACAACCAGCACAAGCCTTCTACTCCAATGAACTTCCACCAATCCAAGCACCGGTCTTTACTCCAAATGATACGCCAGTTGATGTTCTAAACCATCTCACTGCCTACTTATCAAAACTTGTTTCAACTAGAGGATTTCCACCAACAAACAATCAGTTCCGCACCTCTTCAAATCCTCGACAACAAGCCACTGTTCAAGATGGTCAAGTGACGGTGCAACCTATTCAGGGAAGGCAAAATTTATATGGACCTCCTACAAGGACTGTGAATGCTCAAGTTGTGAATTCTCAAGCTAATGGAAATAGAAGCCCTATTGGTCCACAAAAGGTTGTGACTTGCTACAATTATAGAGGACAAGGTCATATGGCTAGGGAATGCACTCAGACAAAAAGGAGAAGGGATGCAACGTGGTTTCGTGAGAAGATGTATTTGGTCGATGCTCAGTCTAAGGGAAAGATTTTGGATTCAGAAGAGTTAGCATTTCTTGCATACCTAGGGGCAGCAGACAATGAAGGCATTGCAGTCGTTTCCACTTCTAATGCAGCTTATCAAGCAGATGATCTTGACGCATATGATTCGGATTGTGATGACATTCACTCTGCCCAAGCTGCTCTCGTTGCTAATCTCTCTCACTACGGTTCTGATGTCGTCATTGAGGTACCAACCACATCTAATAATATTGATGATAACCAACATCAAGTTGGGCATGAATATGAAAACCTCGAATAGCATTCGAGAACTAGTAACTCAAATGATGTGGTACCCAATCCTACACATTTGAGTGAACCTCAACCAAATGCTACGACGGGTATGGAATCTTATGCTCAACATGATTTGGTCATGGTGCCTAAACATATTATTGATCAAATGCATATGGCTCTCAAACAATCCGTAGATACGAATTCCACCCTAACAGCTCAGCTTGCGTTGCATAAAGAAAAGGTCAAAGCTTTTGAAATTGTCCCTCAAGCTGAAAAGATAACTTACTCTGAATTTGACCAATTTCGTTTTCAAAAGATTGAACAGTTGAAAGAAATAGAATCATTAAAAGCCAATCTTTCCAATGAATTAAAAGCAAAAGAGTCGGTTGTCAATGATTTTCAGAAACTTAAAATGGATTTCAAAACTCTCGAGTCTAAAAAGTTTGAATCGGAAATTAATGCTACCAAACTTCTTAAATTCAAAGAACAACAGCTTTTAAAACAATACGCTTCCACAGAAAAGGTTCAGCTTTTAACTAAATCGTTTAAAGAACTCGAACTTAAGCGTCTTCAAGATTTACCACCTAATCCCGATTATGTAAAACAAGCTCAGGAATATATTCCGTGTCTTTATGATATGACCCTAATTAGCAAATCGAAATAAGCACCTTTTGTTCGTAGTACTGAGGAGACACAGTCACTTGCGGAAGAAACTCATTCTAAAATGCTTTCAAAATTCCATAAGCTTGATTATGATACGTATAATAAAGATCAATTTTCTAAAAAGACCCGCATTTGTTTACAAAAGGAATTAGCTGAATTGACAGTTCTTGTGCCCCAAAGTTTGGCAAATGAAAACCCTCCTAGTACGTCTCCTACACTTGTCAAAACGGATTTAACGGAGTTAATTCCACCGGTAAGTAAGGCGTCCGTTAGATTAAATGCGGTACACCAACACTTAGCCGATTTTGACAAGGTCATTTTGGAACGTACGACGGCTTCGGCTATAACGGAAGGTGAATGGAATTTTGAGCACACTAGAGCTGTGTTTCGAGACGAAATTGTTCCGTTTGTAAAGAATGTTAAAGCGTTAGTAATCTTGATCAAGATTTGCTTTTGGAAATAGAAGAAGTTAGACGTGTTTTCAATGAAATGGATGATGCTTATGAAAACAGTTTACTTGAAATAGAACGAGTTTCACGCCAAAATGATCAGCTTCTGAAGCGAGTGATGTATCATGATATAGTTTCCGTCTGTGTGAATAAAAGTGTTGATAATGATTCTATTGTGCATAATGTTGAATCTGTGGATAATGTGGTAGATAGTACTTGTCACGAATCTGACGCTGAATTTTTAAAGCTTCAAGATTCATATTCTTCGCTTTCAAAAAGTTTTGATGAGATCCAAAAATATTGTATTTCGCTTAAATGCAAGCAACAATTTATTCATGAGATCTTTGAAACTTCATTCGAAGGTGTTAATATAGATGAGGAAAATTTCGAAAACAATTTTCGATTGAATTTACAATCAAAACAGCGTCGTCCAAGTGACAAGGTTGCTAAATCTTTGTCGATATACATAGAGAAGTCTAAGGAGCATAATTGTGTGAACGTACTTGAGGCCGCTGAGAATTTTAAACTTGATCTAGATAATCGAGTTTCCAAGATTTTGTCCAAATTTGATAACTTAAAACAGAAAAATACACGACTCTTCGATTCAGTAAGGCCCGCACGTGCTAATACCACTGCACAGAATCAATCATTGATTGAAAAATTGAATCGAAAGTCGGTGGAAATATCTTATTTGAGGGAACAAATTTGTGATAAAAATCTGGCTTTGACTAAGTTAAAGGAAACACTTCGTACCCTAAAAGGTAAGAATGTTGTGGATAACGCAACCACTGTCTCAGCATCGTCCTCTAGTGCAATCAAAAGGAACCTTATAGCCGTGACACAATTTAATAAGGGCCCTAGGACTAAACCATCTCAAACATTGGTCACTAAAGATAAGGAAAAATCAAAACCAGCTTCTAATATTCCCATGTTGCCTTCTACAAGAGTAAGCACCACTACTAAGGCTCAAAGATCTATGCTTAAATGAAACAAGAAGAATGATAGGATCTTGCCCCCATCTAGTAGTCAAGTGAAGAAGAAAGTAGAAGCCCATCCTAGGAATGTTATTTCTGTTTTGAATAAAAAGAATCATGCAGCTAAACCTAAAGGCTCTGTGGTTGTGCAGCGTTCTAAGCCTACTGTGAATTCTAATTTGAAATGTTGGAATTGCAATGAATGTATGTTTTCTAGTCGTCATGATTCTTGCCTTATTGACCATGTGAATGAGATGAATGCAGGAAAAATGGATTAGAATGGAAACCGACTGGGAAAGTGTTAATCCAAGTTGGTTGGATGTGGCGCCCCACTGGTAGAACTTTCACTATAGTAGGAAATATGTGCCCTTTAACTAGGATCACTCCCACTAAAGCGAAGAAAGCGTGCCCTTTAACTAGGAGTACCAAGGCTACCAAAACACAAACGTGTCCTTTAACTAGGAACACCGACACTACTGTAGGAACCAAGTGCCCTTTAAATAGGTCTACTCCCACTGTAGTGCCCGCGAATAATCCAAAACCTAAGAAAGTTGGAACAGTAAAACCTGTTAGTGCTAAAACTCACATTAGAAAACGCAAGAAATCTAAGGGTCACACAAATGTTAGCAATTCTGATAATCTTATATATGTATCTGCTAACACTCCTGAACCAATAGTTTCTAATGCATTGTCTACTGTTGTTATTGAAAACAGGTGGTCCAAATTGTTCTCTGGTATTTGGAATCTGGTTGCTCCAAGCATATGACCGGAGATCGCTCTCAGCTCAGAAATTTCGTCAGCAAGTTTCTTGGTATGGTTCGATTTGGAAATGATCATATTGCAAAGATAATGGGTTATGGTGAATATCATATTGGGAATGTTATTATTTCAAGAGTGCATTATGTGGAAGGTCTCGTTCACAACTTATTTTCTGCGAGACAATTTTGTGATGCAAACCTAGAAGTTTCTTTTCGAGAGCATAACTGCTTCATACGTAATTTGGAAGGGGTTGATTTATTGTACTCGAGGGAATAATTTATATACTTTGTCTCTACAAGACATGATGGCCGCTTCTCCTGTATGTCTTCTCTCCAAAACATCGAAGACAAAGTCATGGTTATGGCATCGACGGTTATCTCATCTTAACTTTGACGCTATTAATTATTTAGCCAAAACGAACTTGTTCGTGGTCTTCCTAAACTTTCATTTCACAAGGATCATTTGTGTTCCGCGTGTACAATGGGGAAAAGCACTAAGAAATCATACAAACCCAAGATTGAAGACACCAACCAAGAGAAACTTTATTTGTTGCATATGGATCTTTGTGGGCCAATGCGTGTTGAAAGTCTTAGTGGCAAAAAGTACATCCTCGTAATTGTCGATGATTACTCTCTGTTTACACGGGGGAAATTTCTTACAACAAAAAATGAGGCACCTAAATTCATTATCGGATTTCTCAAGATGATTCAAGTGCGTCTCAACACTACTGTCTGACGCATTCGTACAGATAATGAAACCGAATTTGTGAAGCAAATTTTGCGTGATTATTATGAAGAAGTTGGCATATCTCATGAAACATCCGTTGCTCGCACTCCACAACAAAACGGTGTCGTTGAAAGGTGAAATCGCACACTTATGGAAGCTGCTCGCATGATGTTAATTTATGCAAAGGCTCCATTCTTTTTATTGCAGAAGCAGTATCTATCGCAGTGTACACCCAAAACCGGTCACTAATTCGTAAACGCCACGGTAAAACACCTTATGAGCTTCTACATGGAAAAGTACCAGATTTATCATATCTTCATGTATTTGGTTCTCTTTGCTATCTAAATAATGATGGTGACAATTTGGGAAAACTTCAACCAAAGGCTGATATTGGTATTTTCATTGGTTATGCACCTACAAAGAAGGCATACCGAATATACAACCGTAAGTCTCGTAAGATCCTCGAAACTATGAATGTTGATTTTGATGAGCTGACAACAATGGCTTCTGAGAAAAGCAGCTCTGAACCCGCACTTCATGAAATGGGACCCAGTAATATTAGTTGTAGTCTTGTCCCAAACAACCCTACTTCATCATCATTTACACCACCTTCTAGGAATGAATGGGATATGTTGTTTCAACCGTTCTTTGATGAATTATTTACTCCTCCAACTATTGTTGCTCTAGAATCTGAGGTAATAGCTCCGGTAACCGAAGTTGTAGCTCCAGCAACCGAAGCACAATCAGATACGTCTGCACCTACAATTGGTCAAGATATACCTTCAACAAGTAATTCTCAACCAACACCCGAATCAACTACCCATGTCATGCCTATTGATGATGAAGATTATGATGATGATCACGACTTGGAATTCGCTCAAATGCGTGAACTTCCATTCTTTGGTGTACCAATTCCCGACCATAATCAAGCCGGGTCTTCCACCTCAGAGGAAGCTCCTACTACGGTCTACTCCAATCCACGGATTCGTGAACATGACAGCAAGTGGACAAAGGATCATCCTATAGATTCTATCATTGGTGACCCTAATCGTCCGGTATCCACACGAAGTCAGCTACAAGAAAATGCAATGTTTTGTCCTTTTGATGCTTTTCTCACTGAAGTTGAACCTAAGACATGGCAAGAAGCTTTTACTCAATCCTGTTGGATAGAAGCTATGCAAGAAGAACTTAATGAATTTATACGTCTTGAAGTATGGGAACTTGTCCCATGCCCGGATCAAGTACAATTACTCACTTTGAAATGGGTTTACAAGGTGAAACTCGATGAGTTAGGCAGAATATTGAAGAACAAAGCTCGACTAGTAGCTCGTGGATACAAGCAATTATTGGGCATCGACTTTATGGAATCCTTTGCACCTGTTGTCCGTTTGGAAGCCATTAGACTATTCCTCACTTATGCAGCCCACATGAATATGATCGTCTATCAGATGGATGTGAAGACGGCATTTCTCAATGGTGAAATCAAGGAAGAGGTCTATGTTCAACAGCCGGATGGTTTTGTGAATCCTAAATGTCCTAATCATGTGTACAAGCTTAATAAGGATCTCTATGGGTTGAAGCAAGCTCCACGTGCATGGTATGATCTATTGTCACAATTCCTCATTACGCAAGGCTTCGCTAAAGGCAAGGTGGATCCCACGCTGTTCATTCAGAAACGAGGTAATGATATGATTATGGTACAAATATATGTTGATGATATTATATTTGCAGCCTCGACCCAAACCTTATCCGACGAGTTTGGGAGACTCATGTCTTCTAAGTTTAAGATGTCAATGATGGGCAAGGTATCATTCTTCTTAGGACTTTAGATATCTAAGAGTCCCAGAGGCATCTTTATCAATCAATCCAAGTATGCCCTTGAATCGCTTAAGAAATATAAGATGGAATCTTGCGACCCCGTGGATAATCCAATGGTGAACGAACTAAGTTGGATGTAGATCCACATGGGATTGCTGTAGATCTGACACTTTATCGTGGAATGATCGGTACCCTTCTGTATATCACAACTAGTCGACCTGATCTTCAGTTTGTTATATGTATGTGTGCTCGGTATCAAACTCGACCTACTGAGTTACACTTGGCTACTTTGAAACGGATCTTTCGATATCTTAAAGGAACCATTAATCGGGGACTTTGGTATTCGAAGGACTCTTCGATTTCACTTATGGCATATGCAGATGCGGATCACGCGGGTTGTCAAGATACAAGGCGTAGCACGAGTGGAACTTTGCAACTACTAGGAGATCGACTAATCAGTTGGGCATCGAAAAGGCAGAAAAGCGCTGCAATTTCAAGTACAGAAGCAGAATACATAGCTATGTCCGGTTGTTGTGCTCAAATTATTTGGATGAGATCGCAATTAACCTACTATGGTCTAGGTTTCAACGAAATTCCGATGTACTGTGACAACAAGAGTGCAATTGCCTTATGCTGCAACAATGTTCAATTCTCCCGGTCGAAGCATATTGACATTCGCTACCGTTTCATCAAGGAGCAAGTGGAAAATGAAGTAATCGAGCTTTACTTTGTCCGATCTGAGTATCAATTGGCAGATATTTTCACGAAGGCTTTAGATCGCGCTCGAATTGAATTTTTGGCCGACAAGCTAGGAATGAGAACCTTCTCGCCTGAGACTCTTAAGGAACTGGCAGATGAAGCGAAAGAATAGTGGTGGTAAACTATTCTCCGTATCCTTGGTGATCCTTTGTATATATTGTTTATATTTTTAGCCACAAAAGCAAATACAAAAATATAAAATCATATAAAAACCATAAAAACTGAAAAATTCAGAAAAAACCAAAAATATCTTTACTTTATTCAAAGGCATGTCTTTTGGTACGATAATATTTACGGCCTTATAAATGTCGATTAATATGACACGGTGCCATAAATAGAGTTCGTACAAAAGTTGTAAATATTTCATAAAACATGCCCTTACGGCTTGTAGTTATTTCAGACTGCAACCCGTTTTTCATATTAAAGTCATGTATTTCTTATGAAAGATTTGGCTCACAACGGGAATTAATTTTCTTGGGCAAGGTTTATTTTAAAACCTTGTAAGGGATCAAGTTTACTTTACAACTTGGTCTAACACAAATCTATGTACGCATCAGTGCATTTATTTGTTAAAACAAGAGAAATCTTGTTTTTATGAAGTTATCATCTCCACAAACCAAAGATTTTGTCAATTGGTATCTACATACTCGACAATGCGACTATTCAAACGGCGACTACAACTCTTTCAATAGAACACGGGTCAACAATTGAGGGGGAGCAATTGTCAAGCATTCAGAATCTTCGATGCCGAACGTGCCAAGCTCACTAACTGGTGTCAAGACAACAATACCAATCATACACGTGGTGTCAAGAGATGACTTCAGACGTGACGCGACGACCAACATATGCTGACAAGAACCATTTGATCTTATCATATGATGTTCTCATCAATCAGGTCCAACCTTGTCAATTTTTTCTAATATGGTGAATATGTGATCATGTTACAAATCGGTATCACATCTCATACATTTGGTATCATGAAGATAAATGGACTTGCATTTTTCTTCCCAAAACCTTTGTTAAAACTTCATTAAATCAATTGATATTAAAAACATCGATTGGGTTAATGGGGAGAAAATGTGATTTAATTGGGAAATTATCAAAAATGGTTTGACTCAATGTGCTGACTCATCCCGACATATGTGAAATGTTTTCGAATATCGTGGCATATGTTAGGGGGAGCAAAACGGATTTACATATCAAAATGGATTTTCATGGTGACATATACTTACCCAAAACCCATTTATTTCACGACGATGAAGATTGTGGTGACATAAGGATGGTAGGATAGGTTAAGTCCAATGATTCTTCTTAAACTAGAGGAATCTTCCCAAGGATATTCTATAGCTAGAAATAGTAGTCCTTAGGAAAGTTGGAGAAAAGATTGTGAATGTAGCTGAATGCCGACCAAGTACTTAAGTTAGCACTGGAACAATCACAACAAGGTGCTAGTTATGACATATTGGTAAGCATTGAAGGGGTTGAAGAATGAAAAAGAATTGTAAAGATAAAGGGTCTAAAGAAAGAAGCCCTCCTTACAACCTTAGGCAGAAACCGAGTCAATACATACGCTATTGAGATCATTTTAATAATGCTCGATATTGAAGATAGACATCATGGACCCATTGATGCAATGCACAATCCATCACATCTAACTCAGATATCTCTCAAAAGGTACTTGTTTTAATCACACGGAGACAATGCATTATCTATTGATTTATTCACTCCGAATAAATTGGTATTCAAATGGTGGCACTCCTCTCCAGCCTCTGATCACTTAAATCCAAAATGCACGATCGAGTCTAGAGCATTTGAGATAATCAAATATCTCATTAGGACACATTTCCATATTTCCTTGCTTCTTCACACACTGTGAAAAGTAAGAAAGATATTAAGAGTCCTACGCAAAATCTTCATGATCTTGCCTGAACATCCGAGTAATACGAAAGTATTTACAATGAAGATGGAAATCCTTCTTGAGCGAATATCAAAAAGCTTATGGTAGGTGACTTGTGTGATTCTTTATGAATCAAGCTTGTGATAACTGGAAAGCTACAGTGGTTTAATTCTTAACTGAATTTAAACACGTTCCAGGCTTGTACGCAATATCTTAGTGATCTTGCCAGAACACTCAGAGTGATACCTTAGTGTTAATAGTGATGAGTGGAAATCCTTCTAGTGTTAAGCTTAAACAGCACTTGGTAGGTAACTTGCAATATTTAATATGAATCAAGCTCGTGACAACTGGAAAGCAACAATGGTGCGATTATTTAATGAATCAAACTTGTTCCAGGAATCAGAATTGACGGCTTCAATCATGCGGATAGTTTTATCCAAATGATTCACTCTTTACGTTCGCAGTCAGCTTTGGACGGTCGAGTAAAGAGAACTGGTTTACCCGCGAAATCTTGTCAAGGAGATTTTTAATTAAATCTACCTGTCACAAGTACGATATTTTATATCGTCCAACGGTCTTCACCGACCGGAGGTAAAATGCTACTGAATTAGAATAAAATGTTCAAAGCCATTTTGTTTGTGTCTACTTATGTTGCGGCATTTGAAGACGGTGGCGTTGCGAAATCCAAGAAGAAGTCGTCCCCGCATGCTTATACTTTATGCACTTAATACTTCATCTAATTTAAGAAAGCCTAAAAGTCAAAGTCTTCCGCTGTATCGAACTCTGAAGCTTTCAAGAATTACGAAGGTATAAGTATGTGGGACATGAAGTCACTAAGAGGCGAAGATCACAAGTGATGGATGCACAAGATTGAAATTGTGTATAATGCAGTTCGTTTTTCTCAGTTCTTGCCAATTGAAAGTCCAACCAATATCGGGTTTTTAACTGTTTTTGGTTGTTAATCTTTTTTGGATATTCTATTTGCTAATTCAACAAGCCTTGTAAAAACTGAAAAATATTACCTACTTATATGTAAAACATAGTGCACTTACCAAATTTTTATTCAAGTAATATTCAAAATGTAAACTTTTAAACTACAAGGACTGAAAATGTAAATTCTAGGAAATATAAATGCTTGAAATGAAAATTCTAACAAGTTTAGGGACTGAAAGTGTAAATCAATAAACTAAAAGGATCAAAAATGTAAAACTTGTAACTAACTAACCAAATAGTAACAAAATCAACAAACTTGCTAACTGAATTTAACCAATTTCAAAACTGAAAGGACTAAAATGTGCAAACCCTAAAAAGATTGAAGATTAGCCATGATTGAAAACTGCTTATAACAAGAAGGACCAAATGGCAATTTTTAGAACTTGTTAAGCAAAAACGGGTTTGAAAGACAAATAAGCTCGTTTGAGCTTATTATTGGACCAAATTCAATGAAACCAATTGCAAAACTCTTATAATCCAAAATAAGCTACGTCTGTAAGAGGATTTTGACTGAAAATGCAAAATAAGCAAATAAGCACTTCAAGATAAGCCCAAAATAAGCTATAGAACAAACCAAACAAGCACAACTTGATTTTCTTGCCAAAACTGATTAAACAACTCAAATGATGAACGGGAAATCAAGTTAGAACAAATTTCATCAAGTATTAAGCTGGGAATTCGAATTAAGCTATATTTGGCTTATCGTTGACCAAGCGTTGACCAAGAATTTTGTCAAAAAGCTGAAACTCTCAAATTTCAAGTAATACAATACACTAAGTGGATTTGTGAAGAAAAATGACTTGGTTAATGAAGAGAATCAAAAGATCTCAAAAAGCAGTTTCAAGTTACAGAAACTTGGCTTATCTCAGCCTTACTGAATTTTGCTTATTTCTCTTGGCTTATTGAAAACTGTATAGAATGCTTTTGGAATCTGAAACTACATATATTGGACTACAAATCAGAACAAGTTTGGCAAGATTTCATCAACAATCCAGTAAATGCCAGGCAAATCAAATTGAGAACTTTTTAAGAGCAAATCTGAATGAAAATTAACCGACACTTTTTATTGCCATTTGCCTTTTTGAACAGTAACATGACTTGAAACTTGTTCAAAACACTTAGTAATGATCTAATGACTAAAATTGAGCTTAAAATTGCCAAGACTCAAAACTTGAAAACTCAATATTAGCTAGTACCAAACACTCCTTTATCTGATCTTAATGAGAATTTTCAAGGACTTTTTAAGAACTGATTTAGCTGAATGAAAAGCTTTTGCTATCCAAACTAAGTGTTCAAAATGGAATGTTTAAAGACTACAAGCAAGCTATGAGAACAACTATTACTCAATTAAGGCACTAAGACTGAAACTGAATGAAATAAGCTATAACTAGACACAATCCAAAATCAAAAGCAGATAACAAAGAATTAAGCTACAAGTAGTACACAATCAATCAATCAGCCAAACTAGACAACTTTGATCATGCAAACAACAAGATTACACTAGGAAATGTAGCATGCCATTGACTTATTAAGTGGAACCAAAATCAGAACTCTTAAAACCTTTTGTAGCAACCATTAGGAAGAAGAGGAGTGCTGAACTCTCTTATCCTAGTGATAACCACCACCTTATCACTAGATCATCAATCTACTATCAACACCAGCTACAAATCAACTAAAATCATCATTATGGCTTGAAAACTTCAAAAAGGCTAAGTCTTGAACTGAAATCATAACAACAGCTACAATTCTTCTTCAAAGTCAGTTATGATCATTCAATGATCATAACAAACTCTATTCAGCAACACAATGATCAAATAGGAGCAAGATATGAACAGTAGAGTGAAGATTAGATTTGGCGGGAAAAGGAGAATTCAACATTTATTCATGGAAAGTTGTTACAAAGTTGTTGGAATGAAGCTAACTAACTAACTAACTCAAGAGTTTGTCAGACTCTTGAGTAGTTAGGGTAAAAAGGAAGAAAGATGAAAGGAAATTGAAAAGTGTGTGTTTTCTACAATTTTTAACTACTGTTACAAATGAGGACCTAACAGCTATTTATAGGCTTGAAGAAGGAGTTTGTTGGGGATGATGACGTATTGAGACCAATCCCAGGTCTCCACGTGGCATGATTCTGCAAAACTGATCTTCAAAGTATGAACAAGAATTGGGGTTTTCTTCTTGAGTTGATTTCATGCTAATTGGTGTTGACCAATGAATTCGTCTCTCAAAAATAAGCAACTTTGGTGTTAACAACTCTTTATGAAATTCAGTCTAGCTAAAAAACAATCCTAGGAAAATTTTGGTTTCTTGAAGATGACACGTGGCACGCTCTGACTGGTCGAAATGAGGTCACACGGATCAAACTGTTAGGATTTGGTTATTTAATGTGGCGGCTGATAGTGGATATTAAATGCATATAGCTGGCAATCCGTGTGCACTTAATACTAGCTTCTCATTGGCCCAAACTTATATCACATGGATTGAACTTGTGAAACTTTCCAACTTTGGCAGTTTTAACCCTTGGACTTTGGCAGATTGCTTTTAAAGGCTTGTATCTTCATTTCTTTGGCAATTTTAGTCCTCCAACTTCATCTTTGAGCAGAATTGGTCCTTTGACTTTGTTGACTTGATAGTTGACAAATTTTGACTTTGATCTTTACTTTGTTCAATATTTGCACTTTAGTCCTTCAACTTTGGCATTTTGTCAAGATAGGTCCTTGTACTTCAAAGTCTTGTCACTTTTGATCCTTCTTTGTCTTTTTCATCTATTTAAGCTTGGTTTTTCTTTGTTTGCTTGAAAATGTAACCTTTTACCTACACAAGTGTACACAAACACAAACATACCACGTAATACTGTTTTTGCAAGATAAATTGGTATTTTGCTTCATGTTTTAGGGTTATTTGTTGATAAAAGGATATGAGTTTAAGCTCATATCAAATCCCCTACACTTGAACATTGTCATATCCTCATGCAATATTATATATTAAAGCTCAAATTTACATTCCCCTCATAATTAACCCACCTTGGCCATATGAGATGCATCTACACTTACTCTAAACTACATGATGCATGATTTTGATTTTTAATAATGCAATGAACAAAATACAATTCTATCTATATCTTTTTGATTTTTCTTGAAATGGTTTTGATGGAAATAACTCATAAAGAATTCAATGGCTTAGATTAGGGCTTGGGTACCATGGACACTTATCACCCTCAAGTTTCACTTTCCCCATACCAAGCTTAAAAATGGGACCATTGCATTCACAAGTAAAAAGTGCATCAACTTATTCATGACAATTAAATGTGGAACCGGTTATTATTTGAGCAAATTGCTTGTAGGCAAATTTGTCATTTATTCAAGTGTGAAGTATAAGAAGTGTAAAATCCAAAAATAAGGAAGCACGGTTTTAATCCTAAGTAATCCTCTCATCCATTACTTGAAAAGCCGCTCATAATTAATACAAGTCCGTTTCAAGAGTAATAAGTCATTTGCCTTATGTGTAAAATCCTCATGTCATGCTTTCATAAGTAGCTACACACTCGCTAGGGAAAGAAAAATAAAACTCACGCAATAATTTACGTCCGCCATCTTTTTGAGACTTTGGATCTTCAACCCCGCAACCCGTCAAGGCAATATTGGATTGGAGCAATCTATTGAATCCCCGCAACCCGTCAAGGTAATATTGGAACTCAATAGTCATTATAATTAACACCACACTGCCCCTCTTGGGAGTCTTGTATATATTTTTTTTTCTTTTTCTTTTTCTTTTTCTTCTTTTTTTCTAGCCACTCATTTTTTTCATAAGCCGCTCTTATTTTTCTTTATTCATCACAAAGAAAGTTCAAAAGAATAAAAGGAAAAACACCCGCTAAATATTGAGCATGACATAAGTCTAGTACACATAAAACGTTCTAACTTAGAATCTTAAGACGTACTCATACCAACCATGAATGATTAGCCAAAAATGCATAAGAGATTACAAACCAATTAAAACCGTTCTTGATTATTTATTAACAATGATATACATGCGAAGAAAATAGAGGTAAAGAAGAGAAGGGTTTAGCCACAAGTAATTATCATGAAGTTTATCTAGCCCTTTTACACTTGCTTCAACTCTATCATTTCCTATTCTCCACAAATTAAAAATCTCAAAGAATGAGATTGGTGGATGCTTAGCCTAATAGACCAATGAAGGACTACATGGTTAAGGATACTAGCTAGAGAGTGCTAAGATAAGCAAACTCGGGTTGAGTCAAAATATCCATGGCGGGCCTAATATGTCAAAGAAGTCTAAACTTGTTAAAACCATGTTTTTTTTATTTATTTTTTTCTTTTTATATATTTTGATGAAAAATAAAGAATAAATATATACAATGCAAATGTGTTATGCAAAATGAAAAATGATTGATGCAAAAATTATGAATGCGTATTTTTGTTGGCCAAAGTAGATCAAAAATTTGAAAAATGTTGAAAAATCAATTTTTCATGTTATCATGCAAGACAATGACAAGTTCTAGGTAAGGTCACTTCGATAGAACACCCCCCTACACTTAAGCTAAACATTGTCCTCAATGTTTAAGAGCATGGAAGTATAAAAAAAAACTTCCCCTACACTTATGACAATGAATAGACTTTGCTTAACCCAAGTTAAGGAAAGGACAACTATTAGTGAAATCATGTTTAAGCACAAGGTATCAATGAAAAATCACTATAGTAACGAAGTGAACCGGATACAAG
Organism: Glebionis coronaria; assembly: GCA_025667525.1. Taxonomy (NCBI): domain Eukaryota; kingdom Viridiplantae; phylum Streptophyta; class Magnoliopsida; order Asterales; family Asteraceae; genus Glebionis; species Glebionis coronaria. The sequence continues at coordinate 290,825,888 of CM046880.1, read as the reverse complement.
GGCCTCCTCCAAAAGCTCCAAAGTATGAGATGAGTAAGCAACCCTACAAACAATCATGAAGACAAAAGAAGGTCTCCCCTACACTTATCTCCAAGTCTATACCTTTATTTCTAACCTACAACACTCTAAACCTAGTTATACGATGCTTGAGTTAATGAGTCTATAGCTCGACTCGTCCCTCAATGAATTAATTCATGGGGAAAAAGGGGATCTCTTGGACCATTTCAACGGAAATGTCCTCCCCAAAGTAATGCTTAACACGGTGACCATTCACTTTAAAATTTGGACCATCGGGTTGTGACAACTCAAGAGTTCCATATGGAAACACTTGAGTAATAGTGAATGGACCGGACCATCTCGACTTAAGCTTGCCCGCAAAAAGTTTCAATCTTGAGTTAAAGAGGAGAACCGGCTCTCCAACTTTGAACTCACGATTCTTGATCTTAGCATCATGCAATTTCTTAGTCTTTTCCTTGTAAAGCAAAGAATTTTCATAGGCATTGGCTCTCAATTCATCCATCTCATTGAGTTGATCTTTCCTATGTGAACCGGCTTGAGTTAAATCAAAGTTAGCCCATTTGAGAGCCCAAGATGCCTTATGTTCTAGCTCGAATGAGAGGTGGCACGCTTTTCCATAGACAAGCCTATAAGGAGTACAACCAATTGGTGTTTTAAAAGCCGTCCTAAACGCCCACAAAGCATCATCAAGCTTATCCGACCAAGAAGCTCGATGCTCTCCCACCGTTCTCTCTAAAATTCTCTTTAAACCACGATTTGTGACCTCGGTTTGACCATTTGTTTGAGGATGATACGCGGTAGAAAGTCTATGATTCACTCCATATTTCTTCATAACTCTCGTGAATTGATCATTACAAAAGTGCGTACCACGATCACTTATGATGGCCCGAGGTACACCAAATCTAGCAAACAATTGTTTCAAAAACTTCACAACAACTCTAGCATCATTGGTAGGTAAGGCTTTAGCCTCCACCCATATGGACACATAATCCACCGCCACAAGTATATACTTGTTTCCCTTAGAGGATGGAAAAGGTCCCATGAAATCAATGCCCCATACATCAAATATCTCACACTCTTGGATAAAATTTTGTGGCATCTCATCACGTTGTGTAATTTTTCCTTGTCTTTGACACACATCACAAAATTTCACCATTTCATGGGCATCTTTGTAAATAGAAGGCCAATAGTAACCCGAATCAAAGACTTTCTTGGCGGTGTAGTTAGGCCCAAAATGTCCACCCGTAGGTCCTTTATGACACGCTTCTAAGATCTTAAATGCCTCAGGCCCATCTACACACGTCTAATGATTTGGTCCGCACATTGCCTAAAAAGATATGGATCATCCCAAAAGTAATACTTAACTTCCTTAAGAAACTTCTTCTTTTGTTGATAAGTAAGACCCTCAATAAGCACATTGCCCACAAGATAGTTTGCGATATCCGCAAACCAAGGAGTGGCATCCTCTTGGGAAGAGATAGACATGAGCTCCTCTAATGGAAAGGATTCATTGATTTCTTGGTGTGGTAAATCTCCTTGAAAAGGATGCTCAAGTCTACTCAAGTGATCCGCCGCTAAATTCTCGGCCTCTTTCTTATCACGAATCTCTATCTTAAACTCTTGAAGCAACAAAACCCATCTCAAAAGCCTAAGCTTAGCATCTTGTTTGGTCATAAGATACTTGAGAGCAGAATGATCCGTATACACTATGGTTTTGGAAAGCACAAGATATGGTCTAAACTTCTCAAAAGGATATACTATAGCAAGCAACTCTTTTTCCGTGGTAGTGTAATGAAGTTGTGCACCGGTCATGGTTTTAATCGCATAGTGTATAGGTTAAAAATGCTTATTAACTCTTTGTCCTAAGACGGCCCCCACCGCATAATCACTAGCGTCACACATAAGCTCAAAAGGTAATTCCCAATTTGGAGAAACCAAAACGGGAGCCTTAGTCAATTTTTCCTTAAGAGTCTCAAAAGAGTCTAAACAATCTTGATTAAAAATGAAAGGAGCCTCTTTCTCCAAGAGGTGAGTCATCGGTCTAGCTATCTTAGAAAAATCTTGTATAAAGCGCCTATAAAATCCCGCATGACCTAAGAAACTCCTCACACCTTTAACCGAGGTGGGTGGGGGAAGCTTAGCAATCACATCAATTTTAGCTCGATCAACTTCTAATCCCTTGTTGGATATCTTGTGTCCTAAAACAATCCCCTCTTTCACCATAAAGTGACATTTCTCCCAATTAAGCACCAAACGTGTTTCCTCACAACGCTTAAGCATCCTTTCAAGATTGGTGAGACATGAGCTAAATGAATTTCCAAATACGGAAAAGTCATCCATAAAAACCTCCATGGTTTGCTCTATCATGTCATGGAAAATCGCCATCATGCACCTTTGAAACGTCCCCGGTGCATTACATAAGCCAAAAGGCATCCTCTTGTAAGCAAATGTACCGTATGGACAAGTGAATGTGGTCTTTTCTTGATCCTTAGGGTCAATGGGTATTTGAAAATAACCCGAAAAGCCATCAAGAAAACAATAGTACTCATTTCCCGCTAAGCGTTCAAGCATTTGATCCATAAAGGGAAGCGGGAAATGGTCTTTCCTAGTTGCCTCATTGAGTTTTCTATAATCAATGCAAACTCTCCAACCGGTCACAAGTCTCGTGGGAATAAGCTCATTGTTCTCCTTAGGCACCACGGTGATTCCACCCTTCTTTGGAACACAATGAACCGGGCTAACCCATGGAGAGTCGGAAATGGGGTAAATCATACCCGCATCTAAGAGTTTAATCACTTCCTTCTTAATAACCTCATGGATTTTTGGGTTAACTCTCCTTTGGTTTTGAATGGCGGGTTTATAGTCATCCTCCATAAGGATTTTGTGTGTACAAAAATGTGGATCAATTCCCCTTATGTCGGATATTTTCCATGCTAAAGCTTTCTTATGTTTCTTAAGAACTTCAATAAGTTGCTCCTTCTCATCCTCTTTCAACTCTTTAGCAATGATCACCGGTAATTGGTCTTTGCCTTCTAAGAAAGCATACTCTAAGTGGGATTGAAGGTCCTTAAGTTCAATAGGAGGTGGACTCTCTATGGAAGGTTTTACTATGGAAGGTTCCTCAATGGTAATCTCTTGTGGAATAGGAGAAGGAATAGGGTCCTCATTGAGCAACTTTTGGATTGTAAGAATATATTCTTCCCAATTGATGGGAGAATCATCATCACCAAGAAAGTTTGACTCAAATTCCTCCAAGAGGAAATCACTCTCTCCAAAAGGTGTTAAAGAGGGAGCAATTGAGGCCACGGTTTCAACATGGGGCATCTCATCACTAGTACTCTTACAAGCATCATGAAAGTGTTCATTACACACTTCATCTAGCACATCAACAATGTTAATAGTCTCACAAGGTCTAGACTCCTTAACCTCTTTCCTATCACAAACTTTCCCTAACTTAAACACCACTCTCTCATCTTCTACTCTCATAATTAATTCTCCTTCCGCCACATCTATCAAAGTACGACCCGTTCTCAAAAACGGTCTACCAACAATCAAAGGCACTCTAGGATCCATGTCATAATCGACCACTACAAAGTCGGCCGGAAATGTAAACTTATCCACACCTACAAACACATCCTCCGCTATACCTACGGGGTGAGATATGGTTCGGTTGGCTAGTTCAAGAGTCATCCTAGTGGGAGTGAGCTCGGGAAGAGATAGTTGTTTCCAAACCGATAAAGGCATGAGGTTTATGCTTGCCCCTAGATCCGCCAAAGCCATGCAATTTTCAAAACCGGGAAAATTACAAGGTATCAAGAAGCGCCCCGGATCTCCAAGTTTTGTTGGTAAGGTTTTAAGTAACACCGCGGAACAATTTTCATTAAGGGATGTATTGGGCAAATCAACCAATTTTTCTTTGTTTGAGAGCAAATCCTTGAACATCTTAGCAAACTTTGGCATATAAGCAAGAGCTTCCGCAAAGGAGATATTGATGTTGAGTTGCTTGAACATCCTTAAGAAATTGGAGACTTGGATGTCATCCTTGTTCTTTAACTTGTCCTTTTTCAACCTTGAAGGATATGGAAGAGTAGGTTTTGGTGTAGGTGGAATAGGTGTTGTAGTGGAAGATTTGTCTTTGGTAGCTTCTTCATTGGGAAGTGTGGAAGGTAAAGGAGAAGTATGAATAGGTTGAGAAGGTGTGTTTGAGTGAATAGGAGCATTTTGAGGAGGTGAAGTAGAAGTAGAAGGCTTGTCACAAGTAGGAGCACAAGTGGGTTGAACAATAGTAGGTTTAGGAGGTGAAGGATCCTTTGTTGTTGTTCCACTCCTTGTTGTAATGGCATTGACATTGGCCCTAGGATTTGTTTGTGTGTTGGAAGGTAAAGCCCCTTGTGGTCTTTGATTTAATGCCATTAAAACCCTATTGGTTTGTTCCTCCAATGTACGTTTCATTTTATCATTCATTCTCTTCTCAATTTCACGCATTTTCTTGTCAACATACTCTTGAGTCTCTTCCATCCCATATCCTTGATTTTAAAGTTGAGGGTAAGCTTGATTTGGTATTGGAGCATATGCTTGATTGGGGAAAAATGGAAGTGGTTGATTAAATCCTTGTTGTGGTGGATAAAAGGTATTTCCTTGATGTTTAACATTGTTGGGTGCCTTGTAGTTATTTCTTTGGTAAGGTGGTCTTTGCCCTTGATTCCTTGGTAAAATTTGAGGTGGATTTTGTTGAATTTGGGTGGTTGGGTGGGGTGGGAATCCGGGTGGAGTAAGATAGTTTTGGGATTTGTAAGAAAGGTTATTTGGATTGATATTTGGCTTAAAGTGTTCACGATGTTCCTCTTGGTAAGCATAGCATCCCCCTTGATACACTTGCACCTTATCACATTGTTCATAAGAATGGGGACCTCCACAAGTAACACAAGAAAGAGTGATGGCATTCACATTATTTGAAGAATTGTTCAATGACATGGTCTTAAAAGCTTGAAGTACTTCTTGTTGTCCTTGTTTGACTTGTTGAAGGATCTCTTGTTGAAATTTGAGGAGTTGGTTGTCACAAGGGTTTTGAGAATTGTTTTGGATAACATGAACCCTTTCTTCAAATTGATTGTTTGTTTGAACCATTGCTTTAGTCTCAATGATGTCCAAAGCCTCTTGGTAGGATTTAAGAAGAATATTCCCTCCCGCGGAAGCATTGAGTGAGTCTTGGTGGTGAGATTTAAGGCTATTATAAAAGATATTGATTTGGTGAACATCATCCAATCCATGATTAGGGCATCTCCTCAATAACTCACTATACTCTTCCCAAGCATCACTAAAGGATTGACTAGGTTTTTGTTGAAAGCCTATAATTAAAGTCCTCAAAGCCATAGTCTTATGTGGAGGAAAGAACTTGTTCAAAAACTTAGTGGTGAAACCATCCCATGTGGTGATACTATCGGGTGGTTGGGTGTCTAACCAATGCTTAGCGGGTCCCTCTAGGGAAAATGACACTAACATCATCCTAATAACCTCATGTGGAACTCCATTATGCTTAATGGTATTGCAAAGAGAAAGGAATCTCTTAAGGTGAGCATGAGGATCCACATTCTTGTTACCATAGAAAGGTGATTGTGAAACCATAGTGATTATAGATGTATGTAGCTCAAATGTGTTTGCGGAAAAGTCGGGAATCTTAATAGCACTAGCATATCCATAAATATTGGTTTGCATACGTTCCAACAAAGAGCGATTATCAATAGCCATGGCTTCGTATGGTGGAGGAGTCAAAGCACGATTCTCGTGATCGGCTTGATGGACGGTGGTGGTTTTACTCTTTCTCTTTTTCTTCCTTTTCGGAGGAAGAGGTTGTACACCAATCGGTATTTGTGCACGCCCGCGAGTGAGCATGCAACTCAAAACGAGGAATGAGAGAGAAGCTCTCGTGTGACTTTGAAGAGAAATGGATTATCCTCTTCGAGTTTCAATATTAAATATCCACAAGAAAATAACAATATACGTATGTACTACTTGGGTGCAAGACCCTCAATGAAGCCTTCCTTCTTAGAATACTTACAAGTGAACGGGGGGTTAGGTGGCGCGAAGCACTTAAGTACCTATTGACCCTTAGATGGCATTTTATAGCACATCGCCTTTCTATTCACTTAAATGTTCGTATTCTTCGAATTGTTGCTTATTGAGAGTATTTATCTATTCTTGCTTTATTTTGTTTGATCGATACACGTGTCAAGGACCGGAACGCCCCTCAACACGGTGTATTGCCTTGGCAATACTTATGGAGAATATGTAAATTGGTTGTTCTTATACGTATACGTATTTACTTATAATAATATATGGAAAATATTTTTGTATTAATGAGTTTTTTAAGAGAAAATACTATATGTACATAAAAACCGAGAGAATCCAATAATATATATTTTTGGGTGCAATCTCTTAGGAAAAAGATTGCTTTTTGGATTTTTTTAATTTTTTTGTCAATTCTTTAGGAAAAGAATTGTTTTGTTAATTTTTTAGTTTTTATATATCTTTATATTTTTGATTTTTTATTTATTTTTGATTTATGATACGTAAAAATAACGTTCACAAGGTGAACGGATCCCAAAAGCCAATGAAAACCGTCAATCGATAGTCTCTCGTAAAGTCAAAGAACCGGCAGCGGCGCCATTTGAAATTGTGTATAATGCAGTTCGTTTTTCTCAGTTCTTGCCAATTGAAAGTCCAACCAATATCGGGGTTTTAACTGTTTTTGGTTGTTAATCTTTTTTGGATATTCTATTTGCTAATTCAACAAGCCTTGTAAAAACTGAAAAATATTACCTACTTATATGTAAAACATAGTGCACTTACCAAATTTTTATTCAAGTAATATTCAAAATGTAAACTTTTAAACTACAAGGACTGAAAATGTAAATTCTAGGAAATATAAATGCTTGAAATGAAAATTCTAACAAGTTTAGGGACTGAAAGTGTAAATCAGTAAACTAAAAGGATCAAAAATGTAAAACTTGTAACTAACTAACCAAATAGTAACAAAATCAACAAACTTGCTAACTGAATTTAACCAATTTCAAAACTGAAAGGACTAAAATGTGCAAACCCTAAAAAGATTGAAGATTAGCCATGATTGAAAACTGCTTGTAACAAGAAGGACCAAATGGCAATTTTTAGAACTTGTTAAGCAAAAACGGGTTTGAAAGACAAATAAGCTCGTTTGAGCTTATTATTGGACCAAATTCAATGAAACCAATTGCAAAACTCTTATAATCCAAAATAAGCTACGTCTGTAAGAGGATTTTGACTGAAAATGCAAAATAAGCAAATAAGCACTTCAAGATAAGCCCAAAAAAAGCTATAGAACAAACCAAACAAGCACAACTCTATTTTCTTGCCAAAACTGATTAAACAACTCAAATGATGAACGGGAAATCAAGTTAGAACAAATTTCATCAAGTATTAAGCTGGGAATTCGAATTAAGCTATATTTGGCTTATCGTTGACCAAGCGTTGACCAAAAATTTTGTCAAAAAGCTGAAACTCTCAAATTTCAAGTAATACAGTACACTAAGTGGATTTGTGAAGAAAAATGACTTGGTTAATGAAGAGAATCAAAAGATCTCAAAAAGCAGTTTCAAGTTACAGAAACTTGGCTTATCTCAGCCTTACTGAATTTTGCTTATTTCTCTTGGCTTATTGAAAACTGTATATAATGCTTTTGGAATCTGAAACTACATATATTGGACTACAAATCAGAACAAGTTTGGCAAGATTTCATCAACAATCCAGTAAATGCCAGGCAAATCAAATTGAGAACTTTTTAAGAGCAAATCTGAATGAAAATTAACCCACACTTTTTATTGCCATTTGCCTTTTTGAACAGTAATATGACTTGAAACTTGTTCAAAACACTTAGTAATGATCTAATGACTGAAATTGAGCTTAAAATTGCCAAGACTCAAAACTTGAAAACTCAATATTAGCTAGTACCAAACACTCCTTTATCTGATCTTAATGAGAATTTTCAAGGACTTTTTAAGAACTGATTTAGCTGAATGAAAAGCTTTTGCTATCCAAACTAAGTGTTCAAAATGGAATGTTTAAAGACTACAAGAAAGCTATGAGAACAACTATTACTCAATTAAGGCACTAAGACTGAAACTGAATGAAATAAGCTATAACTAGACACAATCCAAAATCAAAAGCAGATAACAAAGAATTAAGCTACAAGTAGTACACAATCAATCAATCAGCCAAACTAGACAACTTTGATCATGCAAACAACAAGATTACACTAGGAAATGTAGCATGCCATTGACTTATTAAGTGGAACCAAAATCAGAACTCTTAAAACCTTTTGTAGCAACCATTGGGAAGAAGAGGAGTGCTGAACTCTCTTATCCTAGTGATAACCACCACCTTATCACTAGATCATCAATCTACTATCAACACCAGCTACAAATCAACTAAAATCATCATTATGGCTTGAAAACTTCAAAAAGGCTAAGTCTTGAACTGAAATCACAACAACAGCTACAATTCTTCTTCAAAGTCAGTTATGATCATTCAATGATCATAACAAACTCTATTCAGCAACACAATGATCAAATAGGAGCAAGATATGAACAGTAGAGTGAAGATTAGATTTAGCGGGAAAAGGAGAATTCAAAATTTATTCATGGAAAGTTGTTACAAAGTTGTTGGAATGAAGCTAACTAACTAACTAACTCAAGAGTTTGTCAGACTCTTGAGTAGTTAGGGTAAAAAGGAAGAAAGATGAAAGGAAATTGAAAAGTGTGTGTTTTCTACAATTTTTAACTATTGTTACAAATGAGGACCTAACAGCTATTTATAGGCTTGAAGAAGGAGTTTGTTGGGGATGATGACGTGTTGAGACCAATCCCAGGTCTCCACGTGGCATGATTCTGCAAAACTGATTTTCAAAGTATGAACAAGAATTGGGGTTTTCTTCTTGAGTTGATTTCATGCTAATTGGTGTTGACCAATGAATTCGTCTCTCAAAAATAAGCAACTTTGGTGTTAACAACTCTTTATGAAATTCAGTCTAGCTCAAAAACGATCCTGGGAAAATTTTGGTTTCTTGAAGATGACACGTGGCACGCTCTGACTGGTCGAAATGAGGTCACACGGATCAAACTGTTAGGATTTGGTTATTTAATGTGGCGGCTGATAGTGGATATTAAATGCATATAGCTGGCAATCCGTGTGCACTTAATACTAGCTTCTCATTGGCCCAAACTTATATCACATGGATTGAACTTGTGAAACTTTCCAACTTTGGCAGTTTTAACCCTTGGACTTTGGCAGATTGCTTTTAAAGGCTTGTATCTTCATTTCTTTGGCACTTTTAGTCCTCCAACTTCATCTTTGAGCAGAATTGGTCCTTTGACTTTGTTGACTTGATAGTTGACCAATTTTGACTTTGATCTTGACTTTGTTCAATATTTGCACTTTAGTCCTTCAACTTTGGCATTTTGTCAAGATAGGTCCTTGTACTTCAAAGTCTTGTCACTTTTGATCCTTCTTTGTCTTTTTCATCTATTTAAGCTTGGTTTTTCCTTGTTTGCTTGAAAATGTATCCTTTTACCTACACAAGTGTACACAAACACAAACATACCATATAATACTGTTTTTGCAAGATAAATTGGTATTTTGCTTCATGTTTTAGGGTTATTTGTTGATAAAAGGATATGAGTTTAAGCTCATATCAAAGATCAAGGCAAGAGATTAATGCTCAAGATTGATATCAAAGATCACATCAGCATGTTCACCAGAAAAGAAAAAGAAAAGAAAGATGAAGACTACGAGCTCAAGACAAGCATAGTATGCTAGGTTTATTTTATTATTGTAACTTGGGTAATGCCCTTGTTTGGAGTGACCTCCCTTAGGGGGAGATTGTTGGAAATACGTTTTTACGTATTTAGGAAGATTCGGTCACTCCGACAATATATTAAGTAGTAGCTCGTAGTCTAGATATCTTTATATATATCAAACAAGGAAAAGCCCGGTCCATGCTTGTATGGCCGGCCCAAATGTAAGCCCAATCCCATATTATGGGCTTGGTATATAAACCTTCTCCTTTGATGGAGAGGGTGGTGGATTCATTCATTTTACACATAGTTAACAAGGTGTTTTCTTATTTTCTCTCTCAAGTGTGTGTGTGAATTCTACCAAGTTTCTATCTCTTTCTCTCTCTAAAACATAAGCAAGATTTACAATATTCTACACCTACGTTTGTTATTTTCTTTATATAGTAGAAAATAAAGACTTACAAAGGAAGATAATTACTAGACAACTAAATATTCTATTCTTTTGTTATGATCTTCTACAAAGTTTGTCCACCAGCATGTAGAATTGTCTTTTGTAAGATTTAGTCCTTGTGTTAGTATTTTGACATTATCAACTTAATATTTCGACCCAACACTCCCCTCTTCAATTATTCGTTATTCATACTTCATACTATCTCATCTTTGACTCCTTTAATTTTTCACATTGAATATATTGCTACATGTATCTGTGTTTGCTTATTTCACTTAATGTATTACTAATTGTATTAATGTCGCATATATGCAGAAAATTGTTGACTATGAAATTCTTGAATGATGATATTGTCGGTGACGAAATTCTCGATGATGTTGTGCCACAGTGCCATAGAAAAGCTTAAGAGAACAAACATACCTCGCGTCAAAATAAGTGGTAAAAGAAGATTGTATCGACAAATTAACAAGGATGAAAATGATGAAGACATTTATGGACATGTTTGAGTTCTTATAAATGTAAATACTAATACTATCAAGTATTATAGTATTTTTAGTATTGATTTCCCATTGTTTCCTTCCATGTTTGGTTAAAGCATAATGTAGAGGTAAACATTTATTTTTTTCGTTACACTTATCAAGACCCTTTTATTGTTTGTTTAAGGTTCATAATTTCTATGTTTACCATTTTCTACCAAAAATCATATGTTGTTAATCAAGTTACATGATTGATTTATTTAAAGATACAATAAATTTGTAAAACGACATTACATATAGTATTTGTTACACAATCATATGATCATCACCAAAGACTCATTTAATTTGGCTAAGTGCATTAGAGGGGTTATGTACTTATAGGTTTAAAGTCAGTTGTTAATGCAGATGAGGCTCCCAAAAACAAATTGTTGTTGGTTTTGATATCATTGTATTTAACATGTTATAAAACCGTAACATTTTGTTATCATGAATTTTATAGTTGCAATAGTTTGCGGCTCAGAAAATCCAAGTAATAGTTCATTTGTGCTTTGTATTGCATCATATATTGGCCTAAGCGGTTCCAACCACTTCTGGTGTTTTTTAAAGACTATATAAGATGACCCATATGAGATTATTGAAGATAACATGAACCAACAAAGGAGTGACCAAAATGTAATCCTATTCCTTATGTTGAGAAAAACGAGGGATGCTGGTGAGAGAATTTCTTGGATGAAGTCATGGTTGAGAGAAGCTTTTGGCTATAAATTAGGGTCGGAGGTTGTTGATTATGTCTACAAATATTAACATGTTAATACTATGGTTGTACTAGGCTGTAAAACTGATATAGTGTGTGTATTATGGTTGTAGTAGTATGTTTACTACTATGTTATATAGTTTGTTAAAATACTAGATTGTGTACTTTAGGGGGTTATGCAAAGTAGTTTGTTAATGCAAATCAGGCTTAATGTCACTTTATTTAGAATGTGCTTACACGAATGTAGGAAAAATTAAAGTTTAAAATTATAATGGATTAAAAGGATGATAAAATGCATTTAAGTTTTGGCTATTCAAATTTAAGCGCCAAAACACAAACCACAATGACTGGTAAAACAAAATTAGAAGGTAAGTATGTGTGCGCATGCATGAGGGTCCTCATGCACCTAACACAAGCACGTACAATGCAATTGTGAAAGTCACTAACAAAGGTAAAGGTGATTTTGTTAAAACCCAATGTTATTACACATTATGAATCTTCTAAACTTGCATCTAATCTAAACAAAGATGTGTGTGTCCATAGTTATACTTCCACGATGTAGATTTAGCAATCAACGTAAAAGGCCGAAACAATTTGACATTATATCACTAAACATAAAAATCGTAAAGGGCTAATGTCAAGCAACCAAAATATTTTACGAACGATACTGACTTTTGATTATTTATACTAAAGAAGCCAACACATTGATAAGAGTTAAGCAAACGGAACCATGATTATAAAAGATTGTGTAACTTTAGCTTATTGCGGTATTTTTTGAATTCTTGATATTAAAAAAATTCTTAATCTAAGTAAACACTTACCGTGCAACGCACAGGTATTGTTCTTGTTGGATTTGATGACGAGGAATAAAGGCAGATTGGTGTGATGAAATAATATTGCTCATAAACGCTTTCAGTCTACTTAATAAAATCTTTGATATAATTTGTATATGAACTTGATTTTTTGATTCTGTTGAATTTTGGATTAAACCTGGTCAACCAGGCTCCATAAAAAGAAACTCAAATAGGTAACGCTAACTAGACAGTAACCAAGAAAAACAAAGACATTAATTGGGTCGAAACCACTCCACAAGTTCAACACACCACCCATTAACTCAATCAACGACCACAACACCTCCACATCATCACACCCACCACCCATCTGAATAAAACAAATCCATCATATATATATATATATATATATATATATATACTAGTAAAGTATGAAGGTTGTGCTAAGCACAGCCCTAACCCATGATATAAGTTGTTTAACAACAATTTGCTTTTTCTGTAAAATATTGACGTATTCAACCTATTTTTTACATTGGACATCCTATCCAACCACATTTAGTTGCTTTTTCCTAAAAAATATATCATCTTTCATCAATTTTTTCTTCATGTGTTTATCATAGTCATATCATTCATTGTGTTACTTTAATTCTTGAGTGTCTTCGAGCGTATCCTTGTGATCAAAAGTAAAAGAATAAATAGACTAAACCTACATGAGATGTAGTATTGGTCTTTTAAAAATTCGAGCTACATTTCATAGTAAATCTAAGGGTGTGTTTGTGTTGGAAATACGTTTTTACGTATTTAAGAAGATTCGGTCACTCCGACAATATATTAAGTAGTAGCTCGTAGTCTAGATATCTTTTAATATATCAAACAAGAAAAGGCCTAGTCCATGTTATGTATGGACGGCCCAAATGTAAGCCCAAGCCCATCTTATGGGCTTGGTATATAAACCCTCTCCTTAGATGGAGAGGGTGGTGGTTTTCATTTTTCAATACACATAGTTCTTACATTTTCTCTCTCTAGAAGTGTGAAATTCATCTATCTTTCTCTCTCTAAAACATAAGCAAGATTTACATATCCAACAAATGGTATCAGAGAGCCATGGGATGATTGTTTGGTTTTTGTGTTTGTGTCCTTGATTCTCTCACCTATTTTGATCCTAAATCACACGAACCAATTTTTTTTGTGTGTTTTTATGAGTTAATCTTGATATACTTCATCTAGTTACTTGTTATAGTGATTTGGTATTGTTATTTGGGTTAAAAACATAAATTTTTTGGGTGTTTGATTCATTTTTAGGCTTAGGATCTCGAATTGGTTGTGTTATTGTACTGACCGAGAAAAGTGGTAAGTTTGTTCCATAGTAAGATCTGTGTATTGTGATCGCATAAACCTGGGGTTTCTACTTGCGATCCAATATCACGATCACGAGTACGATCACTCGTTGCGATCACGAGTACGATCACTCGCTGCGATCACGAGTACGATCACACGTTGCGATCACGAGTACGATCACACATTGCGATCACTAGTACGATCACTAGCTGCGATCACCAGTACGATCACTCGTTACGATTGTTGGGTACGATCACGAGTGCGATCAAGGAGTACGATCGTTGGGTGCGATCAAGGAGTACGATCGTTGGGTGCGATCAAGGAGTAAGATCGTTGGGTGCGATCAAGGAGTACGATCGTTGGGTGCGAGCAAGGAGTGCGATCACTCGTCACGATCAAGGACTGCGATCCCTACTACGATCAAACATTTTTTCAAAAACGTGTTTTTGAAAAAATTTCGTGTGTAATTTTGACTTGGATTTTTGGTTTATCGAAGACATAATTTAGGGGATTTCAACATTATTTCTCGGATTTAAAACACAACAACAAATACATTTACTTTCTCTCATTGATCGATCAACTTTGTAAATCTTAACTTATAGAAATGGAGTACACATCTCTTACGGATAAGCCCATCCTTTCGGGTACGGATAATCGTCCACCAATGTTGGTGAAGACTATGTATGAGGAATGGGCTTCCCGAATGGAACTTTATATGTTGAACAAATAAAATGGACATCTAATTTGGGCATCAGTGCTCAATGGACCATTGGTATATGGTACTGTGACGGAAGGTGCTGTTACTCGTCCTCGCACAACGGGTGAACTAACTGGAGATGCTAAGATACAAGACAAGTGTGATAAACAAGCTACAAATATCATTCTCTAAGCCCTTCCTCCAGATGTCTACAAACTCGTCAATAAACATAAAGTTGCCAAAGAGTTATGGGATAGAATTCGTGTTCTAATGCAAGGCACTTCGTTAACTAAACAAGAACGAGAGTGTAAGCTTTATGATACTTTTGATAAGTTTGCCTATGTCCCAGGGGAGACTCTCAATGATTACTACCTGAGATTTACCCTATTGTTGAATGAGCTCAATATCTATGGCATGGCAATTCCTACGTTTCAATTGAACACCAAGTATTTGAACACTCTTCCTTCAGAATGGAAAAATTACGTGACGGATGTTAAATTGGCTAAGGACTTGCATAACACCAATGTGGATAAACTTCAAGCTTTTCTTCAACAACATGAATGTTATGTGATCGAGGCTCGGTTGTCTACACCTCAAGTTCATGATCCACTTGCCATGTATGCTTCTCAACAAAACATGGCTTATACTTATCAACAACCATCATACTTGCAGCAGCCACCACCACACACCTATCAGCAACCACAATAACCATCTTATCAACCACTAATGATGCCACAACAAGCATTTCAACAAAGTGTTCATCAACAATCTTTTCCACAGCAACCACCACATCAGACATCACCATCACAAGCCAACACTTCTCCAATAGGCTATACTCCTCAGCAAGGATATTTTCCAATTGAAGCACAACCAACACAAGCCTTCTACTCCAATGAACTTCCACCAATCCAAGCACCGGTCTTTACTCCAAATGATACGCCATCTGATGTTCTAAACCATCTTACTGCCTACTTGTCAAAACTTGTTGCAATTAGAGGATTTCCACCAACAAACAATCAGCTCCGCACCTCTTCAAATCCTCGACAACAAGCCACTGTTCAAGATGGTCAAGTGACGGTGCAACCTATTCAGGGAGGGCAAACTTCATATAGACCTCCTACAAGGACTGTGAATGCTAAAGCTGTGAATTCTCAAGCTAATGGAAATGGAAGCCCGGTTGGTCCTCAAAAGGCGGTGACTTGCAACAATTGTCGAGGACAAGGTCATATGGCTAGGGAATGCACTCAGCCAAAAAGAAGAAGGGATGCAACATGGTTTCGTGAGAAGATGTATTTGGTTGATGCTCAGTCTAAGGGAAAGATCTTGGATTCAGAAGAGTTAGCATTTCTTACAGACCCAGGGGCAGCAGATAATGAAGGCATTGCAGTCGTTTCCACTTCTAATGCAGCTTATCAAGCAGATGATCTTGACGCATATGACTCGGATTGTGATGACATTCACTCTGCCCAAGCTGCTCTCGTTGCTAATCTCTCTCACTACGGTTCTGATGTCATCAGTGAAGTACCCACCACAACCAATCTTGGTAATGATGATAACCAACATCAAGTTGGGCATGAAAATGACAACCTCGAACAGCATTCGGGAACTAGTAACTCAAATGATGTGGTACCCAATCCTACACATTTGAGTGAACCTCAACCAAATGCTACGACGGGTATGGAATCTTATGCTCAACATGATTTGGTCATGGTGCCTAAACATATTATTGATCAAATGCATATGGAAATTGAAAATTCTTTGTCAATTGAATTGTTCGACAAGTCTCTATGTTGAGTACATTCATTACTAGCAGATCAACTGATGTAATGGATTTATGTCAATGTAGTTTTAGAATTCAAGGAAAATAATATGGTTTTATACCAGGGTAACTTTATTTTCTTGAAAGTATTTTGTTATCGAAAATACTAATATTTGAACTTATTTCTGTAGAAATGGCTCAACCCGAAAACGATATGTCTATAAGTTCTGCGTTCAAAGCTCTCTTTGATCGTCCTGAACTTACTGGCCCAAACTTCAATGATTGGTATCGCTCACTAAGAATTGTCTTGAGATTAGCGGGTACTATCGATATCTTGACTACTCCTTATCTGGAGGATCTTGCTGAAGGAGAATCTGTTACGCAAAGGCTTGAACACGCTGCTAATGTTAAGAAGCACTCTGAGGTGGCTGCCTTAATGTTAGAAAAAATGGCTCCTCCACTTCAACAGAAGTATGAGCTATTTTCACCTAAGAGAATGCTTGATGAGCTCAAGGCTATGTTCAAAAAGCCGCAAGCTGTGGAGATCTACGATTTAGAAGATGCTTTGCATAGTTGTAAGCAAGCTCCTGGAAAGTCCGTAAGTGCCCATTATATGGAGATGAGGGGTTATATGGAACAGCTCATTGCACTAGGACAACCCTATGATCATAATATGGCTATCAACTTGATCAATAAGTCCCTTAACAAGGACTTCAATGATTTTGTTCGAAACTATAATATGCATTGCACGGGGAAGACAGTTAATGATTTGCATGCAATGCTCGTTGACTAGAAAAGGGATTGAAAGACAAGGCATCTACCTCTACGTCTTCTGTACAAACTATACAAAAGGGTAGAGTGAGTAAGCCAAAACCGCATGCGAATAAGAAGAAAGGCAAAGGTAAGGGTGATAAGAGAAAACAAGTTGCGACTTATTCAAACCTAAGAAGAACTTTGTTAAAAGGAATAATCTCAGAAAGATGAGACTTGTCACCATTGCAAGGCAAGTGGTCACTGGAAGAGGAATTGCCCTCTTTACCTTGAAGAATTGCAAGAAATAAAGAAGAAGTCTGAGCAGAGCGTTGTAGCTTCAGGTACTTTATTTATGATTGAATTGTTCAATTTAACATACAAATTAAATTCCTGGGTATATGATACGGGATGCGGTATTAACATTTGTAATACGCTACAGGGGTTTAATCTAGAAAGGAAGCTATCCTATGGGGAACAATTTCTGCAAGTGGGCAATGGTGCACAAGCAGCAGTTGAAGCTATAGGAACTTTTAATCTAGTTTTACCTTCGGGTTTAGTACTGAGATTAAATGATTGTGATTATTCACCTACAATTGTTAGGGGTGTCATTTCCTTTTCTTGTTTGTTAAATGATGGATTTGTTCACACGATTGATAATAATGGAATTTATGTTTGTAAAAATTGTATTTTCTATTTTAATGAAATTTCTGTTAATGGTGTGTCTGAATTAGACATGCATGATAATGAATCCAAGAACAATAAATCTGTGTTTAGCATGAGTAAGAAGAGAAAGTTTGACAAGAACTATTATTATCTTTGGCATTGTAGACTTGCCCATATTGGGAAGACTCGTATACAAAAGCTTCAACGTGAAGGTCTTTTGGAAAATATCAATGATGAATCATTTGATAAATGTGAGTCTTGTATCTCTGGAAAGATGACCAAGAAACCTTTTAATAGCAATATTGAAAGAGCTACTGATCTACTTGTACTTATACATACTGATGTGTGTGTGGACCACTTAGACATGTGTGAAGGAAAGGTGCTAGCTACTTCTTAACATTTACGGATGATTATAGCCGTTATGGTTATGTTTATTTACTTAAACATAAACATGAAGTATTTGAAACATTAAAAGTGTTTAAAGCAGAAGTAGAACTGCAATTAGGGAAGAAGATTAAAGCTCTTCGTTCTGAAAGAGGTGGTGAATATTTAAGTCAAGAGTTTATAGATAATCTAAGTGAGAATGGAATTGTTCAACATCTTACTTCTCCCTATACTTCACAAAAAAATGGTGTATCTGAAAGGAGAAATCGTACATTATTGGATATGGTGTGATCTATGTTTAATCTTACAACTTTATCTTTATCATTTTGGGATTATGCTCTAGAATCTGATGTTCGCATTTTAAATATGGTTCCCACAAAGAAGGTCGATAAGACACCATATGAACTATGGCATGGCATCAAGCCATATTTGTCTTATTTAAAGATCTGAGGTTGTGAGGCATATGTGAAACGTGACTCGGGTGACAAACTCCAACAACGATCCGAAAAATGTATCTTTGTAGGATATCCTAAGGAAATTATGGGTACTACTTTTATTATCCACCTGAGAACAAAGTGATTGTTGCTAGGTATGGAGACTTCCTTGAATCTGATCTTGTAAATCAAGAATTCAGTGGGAGAAATTATGATCTTGAGGAGATTTATATAGATACATTACCTTCTGAAAACGCTAGCGATGTAATTCTTGTAGAACCAGAAAGTCTGGCGGTTCCACCAGAATTAGTTCCTCTGCGTAGATCCGCAAGGATTAAAAACGCAAACGTAAATAGCAATATATGTCTTAACATAGAGGATGATGATGAGTTAGGGGATCTTGGTGAACCTGCTAATTAAAAATCCGCCATACTTGATCCTGAAAAGGATAAGTGGATGGTTGCTATGGATGAGAAAATGAAATCTATGAAAGTAAATGATGTTTGGATTCTTGTAGAACCACCACCGAATGCTAAAGTAGTGAGACATAAGTGGATAAACAAGAAGAAAATCGACATGGACGGAAAAGTACAATCCTATAAAGCTCGTTTAGTAGCTAAAGGTTTTACTCAAACTTTTGGCGTAGACTACAAGGAGACTTTTTCTCCTGTAGCGGACTTAAGAGCTATTAGGATTGTCATAGCTATAGCAGCATACTATGATTATGAGATATGGCAAATGGATGTTAAAACTGCCTTCTTGAACGGTCTCTTAGATGAAGACATCTATATGCAGCAACCAGAAGGGTATGTTGATCCTGAGAATCCAGGACATGTGTGCAAACTTCAAAGGTCCATTTATGGTTTGACGCAAGCATCACGTCAACGGAATAAACGGTTTGACGAAGAAATCAAAAAGTTTGGATTTATTCAGAATCGTGATGAGCCATGTGTATATCGCAAAGCTAGTGGGAGTGATGTAGTATTCCTAGTCCTATATGTTGATGACATATTAATCATGGGAAGTAACATTCCAAGACTTAAAGTTGTTAAGGATTATCTTTGGTAAATGTTTTTCTATAAAGGATTTAGGAGAAGCTACATACATTCTGGGAATTAAGATCTATCGAGATAGGAAAAGACGGTTAATTGGTCTAAGTCAAGATGCTTATACAGATTAGATTTTGAAGAAGTATAATATGCATATTCCAAGAAAGGTTTTCAACCTATGGAAGTTAAGCATAGTCTGAGTCATAATATGGATGCATCAACTCCTGAAGAGGAGGCCTACATGAGGAAGGTGCCTTATGCTTTGGCTGTAGGATCTATAATGTATGCTGTTAGATGCACAAGGCCTGATGTGGCGTTTGCTTAGAACTTGGTCAGTAGATACCAACAGAATCCAGGGAAGCTCCACTGGATTGTTGTCAAACATATTCTAAAGTATTTGAGGAGTACAAAAGATATGTTTTTGGTATTTGGAGGGAAACCAGACACAGAACTAAGTGTTACAGGTTTCTGTGATGCGTCCTGGCAATGTGATAAAGACGATACAAAGTGTCAGACGGGTTACGTTTTTGTTATCAATGGAGAAGCAGTTGACTGGAAGAGCAAGAAACAGACAACGATTGAAATGCATGCTACTCAATCTGAGTACATGGCTGCTTCAGAAGCTGCAATGGAAGTTGTTTGGATTAGGAAGTTTATTGAAAATCTTGGAGTGATTCCTTCAATTAAACAACCTATTGATATGTATTGTGACAACTCTGACGCAATAATATTTGCCAATGACCCTGGAGTCATGAAAGGCGCCAGACACTTTATGCGTAGACATCGCTACGTACGCGAACAAGTTGAAGCTCGTGAAATCAAATTGATAAAAGTTCACACATATGATAACGTAGTAGATCCTTTGACTAAGGCTTTGCCTAGACCAAAGGTAGTTAAGCATGCCAAGGCGATTAGGCTGCAAATAGCTAGCGAATTCATGCAATAAATCTGTGATTAGTATTTGGATAAAGGATGTTATGACATTATTATATAATGAAATAAAGTTTGCGCTTCGTTTATTTTTATTATTTAATAAGTGTATCCTATTTTACATGTTTTAATCCATGAATAAATGTTATGCTAAATGTCCGTTGTCAATTAATAATATGGGAATATTATTAAACTAAGACAAATCAAAATAGCGATAGAGTATACTTGAAAGTATATTGATTGATTTTGGATGATATTCGATGAATCGAATATAGGACTTATCCCAACTATATGTTTTTACTTTATGGATCTTTGTCATCAAGTAAAACATAAATAGTTATCCTTAGACTTGAGATACCAGGAAATTGTTATGAATCTAGTGCATCTATGTGGAATAATCTAACGCTAAACGTAACTGGTAGCTATAAGGATTATTTTCGGAAGTGTTGCAAAATTCATAAGTTTTGCTCGTAGTCAATATGGAATTTATTTCCTTCAATTTCGTTTTGGAATTTAATACAGCTGGGCCCCTCGTGGGATTAGTAAGATGTTTGTGTGGCCACACCCAAATTTGTTTTGGTAATCTTTCTAAATCTGTGAACGAGAAACAGAATGGTTAATGAAAGGAATGACTGAGATCCATATCCTTATTAATGTTGTATTAGAAATAAAAGGATAATAATAACGATGCAGAATTGTTAAAAGGTTTTGTCCAGGAAACCTTACTCGAGTTGTACTAGAGACATTGCTATGTGTAACTAGACGCTAGTCAATGTAATCATGATATTTGAAATATGTCCAAGTGGGAGCTGTAAGTTTATGGACTTATATTTAATAGTCGTGTGATAGGATCGAACTCGAGATTATGGGATTGCACACAATACGTAAAGAGTTAATTTAATTAATAAATATATTTGTTGTATTTATTAATTTATTTAATAAATATATTTATGTATTTATTAATTTAACCGAGAAAGTAACTATATGACTTTAACAATCGTTAATTAATTAATAGCTAAGTATAAACTGTTGGGAATAAAATGTAGCCAGTACACTTGGACGCTGACAAGAGTAATCGGGACGTTGATAAGAAGAAAACAAGCGTTGACAGAACAAGCGTTGACAGGAAGATGTCAAGCGTTGATAGGATGAAGTCAAGCACTGATAGAAGACTTAGTCTACACGTATTATGTTTCTAGTTTGTTTCTAGTAAAGATATGATCGACAATGTATTTTCTATGTTTATCTTTACCTAGAATAGCTGATACGTAGACTCTTGTACAAGGCTTCTTATTCTATAAAAGGAGACCTTTAGGGTTTTGTTTCAAATAAGTTTTCATACGTTTTAACACTTTCATTGTACTCAAGTTTGTTCTAATCAATTAAGTTAAAGTTTGGTTTACATTGTTTGTGTGTTCTTGTTTGAGTATTAATTCCGCATAATACTTAAATTATTTTATACACAACAAGTTTTCTCTACGTATTAAACTTGATTCAATCTCGTTTACACAAGCTAAATCGATCTAAGTTTGGGATCAACAAGTGTTCTCAGAGCTTGTTGAGAAACTTTGATCTAAAGAACACAAGAACCCTAAATCGCCAAAAACCCTAATTTTCTCAAAACTCTAAAAACAACATGTCTACCCCAGAAGTAAACTCCTCCTCCTCCTCAACCCTCAACATCAAGATTCTCATGCTAGACCTAGACAATTTTGAGCTGTGGAAGTTTAACTTTGAACAGTATCTACAAATCCATGATTACACCCTATGGGAAATTATTGAATATGGAAACACATTCAATAAAGCTCAAAAGATTGCAGCTGTCATCTTACAAAGAACAAATGTTCAAGGCTCTACTGAAGAGGATCGAAGAGAAAAACCTGAAGATGGTAGAGCTGTCTCAACTGAGGACATAGCAAAGAGAAGGTGTGACATGAAAACCCTAAGTATTCTGAAACTCTCTTTGGGACAAGAAAATCAGCACAAATATAGAAGCTATGAGTCTGCAAAAGATCTTTGGGCAGCTCTTGAAGTTGCTTATGGTGGTAATGTTGATACTCTACAAGAGAAAAAGAAGCAACTCTTGCATGAGTATGCTGTTTTCAAAGCTCAACCCAGTGAGAAGCTAAGCAGTGTGAGAAGCAGACTTCTTGACATTACAAGCAAGATGTCCTTCATAGGAACAGTGCTTGGTGATGTTGACATTATCACCACTTTTCTTAAAAGTCTTGGTGAGGCATGGAAGATTGAAGCAAGATCTATAATTGCTAATAACACTCACAAAAGTTCTACTTTTGATGATGTTTACAATAAACTGAGGCTGGTGGAGAATGAAACTCTTTTGGATCATGGAAGCAAGTCTACGAATGGAAACATGGCCTTCTTCTCACATAGTGAAGGTCAATTTGATCAAAAGGAGTCATACATGCACCCCGTTACTGGATCAACTTGTGTCAACGCTGGATCAAATCCTGTCAACGCCTCACATTCAGACGTTGACACATACAAAGTTGGCTCACCAAGAGTTAAGCCTGCTGGTATTGATCTAGATACTATGTGTGCATACATTGCTACATTGCCCAATGGTTCAGTGATTACATATGAGGACCTTGAGCAAATTAGTGATGAACATTTGGAGGAGATGGACATAAAGTGGAATATGGCCCTTGCTAGCATAAGGGCAAATAGATGGAATAGAAGATTTTAGAAGAAGTTTACTTTTAATGCCAAGGACACTGCTGGATTTGATAAATCCAAGGTTGAGTGTTACAATTGTCATCGTATGGGACACTTTATGAGAGAATGCATATCTCCAAGAAGATCTGATGCTGGAAAACCCTCAAGTCAAATTATTAAGGCTCAGGATTCCAAAGCCATGGTTGCAATGCAAAAAATTGATGGTGTTGGATGGGATTGGAGCTACTTGGCTAAGGATGAGGAAGAGAACAAAGCTTTGGTTGTAGAAAAGGAAGAAGAAGAGCATGTTCACTATGCTCTCATGGCACACTCCTCATGTTCATTAGACAATGAGGTATATGATGATGCATTTTGTAGTAAGGATTGTCGTCTAAATACTGAAAGACTTAACAAAGAAGTTTTAAAATTGACAACAGATGTGGTAATGAAAGATGCAAGTTGTCTAACTATCAACTTGCTCTTACTCAAACTGAAAAGACTGTAGCTGAGTATAAGAAAATGGAGCTTGACCTAAAAGATGAAATCAATATTTTAAAACATGATTTAAATTCTAGTATTGATATTAGAAACATCATGGAGAGAGTCAATGCTGAATTACAGGCTAAGTTAGATGAGGCTATCAAAAATAAGGATAATGTAGACCTTAAAATTCAGAGATTTGATAAAGCCTCACAAACCCTAGAAAAATGTGTTAGTGAACAAAGGGATTCTAGGGATATGACTGGGATTGGGATGAAAGAGTATACTAGTGTTCCACCACCTGCTGGGAACTTCTATGGTGTTCAAAGAAAGGACTTGTCTTGGACTGGTTTACTAGAACTCCAAGAAGAGGAATTTATTCCTCCACCAAGAGTTCTTACCCCAGTAGAGGAATACAGGCAGAAGTTGACTGATTTGGACCAATGGAAGAAAGCCAACCCTACCTTGTTTGTTAAGGGTGGCATGCTTAGTGATAGCCCAAAAGAGTCTACACCCATCAAAGTGACAAACCCAACCACTGGCAAGACTGTTGATCTTGGCTTAAACGTTGATATAAAACCTAGTATTAAATATGCAGAAATGTATAGAAAACCTAGGTCACCAAAAAGCCAAATTAGTGATAATGGAACGGGTTTCTTTTCTTCTAGACCTAGAGTTATGTCTAGAAAAGCCTGTTATACTTGTGGAAGTTTTTTACATTTAGCCTATAAGTGTGTCAATGCTTCAAAGGTCAACGCTGACAAAAAGTCAAACATTGTCAAACCCAAATCTTTTATCCGGCAAAATTTACAAGTTGTTAGGCCAGCCCCATTCTTTACTAAAGGGTCTAATACTTATGGACAAAGACCTTTTCAGAAGACCAATACATGGTCTAATAGACAATGGGTTCCTGTAGCAAACCCTAGGTTCAACGCTGATAAGGGTAATTGCAGCGTTGACAAGACCAAATCAAATGCTGACAGAAACGTTGCCAGACCAAATACTGGCAAATATTTGCAACCAAAGGGAAAGGGGTCTAAAGCTTCTTCTAGCTTGACATGGAGACCTAAGCAAGACCAAAACCCTAATTCAGATGGGATTTCTATGACCTGTAACAGATTTCATTATATTTCAAAGGTCATAACAAAACCAATTGGGGTTAACTGGGTGTTTAATCCAAAAAGGGATGAACAAGGGGTTGTCATAAGGACTAAATTTGTTCTTGTTGAACAACCAAATGAATCCAAGTCTACTTAGGCTTGGGTTCCCAAAGAAAACTAATTTGTTTTCTTTATGTGCAGGGCATTCAAAAGCAGGTTAATGATTATGGCTATTGGGATAGTGGATGCTCTAGGCACATGACTGGGAAGGAAGATTATCTCACAAACTTCACTCCCATTAAGGATGGTGACAAAATTTACTTTAGAGGCGGATATGGAACTATCACAAGCAAAGGAACTCTTCTCACCAACAATTTACGTTTTGAAAACGTGTTTCTCGTAAAAGAACTTGACTATAATCTGTTTAGTGTATCACAAGTTTGTGATAACAAAAATAAGGTTCTTTTTACTGATACTGAATGCTTGGTGTTGAGCAATGATTTTAAAATACCAGATGAGAAATTCATTGTTTATAGAACACCTAGGCATAAGGACATTTATAATGTGAATCTTAATGGAATTAGGATGAATAATAACTTGTCATGTCTATATGTTAAGGCTTCAGTTGATGAGAGTAATCTTTGGCACAGGAGATTAGGGCACATTAAGTTTAAAAATATAAACAGACTTGTGAGACATGGTTTGGTTGATGGTTTGCCTGAAAAGGCTTTCCACAATGACCACTCTTGTGTTGCATGCCTTAAAGGCGAACAACACAAGATCTCATTTAAGTCTAAACATGTGCACTCTAGTTCTAAACCACTTCACTTGCTACATATGGACTTGTTTGGTCCAACTAATATAGAAAGCTTAAATGGTAAATCTTACTGTTTTGTCATCACTGATGATTTTTCTATATTTACTTGGACTTTCTTTTTAGCCTTGAAAAGTGACACTGCTGATACCTTGATTAAATTTATTACCCAAATAGAAAAGAAGTCTGGTAATGAGGTTAAGATTCTTAGAAGTGACAATGGTGGTGAGTTTAGAAATAAGTTGTTAGATGATTTTTGTGCCAAGAAAGGGATTACTAGACAGTTTAGTGTAGCTAGAACCCCACAGCAAAATGGGGTAGCTGAGAGAAAGAATAGAACCCTCATAGAAGCAGCTAGGACTATGTTGGCTGATGCTCACTTTCCCATTGCTTTTTGGGCTGAGGCTGTGAATACAGCTTGTTATGTTCAGAATAGGGCATTAGTCAACAAGATTCATAACAAAACACCTTATGAGTTACTTTGGGGAAGGAAACCTAATATTGGTTTTCTTAAACCTTCTGGATGTCATGTAGTTGTGTTGGATACTAGTGATGCCTTAGGTAAATTTAGTGCTAAAGGTGATGAAGGCTACTTGATGGGTTATTCAGTGCAAAGTAGAGGATATAGAGTTTACCTTAAGAAAGAAAAACGTATACTTGAAAAGGTGCATGTTAGGTTTTTAGAAAGTAAACCTAGTGATCCTGAAAGTGGTCCAAATTGGTTATTTGACTTGGAACCTCTATCTAGGACTTTGAATTATATGCATGTTACTAATCTAAACATTGTGAAGGTAACATCAAATGTTGTGGAAGAACCAGTTGTTGATGTTTCAGGTACACAGGTTAATGAAGAGGTTGGATCACAAGCAGACAAATCATCCCCCATACTTGAGTATGTTACTATTCCCATATGGACATATGCATTTGTTGCTTCTGCTGCTGCTGGAAAGGATAAAGGTGGTCCCCAGGTATCACCAGTTGACAACATGCATGATCTTTCAGGCGCTGACAAAAGAAAATCTGGCGTTGACAATACAAATTCAGGCGTTGATGGCTCAAACGTTGACAGCCATGGTCCAGGCGTTGACAGCTCTTTTGACCATATTTTCTCTTCCAGTAATTTTGAACAAGGTGAACCTTCAAACAGAAATGGAGAGGTTCATTCAGATGTTGATGGAAGAGAGTCTGAAGAGGATATTGGTAACATGGAAGATGAGATTGAGGACAACACACTTATTGAGGGAGGAGTGCTTACTTCTACAATCAAAAATCACCATCCTTCTCTAATCATTGGTGATGTTATGACTCTTGTTCAAACTAGAAGATCTCATCAGAATCTTGGAGGATTTATTGCCAATATTCACAAGAAGGTTGATACCCCTCTTGTTCAAGCATGTTTGTTTGCCTGTTTTCTGTCACAACAGGAACCCAAGAAGATTTTTGATGCTCTCAAAGAGCCAAGTTGGGTGGAAGAAATGCAAGATGAGCTTCACCAATTTGCTATTCAGGATGTTTGGGAGTTGGTTGATTGTCCCAGATATGTCAGACCTATTGGGACAAGATGGGTTCTTAGGAATAAAAAGGATGAAAGAGGCATTGTGGTCAGAAACAAGGCACGTTTAGTGGCTCAAGGATATACACAAGAGGAAGGGATAGACTATGAGGAGGTATTTGCACCATTTGCAAGGATTGAGGCTATAAGAATTTTTTTAGCTTATGCTTCCTACATGGGCTTTACAGTCTATCAAATGGATGTGAAGAGTGCTTTTCTCTATGGCACAATTGCAGAGGAGGTTTATGTAATGTAGCCTCCTGGTTTTGAAGATTCAGAACATCCAGACAAGGTGTATAGAGTCAAGAAAGATATGTATGGACTTCATCAAGCCCCAAGAGCAAGGTATGGCACATTGTCCACCTATCTGGTGGAAAATGGATTCAAAATGGGCACCATAGACCAGACCTTATTTACAAAGAAGACTGGTAAGGATTTCTTGCTTGTTCAGGTCTATGTGGATGATATCATTTTTGGCTCTTCTAGTCCAAAGATGAGTGAAGACTTTTCCAAGCTTATGACAGACAAGTTCAAGATGAGTGCAATGGGGGAGATGAACTTCTTTCTAGGATTAGAAGTTCAGCAGAAAGAAGATGGTAGCTTCATCTCTCAAGATAAATATGTAGCAGAAATCTTGAAGAAGTTTGGCTTCTCCACATGAGAAAAGGGCTAGCACTCCTATGGATAAAGAACACCCTTGGGGAAAAGTTGGAGATGGAAAAGAAGTGGATGTCAGGCACTATAGATCAATGATTGGTTCATTGATGTATCTTACAACTTCAAGACCTGACATTATGTTTGCTGTGTGTGCATGTGCACGCCATCAAGTGACTCCCAAAGAGTGTCATCTTCATGATGTCAAGAGGATTTTTAGATACCTCATATGTTATCCAGACCTAGGATTATGGTATCCAAAGGATTCACCATTTGAGCTTATTGCATATTCAGACAGTGATTATGGGGGTGACAAGTTTGATAGAAAATCCACAACTGGTGGATGTCAGTTTCTTGGGAGTAGATTGATCTCTTGGCAATGCAAGAAACAAACAGTGGTGGCCAACTCTACAACTGAAGCAGAGTATGTTGCAGCAGCTGCTTGTTGTGGATAAGTCTTATGGATTCAGAACCAGCTGTTAGATTATGGGTATAATTTCATGCATACCAAGATTTTTGTAGACAATAACAGCACTTTATGCATTATTAAAAATCCTGTACATCACTCTAAAACAAAACACATAGAAATTCGACATCATTTTATAAGAGATTGTTTTGAAAAGGGTTTAATACAACCAGATAGGGTTGACACAGAAAAAAATGTGTCTGATTTATTAACGAAACCTTTTGATACTGGAAGATTTCAATACTCCGTAAGAAGTATTGGAATGATCAATCTTACTTAATATGTGTTTTGGGATCATGGTGTAAAAGTATGTACAGGATATGCATTGTTATTGGTCTTTATGTGAAATTAGATTTTCCACTTTATTTGTCTAACGCTGACAAAGGTTATTTTAACGCTGATAAGTGTTATCGTGACGTTGTCAGCAACATGTTAGTTTTGTGGTTTTTGATCTAATTGTGCAGGCGTTGTTAGCATTGTACCATTGGATACAGAGTTGCTTATGGATCCTTGGAGCCTTATTGAAGCATGTTTTATTTTATGGATGATGGTTGGAATATTTATATTCCTATCTTGACATAAATTTTTATTTACATGCATAATTGGCAACTTTTGTATCATAGTTTAAGGGGAGGTTTAGGAACCTTCAGGACTTTTGGGTATTCTTATGATACTCTTATCACAATTCTAGATTGTGTCCACTTGTGAGTATGAGTTAGTTTACTATCTCATGAGGCACCGTAGCATGCAAAGTTGATATACTATGCATGCTGCCAAGACCTGTTTGGCCTAGAAGTGGATGTGGTCTGTTGGGAGACTTGGGTATGATTTATATTGGGCTTACCTGGGAGTTACAAGGGATTTTATGAGATAACTTAACTGTTGAGAATTTGGTTAGCAAGGGACACTAGAGGACTGTTATGTCTATCTTGCATAAGCAAGTGTGCATAATTGGACAGTGTTTGCTGCCCTATAGTAATTTTCAGTTTATAGGTTATCTTCAATAGGATAAATTACTCTGTTAAGGTCCTTTTTCATTTTTATTATTTTTATTTTTGGACGTTGACAGATATATTTCCAAGCGTTGTTGTGACCAATTTAGACGTTGACATGGCTTTTACCAACGTTGACAAGAATATAGCCGTTGGGCGTTGATGGGTTATTTTTGATCGTTGACACTCATTGGGTCCTACCCAGTTGTTATTTTTGACGAAAATTGGGGCCGTAATTTTGGGAGTTGATAAATTTTAATTAATGCACAAGATAACTTATTTTCTTTTCAATATTTTCATCATTATATTTTGAAAATACTTGCCTCATTTTTTACCAATCACATGTGTCTATCACTCCTATATATTTGGCTCCTACTTTTTAAACAGGGTACTCTCATATTCTTGTATAACAACTTTTCTCCTATACTTCGTCTTTTATAATCTTTCACAAACAGCTTTCTACATCAATGACGCCTAAGTTTAAACCAAGTGACTTGGTATTGGGATTCAGAAGTCAGCATAATATGATTGCTTATTTGGAGGCTGATGATGCTCTGTTTCCTCAATACACCCAGATGGTGGCGTATTTGAATGCATCTCCTTTACGGTATGCTCTTTCTCATGGTCCTATCATCCCTGTCACTCATATTAAACAGTTTTGGAACACTGTCAGTTCCTCAACGCTTAATAATGTGACTACATTAACAGCTATTGTCCATGGGCGTTCTTGGGTGGTTACTGAAGCCTTGGTTCGCCAGGCTTTGCATCTTAATGATGCAGATGGTATAACCACTATTCCCATTGGTGAAATAGAACAAGGACTCCAAGCTTTGGGTTATCCTTTCCCTAAAGAGGGAACTTTAAACAAATATCATAAACAGGAATTTCCCCCAGCTTGGAAGTACTTAATACATGTCATCCTTCAATGTTTGAGTCCCAAATGTACTACACACAATAAAATTAACAGATCAATTGCTAGTGCAATTGTGTGTATTACAAATGGGCAAAAGTATAATTTTTCTAAACTAATTTTTGATGGCATGTGTAAAAACAAAGGTAATAAGATGACTTTGGCTTACCCAAGATTTTTACAAATGATTTTTGATGAGCAAATGTACTGCACAAGGGATCATGATGATTTTTATGTGATCCCTGTGCAAAAGAAAGCTATTTTTAGTAAGATGAACTCACCCCCTCACAAAGACTTACCCCTTACCCAAGCTATGCTTGTTGTTATTGCAGCAGCACAACCTCACCCTGACCCACAACTTGACCCAATACCAGACCCCTTACCTTCACCTCAACACATGGAACTTGATCAAGAATCTTTCAACGCTGACACGTTAAATGTTGGTGTTGACACTACTAATCCAAACGTTGACACCTTTCCATCACAGACCCAAACACCCCTTAACCTTCAAACTACCACCCAATCCACATCATCTTCTCCACCCCCAGACTATAGGATGGAAAAACACCAAAGGACCATTGGAGTGTTCTCCTCTGGTGGTCCTAGCCATGTTGCAGAGAGAACCACCACCACAAGTGTGGTTGGTGATATGGGTGAGGTTAGGACTATTGGTGCTAGCTTAGATGCAGGCCAAGCCAATCCTAACATCTTTATGACCTCATCCATGCCCCATGACTCTACTTTGGGAGGTCAAATACCCATTCTAGAGGAGGGCAGATTGGAACCATACACAATGTTGGAATTGATGGTTGTCTGCATTAGCTTGCAAAAGCAAAATGCAGACTGGTACAAACAGTCAGTACACAAGGCCTTGAACTCAAGCAATTGAGGGAGAGGATTGTTCTTTTGGAGGATGCTAACAATAGGCGTGGAATGGAGGATTCTTCCAAAGGGGAGGATGAGCAGATACATGTGAGTGACAAAGGCTCACATGATGGAGAATCTTTGGGTGTGGCTGAAGCTCTTACTTAATTGAAAAAGCAACCAGGTTTTGATGTACCTTTGGTTACTCCTACAAATTTGAACTTGTCCTTTACAGCAATGATGGAGCAGTTCACAAGAGGAACTAAGAAGAGTAAGGTGAGCGTTGACAAGCAGGTTTTGGACGCTAAAACACCAAGCGCTGACAAGAGTAAGTTGGGTGCTGACACACAGGATTTGAACGTTGACAGACCTGCAGATATGGTTGATGTATTCCAGTCATCAGCTATCATTAAGGAAGTGTCTTCACAGGTACCATCATCATCTTTACCCATTATTGATCCATTAAATAAGGGTAAAGTAATCATGGTAGAAGAAGAAGTTTCAAAGGATGCAGCACAAGTAGAGTTTGATTCAAAGTTGGCTGCACAACTTGTGGAACAAGAAAAGAAGAAGGTTGGTGAATCACCATTTGTAGTTACTTTTGAGGAACAAGAAGGAAGTGATGATGAAAGTTCAGATTCAAGTGTTATGATAATGGAACAACCAGAAAGACTTGAATATGGTGATGAGTTGGCAAGGGAGAGACTTAGAGAGTTAAAGTTACAGGTAGATTATGATATGCCAGAAGTTGCTCAGTTGTACCATGCTTGGGAATATAAGGTTATGGAGAATCCAGATATGACAATTTCAGATCAAATTTGGGGATTGGAGATTCTTCTAAGAGTTCAAAGATATTGCAAGGTAATTCTGAAGCATAAGGCTAGCAATGTTTTCTCACTGCTGAAGAGAGATAGAAGGGAGCTTTATTACATGTTGCTCAGATGTCATCAAACAGGATGGACATTTCAGAAATTTGCAGGGATTATCCTTTGAAGAATTAGAGTATAAGGCTTATCCCATTTGGGCAACAATGCAGGAAATGAATACTATCATACTTCTCTTAGATGAAAGGAGAGAAGAACTTACAGAAGAGATGGAGATTCAAAAGGCTATGATTGTTCCAAGGCCTTTGAAGAAGGGAGTTCCACTTGAGTTTCCTAAAGATTTAAATAAAGTGGCTCCTAGTGAAGCTGTTATAAGAAGGAGCATTAAGCTCTCACCCATGAAAGCTTCAGATATGGTACAAGTGTTACCTCTTGATGCCAGAAACCCTATCATTAGCTATGAAGAAGATGCAAGTAGGTTTTGGATGATTGGCAGATATGGGAAAGAGGTACACACATTTACTACTCTTATGTCTCTCTTTGCAAGTATGGATAGGGAGGACTTGGCAGACCTTTGAAGGTTATTGATGGCCAAATATGAGACTGAAGAACCTACTTCAGTCAATGGAATAAAGCTTTGGTCAACATTCAAAAGAATGTGTGCACCAGAAGAAGAAGATCCTGTTTAGAAGGATCTTGAGGATGATATCAGTGGACTTTAATGGCGTTTATATTCAGCTGCTGGTGTGTATTATTTGAGTTCTACAAAGTTTTCTGAATATCTTCTTGTGGATGTTGAGTATCCCATGTCCAAAGAAGTTTTTGAAAAGATGAAGACAACACAGCTGGAGATTGACTACTCAAGTGATGTGGCCAAAGATTTGATTAGGCATGTTTATTACCAATATGATAAGATTTGTAAGAATCCTCCTAGTTCTTAGTTTTTATTCAGAAACTTGATTGCTAGAGTAGATATCAAGTTTAGGGGAGGATTGTTGGGAATAAAATGTAGCCAGTACACTTGGATGCTGACAAGAGTAATCGGGACGTTGATAAGAAGAAAACAAGCGTTGACAGAACAAGCGTTGACAGGAAGATGTCAAGCGTTGATAGGATGAAGTCAAGCACTGATAGAAGACTTAGTCTACACGTATTATGTTTCTAGTTTGTTTCTAGTAAAGATATGATCGACAATGTATTTTCTATGTTTATCTTTACCTAGAATAGTTGATACGTAGACTCTTGTACAAGGCTTCTTATTCTATAAAAGGAGACCTTTAGGTTTTGTTTCAAATAAGTTTTCATACGTTTTAACACTTTCATTGTACGCAAGTTTGTTCTAATCGATTAAGTGAAAGTTTGGTTTACATTGTTTGTGTGTTCTTGTTTGAGTATTAATTTCGCATAATACTTAAATTGTTTTATACACAACAAAGTTTCTCTACATGTTAAACTTGATTCAATCTCGTTTACACAAGCTAAATCGATCTAAGTTTGGGATCGACATAAACGAATGTTAAATAAATATATAGTATGTGAAACAAAAGGAAAGAAGTTTGGAAGATTCTGGAACACCTCTAAGGGGTGTTATAGGCGGCCGATTATGGGCTCCACGGGCGGGGGGGGGGGGGGGGATTTGTTGCCTTTTATTTATCTTGGGTTATAAGGGTTGAGGCCTATAAATACACCTCCTTATCCTTCATAATTCACACAAAAATAATCTCTTCCCTCTCTCTTTTGGTTCGATCGCAAGACACACCCAACAAAGGGTTTCGGTTGCTTTTTCTTGGTTGATCGATTGTGTACGTAATTTAGTCCTAGCCCCTCTCTAGGGTTGTTGGGTAGATTATTTACATGCATTGTAACTCAGTTTTCACGTGCTAGAATCACGGTTAGCTCGTTGTATTATGTGTGTACAAGAACGTAATATAGTCTTACTTTAAACTATTTCTTGGTGTATACGGTATTAGCCTGAATTGGTGATTCGTTCTTCATCTTGTGGAATTGCTTTAGCGTAAAGGTATGTAACCCTAATTCGATTAATTATAATTGTGTTATTATTATGATCTTATTAAATTGCTTCCGCTATATGTGTTTTGATCTCGTTTAGAGTTTTATATAATTGTTATGGTAGTCATAAACCTTCAACAGCCCCTCTACCATATCTCTACAAATAGAAATGTCAAAATGCTAGATGGTGTATGAGAACATTCAAAGAGGTTAGTATACATATATGTTATTTCAAAGTCATGTACAAGTGATAAAAAAAGTACATTGAATTTGATTAGAATTACATAAATATAGTTTTTATTATTATTTTCACATTTTGATTGGTTTAGAGTTTAGATAATTAAAACAATTGAAATATTGCAAAACTTATTGTTTGATTTATGTGATTCTCAAATGATCAAATGAAAGAAAGTTAAAGAGTACCATACAATACATGTTAAAACCATGTCTCCTATAGTCATTTGTACTCACATTTCCTTTCATCTCAAACAGCTACATCATGTTTTTTTCTTAATCTTTACATAGTTCAAAATAATTAGATAGAGACAAACTCTCTCTATGTACATCCATTCGACTTTGTATCACCACATTACTCATTATTTTTTAATTTTCCACCGAAGCAACATAGGAATGAATACTATATACTCACTAAAGAAAAAATGACCCAATGTACAAATTAAAACAAGAGTGCATATAAGTTTTAATAATTACAACCAAATAAAAAACGGCTCTTTACCAATTACACATTTACTGATTTACATGTTTTGCCTACCAAATAATGTCACGATTAAGTATCTTATACCAATATTGTCTACCTCTTGACGTGGGCTTAGGACGAGTACCGTTAATTAAAGAACTCACCGCTCTCCATATTCGTTATATATGATCAAATCAACGTCTCCAGTTCGTTGAACTTGATCACTCCGAATCATCTTCGAGTCATTACCAACTGCAAATTTATAATCAGACCACCCCAAGTCTAGTAACATGTGGTAGTTGTAGGATATTCATATATGAAAAAAATATATAAAAAATGACAGTTCACCTCATTGAGTTGTCTCTGACTAGTCCATAGATCACGATCATCACCGTTAAGTGTAGGTACCTGATGTTGTACGTGGATCTCACTACTCGAGCTAGGTTCTATCTTCTACTCTATCAACTTCATTTACTAAGTTGTTCCTCGCTATGGTCACCACTATAAGACTTCATAATGAGATGACAAAACTAAGAAGAAAAGAAAACAAAAACAGACGAACGATTTTATATAACATGTTGCAGATGTACTTACAATGCCATGTTTCGCTCCACTACGTGAGCATGTGCAAGGTGTACGACGGCACAGGGCCCTAGTTTTTTGAGGGGCCTCTGATTTTCGAAAATCTTGATTGATATAAAGTCATGTTCGGATGATTTAAACGTGCCTGGTGTTTAAAATAAAGAATATACATCCTATTTTATTGTGAATGAGCCACTGTAACTTTGAAAAACGTAGCTTGGAGTTCTTTTTTAATGGAATCAACATGTCTGATGGGAAAGACGATCCAGTGTATTTGTGGGACCACCAATGTTTGTTTTACTATCTTACTTATAGAAACAAAAGTTGTACTACTTTAAGCCTTTTAATGTTATAAATTGACAAATCTAGTCCTTTATCCTTATAACTCTGAAATTAATTAACAACACAGTATACACTAAAGATTATAGTGAAATTGGTGTAAAAGAAATTGGCAAAAAGACTAAGAGATATACTACAAGTTGAAACAAAAAGTTACGGAGTAAAAACTACTACGAATACATTGTTTGCATAAAAAGATCAAGAGCCAACGGAATTTGTCTAATGTTATTAGAAATAAAACAATTTAAAATAGAAGTTGTTTTGATCGATCTATTAGATACTACACATGTCGTAT
Organism: Glebionis coronaria; assembly: GCA_025667525.1. Lineage (NCBI taxonomy): Eukaryota > Viridiplantae > Streptophyta > Magnoliopsida > Asterales > Asteraceae > Glebionis > Glebionis coronaria. The sequence continues at coordinate 290,790,312 of CM046880.1, read as the reverse complement.
TACTTATATTTTTAATGATGAAGGGCCTCAGAAAAAAATTGATTGATCTATTAGATACAACACATGTCGTCTTATTTATATTTTTGACGATGAAGGCCTCAGAAAAAAATTTGAAATAGGGCCTTATAAACTCACGGGACGGCCCTGCTACCCTATGGGGCCATGATCATCCTACAAAATAGAAACGTAACGCTAAGGTGAGAAATTAAACTAAATTAAAATACAAAAACATGTAATATTGAAAGAAATTTAGTCAAGTATATTAAGAACAAACTAAATTTGAAAATTGATGTTTTATATAGAGAAACCCATAACAATATACTTGGAAAAGTGCCTAGGAGACTTTACAAAGAAGAAAGAGACTATATAGACATATAGTCATACCATGGAAATTAATCACGGATGGGCCAAAGACTTTTTCTTCCTTTTGATAGTTGATACAATTATATCACTCAAATGCATTCACCATTTCATATTTTTTTTTCTCAAACGATACGTGTAAACTACTTAGGTGCTGACGTGGTGTTTGGAGAATGGGTGAGAAGTATTTTGTTGATGGTTTTTATATTATAGGTAGACTAGGTATTATTCTTTTCCGTTTTACGAACGACCCAAACATGTTTCACAATTGATTTTTAGGTGCACATGTGTTGTTTTAAACCAATAAACTAGAAGTTTGGTAGTGGTGTTACTGTTATATGAATGTCTCATAAGGTTGTAGATGAGAACCAATTCATAACAAATTCAAAATATTATAGATATTAAAGTTAGAGAAGAGTTATTTTATATACCATACTTTTTCTTGGATATGAGGGGATTTATCCCAACCATTCATCTCATTTCCATCTAATGGATGAGATTAAATATATTTTATTTTTTATTTATTTTTTATGTTTTAAATATCTTTTAAACCGTTAAGTGTTAAACGCAAATAATTATACCATCGCGACGAGCGTTTAATTATCTTTCTACCAATATGCACTATGATATACTTTCGAAGAAAAAAATTCGTTTTTTTTCTTCTTGTTAAAATTTACGTGAAATATCATATATGATAATACTGTTTCATCATATATGATAACAGTGTTAATCATATATGACATTGGTTTCTATCATATATGATAGGTTATATCATATATGATATTGTGTTACATCATATATGATATTAGTATCATATATGATAATTTTCGAAAACTTGAAAAAATGAAGAAAAATTTTTTGTCGAAAGTATATCATATAGCATATCTATAGAAAGATAATTAAATGCTTTTCGTAACGGTATTTTATCCGCATAACAATTAACGATTTAAAAGATATTAATGTTTGAAAAAAGAGTGTGAAAATATATATTGTGTTTAATCTTATCCATTAGATTAAAATGGATATGGAAAGTGGAGATTAGTCCCTTTGTATCCGAATACAGTTTAGTATCCAAATGAAATTAAATCTGTATGTAGTCAATTTAGTATCCAAATGAAGTTAAATTGGCTAAAAATATGTATGTAGTCTTTTTTTAACAAGATGGACCTAGTTGATCCATGAACCGATCAAGCGATTGGAAACCGGTTTGGCTAAACAAAATCTCGATTGAACCGGTAGTTAAACTGGTTAAATCGTGACCAAATAGCTCGATCAAGTCAATTAAATTAAAACAGATTTTTAAAACCTCAATGTGTGTTCATATAAAAGATAACCTTCATGAACTAATGTAATTTTTTAATTAAACGTTAATGTACATACACGTATGGACGATTATTTGTGTACAAAGAAGACGATGAAGTTGCAAGAATAAGGCAATAGAGTTACAAAGAAATTCTTATCATAGTTTCAGTAATAAGCCGTATCATTGTTGTTAATTGTTTTAAAGAATACACGATTTCTTATTATTGTTTTGGCTCAAGTTTTATATCTATTACACTAATTAGTTACATGCTTTCAACATGTTTTCTTTAACATCCGTTTTCAACATATTGATAGATAATTCGGTATTAGTATATATTCTTTAAATAAGGATAACTAATCAATCTATTTTACCTGATTAAAAGATTCACAATATAACTTAATTAAAAGATTCATAGTCCATTTTCTTTACTTAGCTAGTAGTCATCAACAACTTCGTCTTTTAATTGTCTTGGATCCTTATTATTGTTACCGCACTATTACCCTGCCTCCTCACACACTCTAATATATTTGAATAACTTGCAAGTCATCGCAACTAATCCGCGCATCTGTTTTCTATTGGGTAAAACATCTTAAAACTACGTAAAGCACACTTTAATATCATTGAACTAATAATAAAATTAAGTATACAAAATTACCCCACATAAATGATCATTTAGGAAAACATTAGAAAGTAATCTAAATTTAGCTCAACAATTAAGAGCATATTGTGCCCGTAACATATAAGCTTTTGACAAAAACTTACACTATAAAATATAATCAGAACTTTCTAAGATAACCTCGTTTCAAGAGACCAATTCAGAAGATTTTTTTGAACGAGACCAATTCAGAAGATTGATATAGAAGTTACAGTATATCCATAGGAGAAAAGCTAGAGAGTATCCCCAATGTGGACTTTTCAAAAGGCTTTTCTTCTACAAAGCTATTTCTTCTACGAAGTTTGACTCCCAATTTCTATGTCTTTTTTTTCGTAATATCGACAACTTGAGTAAGATAAGATTTAAAAATTTTATATGATGTCCTTGAAGGACATACTCTGACAAGTAAGCAATATCTTCTTGTATCTATAAGCTCCATTCTTCTTAAATGAGAGAATGCAATTTGTTGCCGTTGATGACTTAAAAGTCTTGCATCCCCATACCTATATTGCTTTACCCTATATTTTCTTCAACAACTCCCATATCTATCACATCATCTCTCTTAGACTTGTGGCTAAAAGTTCTTTTATACAGTATTGATTAAATGTTTTTAAGAAATAAAGTTATGTGAGGATCTATTAATTTTGTAAAACCCCAATTCATATATATAGCACCTTTGCAACATAGGTGCAGTTTTAGACTTTGAATTTCCCTTTCCAGTTATCCCATAGTATTGACTAACAACTGGTTGATAATAAAGTAAATTTTACTATAAGACCATCAAAACCAATAATAATGTATCAACATTAAAATTAGTTTATCTTTAAAGTTTAGTACTGGTACATCATAAGTTCATAAAGCAATCAATTATCATCAAATTGGACCCAAAAGATTGTGGTTCTTTTATCTAATACACATATGAAAATAAATTCTATAAAAATATAAAAGTAACCATTCCTTGGCAAGTTGAAATAATATCCATACCACCTCAACATACAAACATCAAAATCTCAAAAATCAAGAAACGTCATCTCTACAAAAGAAACTTTCAAGGTAATTAGAAATCGAAAATACTATTTAAAACATTTTCAAAAAATCACACACATCATATCATATCTTTTCTTGTTAAGTTAACCTGCAATCTAGACAAACACGAAAAAGCAAATAATAAGGACAATATTACTTATATTTATCTTTTTTTTCCTAGCATTGTTAAAAAAAACTTATAGAATGGTTACATTTTACCTTCACTTTGTTTCCTCTAGTCCCATCAGCACCTCACCATAGCTGCACAGATTCAAACGAAATATAAACCAAAACAAATATTTACGGCAAAAACATAAATAAAAAAACGTCAAAGTAAAAATAGACCCAAGAATAACTTACAGATTTCATGAGATGCCGTCAGATTAGAAAGTTGTCAGAGCGACAGGTTAAGGTGTTGGAAAGCCAAGGCTATTAGACTATATTTATTGGTGATTTCTAACCAACCGGTTGGAGGTAGAAAAGGACACAATAAATTAATATAGTATTTAAAGTACACAAAATGAAGAGAGATATGTTCACGAACCGTTCACCTGTTGGGTTAAATCGGTTATAGTCTAGGAATTAGTAAAAGGTCTAACCAAGTATTATAGGATACGTGGGTTGTTCCTGTAAACTAGGAAATAGTGGTGCTTCCTTTTGTGTTTAGTATAGTACAAATAGAATAGATTGTCACTTGATAAGTTGTATCAATTTTCCTATTAATAAACAAAGCATTGAAAACCTAGTTTGTTGTTTTGATTGGTGTTCGTTTGGTGCTAGTCCGGGTTTAAGAGGGGCTGATTCCATCATTTGGTATCAGAGCGTAGGGCTCGTACCGGGGAAGCCTCCGCCACCGGCGGGTGTGTCGGTCGGTGGAGGGAAGGTTTTGAGAAGTTTTGGACAGCGGGGGCTGTTTCATGACTGTTTAAAGTGCCGTAAACGGAGGCTTTATGGTATTTTTCGGTTGGCCGTTATCGCAGAGGACCGATTAAGATGACGGGGTGACTAGTGATAAGCACTTGTGATCCGCGGCTGTTAGTAGTTGATTACCTGTGGTGATCACAACAAACAAGAAAGTAGAAAGGTTGATCACCTAGTGATTAAAAGGAAAGAAAGTTACTTTCAGATTTTGATTATTCCAACCTAGCCACATGTTACAGTAGGAATGGCCAATCAAACTCCTAATCATTATTCATCCCATATGTCTGATTCAACCCATACACATCATCATTTATTTACTTTCAACACACAGTAAGCTTTGTTCAAGCAATGTTTATGAAAGAATATTTACATCGATCAGATATACATTAAATACTGTATAACAGTAAGCTTTCTGAAACAGCGATGATCACCGGTGTTAAGAAAAGCAAAGTGAAAAACTTTTGAGCAGGGGTGGTTGAAGAAAAAGAAGAGGCGTGGAAGAACAAAGAATATACATATATTAACAATGTTAGGTTTATAACTTTATATGTCATTTTTAAACAGGATATATTAAGATGCTCAATGGCCCAGCCCATTAAAGTTATAATTTTAATACTAATTATCACATTTAAGACATATCTTAATTTTTTTTATGTTATAATCTTTTATAAAAGAAGTAATATTATTGGTTGGATTGGGTTGGGTTGGGTTGTTGATAAATGGTAAAAGTGTTAAAATAGGTTGTATGTATTGTTTGTATATGTAAAAGAGTAAAAAAAATAATATTTTAATCAAGGGTTGGGTTGGGGGAGATTGCGAATAAACGTAGTCTTAGCACTCGGGACAACCGATTGATGGATGTTATGGATACGTCAAGTGGGTCGATTAAATATTTGTAAATGCTGTTAGTGTGTCTTTTTTATTTATAGTCTTAGTTTTCTACTATTAACTAGAGTATAAATGTCTGAACGTAGGATATATAACGAAAAATAAAAGATTTAAAGTACTATATAGTTTGACATATTTGAAACGTTAGAATGTGATATGTATGCTCAAAAGATTATATATGTAATATATCATTAACTTTTTACTTGACATGTTAATTACGAGTATCGCGTGTTATGATTATAGGAACCGTAAAACTAAGATTCTGCGATCATAATAATTTATATTATATATATTTTTAATAACAACTTTACAAATAAAAGAATAATAATGATAGTTTTAATTGAAATAACTCTAAGTAATAATAAACCACTTTATATAAAAATAGTATTACGAATTTACGATAATTGATCGTGAAAAGTATTTGTTAATCTATGTAATATTTATTATAATCTCTATTTATAAAAATAGAGACGGTGTAATATTGTTGAAAATCTAACATTTTCATATTTAATTTAAATAAAATATTGAAATAGGGAACAAGCGTATTAGTCACAGGGTCATGAGCAGTGGCGGACCTAGGAATTTAGAGTAGGGTGTGCACTATTTTGTTAAAAATATCAGTATTTTTTTTTCGGGTCGGAATTTTCAAAATTCCTGGTTATGCGCGTTTACTCTTACGTTATGGATCCTATTTACAAAAACAAGGAATATAGCCCATGCTTCGTGGCGGAGGGTGCAAGAATAATGGCTGTAATGGATCGATAATGCGAAAGATTGTTGGTGTCAATGACTGGATTTGCAAAAAAAACGAATAACCGCAAAGACTATTTCGATAATGAAAAACTGAAATATAAATTAACTTTCAACATTTAAGAGGCGGCTTTGCGCATTTGTTTTACTTATTTAGGTCCTCGGCCATCTCTGTTTTATGACATCGTTCGCGACATATATCTCGTGTTTCGTGGCGGAACGTGTAGGACAAACGTTGCAGTAGACCGATAATACAAAAAACTTTTCGCGTCAATGAACGGTTTTGAAAAGAATAGTTAGCCTGAAGGACTACTTTTGTAAGATTTTTTAACATATGTATTAACCTTTGACATTTTCTTATAAAATCATACGTATATCAAAAGGTTTGCGATATTTGGCTCGTTTGGTTCGAAATTTGACGATCTTTTCAATGGTATTTTTTCTTTTCGGATGACTTGATAGTTACACCTTCGATATTTAATAACTAAAGTTTGTTGTATTGAAAAGGCATAAATAATAAAATGTTGAGGGTATGTTTCGTAAAAATTTCTTTACTTGAAGATTGAAGAAAGCACATTTAAAATCCAAACGACACATACCATGAAACAAAATGACATTTAAAATGACGTTACGACGTCGTTTTCTGCTATATTCAATATATATATAATGGGGTTTGATTTTTCATGTACGTGTTATTTCAGGCTATAGAAGTTAGCTAATTTAGATTGATTTGAACTTGGTATTGGCTGGACAAAAAATCAAAATAACAACTAGATAAAAAAGAAGATAAAAAAGAAACAAACACTAATAAATTACTTGGTAGATCGTAAGTCATACATGATCAATCTCAATGTGAATCTTTTATATAATTAAAAAAATAAATTATATAGAAATTTTAGTAAAAAGTAGAGGTTGTATAAAAATCAATCAAATTAATCAAATGGCTTGATTTTGATACATAAGCAAAATTGAGCGATGTGTTTGCGGGCAAAAAAATCAAAATTAAATTCAATTTAATTAAAATTAAAAAATTTGGTGGAGGAATTTAATGAAAACACACAAAAATATATGTGTCAAATTTCTGAAAATAAAAAACATAATAAAAAAGATTAGATGATTAATAAAACTTTAGTAATTGACTTTTAAATAAATTAGATGGACTTAATTATAAACTTATAATTTTTTATATTTTTTAATGACTTTATAAAATAAACAAAATACATCTTTAAAGTTTATATCTGAAAGTTTATGGACATAAAATTAATAGTCGTGTAATAGGATCGAACTCGGGATTACGGGATTGCACACATTACGTAAAAGGTCAATTTATTTATTAAATATATTTATTATATTTATTAAATTAAACCGAAGCTTAACTAACGATCGTTAAATAAATTAAGAGTTAAGAAAAACGATCGTTATGGAATTAAATAGAAGAGAAAAGAAGGAAACGGAAAAGTTCCGGAAGCTCCTTGGGTGGGCTTGTGACCGTCGGCCAAAGGGACCAAAAAAGGAAGGAAAAAAGGATTTTGTTTCCTAATTCGTTTATTACTTGGAGACCAAGTTTTTTCAAGGCCTATATAAACAATCCCATAGCCTTCATAATTTTTATCCCTCTCTCTCTTTTCTTCTCTTTGATCGCCAGCCATACAAACACCCTTTAGGGTTTTCTTTGGTTTTCGATTAAGCTATTTTATCTAGTCCTATCCCCTCTCTAGGGTTGTTGGGTAGATATTCCACAAGCGTAGAAGCTCGGTTTGTTCGTGCTAGAATCACGATTAGCTCGTTGTATTACGTGTGTACAAGAACGTAATATAGTATTACTTTAGACTATATCTTGGTGTTGATTGTCATAAACCCTAATTGGTGATTGTTCCGTTGTCTTGTGGATCTTTGCTAGGATAAAGGTATGTAACCCTAATTCGATTACTTATAATTGTGTTATTAATTATGATCTTGTTAAATCGCTTCCGCTATGTGTGCTTTGATCTTGTTTAGAGTTTTGTATAATTGTTATGAGCTTTATAAACCTTCAATATCTTCTGCACTTTATATTTTAAAAATACAACATACTTTAGTTAAAAAAGTTAAATTGTTTGTGCAACAAATCTACTATCTATATAAAGGGATGGTTTTGAAAAACATAATCTTAAGACTCAAAATTCTAAAAAAAATACACCTGCATAATAAAAAATAATCAACCGCTGAAAAGCTTTGCCTCTTTCAGCATTAATATAACAACTCCACCAAACCACGGCCTTCAGAAATCAGACGAAAAAAACCTAACAGAAAATTATCAAATCAAAATTAGATTAATGACCATGGTTATCTAACAATCATTTGAATATACGATTTCATGTTCATGTGTATATGAATCTTCGATTCAATCAGGTATACTCTGAATTTCATCATTCTTTTCATGTGAAATAGTAAATTGGTATTAGATTAATAATGTGTACAAAATTTTGATTTTCAGTGTTTTATATGTGAAGTAATCATGTTTAAACATGTTTTACAATTCATTAGGCGTGATTGTGAAATGTTATATTGTGTATAGGACTAATAGGAGGTTACTTTGCTGGCTCGATTTTAACCGTAGTGGATGCCTGGCCTGGTTTTCTATGAGATGGGATATGTAAAGTGTAAACTATTAGCTTTATGTGAAGTTTGTGAAGGAACTTAAATTGGAGAGGCGGGGTACTATTAATTCAGCAGAGAACAAGATGATGTAGAAAATTTTTGGTGGTCAAAATCCCATTTAGGTGCTTCAAGCACTGAAAGTCACAAGTTTCTCATATGTAATAGATCGAGTTTTTAGTGATGGTCGCCGGTCATTTGATGGCAAACACAATTGGTTGGCTACAAAAGCTCCCGATGTAATGGTGATACAAAGCATGTCATAATGAATAACATTTAGAGAGGCCACAAAAATATTCAGATGGTGCAGGTAAAGCTATTTAATCACATATATAATGAACTGGTGATCCGAAGACTATGTTGGTATGTATTCGATCCCTACATCTTAATGTTAGTGATTGTGCATAGTGGTGTGTCTCTTTTTTCTTATGATCATCGAGTCAAGATTTGCTATGTTTTGTAGGGAATCCGATCAGTTAGATCCAAAATAGGTTTGCTTTTTGGATGTTTATGGGGGCTTTTTTGGGATTGCTATTATGTCGGGTTGGTGTTATATGACGATGTTGCGAAGAAAAAAACATGTTGCCAAGGTAACAGATTAGTATGATACTAAGATGGTAGCTATGATTAGTTGATACAAAGACTAATTGCATTTATTTTTTACTTTGAAATTCTGTAATGCATGTTTGATGATGCATTGGTGTTCATCATTGATTATAAAAGCTTGCCTATTATGTGGGTTGTGGTAACTTTTAATTGGTCGAATGTAAGCCTAAACATGCAATATAATTCTTTTGTAGTAAAGTACATAAGCTTCAAGTAATGATTTTGCCAATTATTTTTAAGGCTGTCTGTGCATAGTTACACAAATCCTGATATCCACATTTCTTGCATTATATGAGCATGGATCATTTCATATCCATCACTGTTCTTACATGATTTATTGCCCAACGGGCTGGTCTTGAAGCTATGTTCTATATGTGAAAGTAATGATGTTTAAATATGTCGAATATTCATTAGGTGGAGCAGTGATAATTAAACAACTAGGGAGGTTGGGGTGCTATTAAGGCAACAACAAAGGTCAGAGAACGAGAACAAGAATGATGTACAAAACTGTTGGTGGTCAAACTGCGAGTTGGGTGCTTCAAACACCTCTAATGGAGATGGAACTACACAACTATGTTAATTCACTTTAGTCATGATTTCGTGAGTCGTTTAAGTAGCACAGAGGATGTAGCAGCACACTTTGCAAGCTTCATTAGACATAACAATAGTAAGACATAACAATAGTAACTACAAGTATGTTTTTTTGCGTAAATTCTAATCTTGACTTGGATAAATGGATCATTTGGGTAAGAAACTATAACTGGTCCTTTTTTTTCAACCATGACTTGAAGCTGTTCAAGTCGATGCCTAAACCATTTCAGTCCATTCCTTTATAAGTCTTTATGATATTGAAAAAATAATCTATAACCTTCAGCTAATCTACATGAGCATGAAAAACATTTCTACTCTATGTGATTCACATGTCCTCTTTTTTTTATACCTGTAAAACTCCAACTTCATAGAAAAATTGTATTACTCACTACGTGACTTGATATTCGATTAAATATTTGTTGTCGAAACACAATGACTTGATATGTGACAAAATGTGTATTTCTTTCAGGTCATGACCAACAGGGGCAGAGCCAGAAAATTTGGTTCGAGAGGTCAAACTTTGATATTTTTTATAAACTACACTACAAAATGCTTTTTAGGGGTCAAATTATAACACAAAACCGGATATTTTCAAAAATTGACACTACAATTTTTTTGCTCGGGGGATCAGACCTGCCTGCCTCCGCTCCTGATGACCAAGAAGGAAAATGACTAATGGAAAAAAAGATCGATACAAGTTCTATTTGTATGGACTATGGATAACGTGGTCATTAATTGGCTATTTACAACATAACATGAAGTAATTATGTAAACATAAAAGGGTTTCGTTTGCACAAGATTAACAACCATACACTCGAGCATTACTACAACATCATGTAATTCATGGATCCAAGTTCCATCGAGCAATTTAACTTTATGCCTAATGCTGTGAAATCGTAGAAGTAATTGAACAATTATCAACATGTAGATGTTTTTTGGAACAAAATCTTAAAGCTCGGGCGGACCTTGGAGCTAGTGTTTAATAAACTGAACAAGCTGAAAACTTAAAAATATTGATAAAAATTGAAGGTAAGTAGAGAGGATAGAATAATGAAAGTAAAAAAAAATAAAAAACGTAAAACTGAAACAAATGTTTAATAAGTGAAAATAGTTATACTAAGGAGGATATGATGATGTATTTGATCCACTTGCAATTTAAGTCAGTTAGCTGTTAAGAGTGCGAATCGTGTTTCTCATTTCCATCAATCAATAACAACAACAACAACTAGCATGGGCAGCACCTCAATCCTCCGCCGAGCCATAACCCGAATCCAAACACCCCCTCCAACCCTCACCATCCTCCTCCGCCACCACGCTTCAGAACCCCAAACCAAACACTCCACTCCCACCTCCACCTCCACATCATCACCCTCCCTCAAAACCTTCCAAATCTACAGATGGAACCCGGACTCACCTTCCAAACCCGACCTCAAATCCTACCAAATCGACCTCAAAAACTGCGGCCCAATGGTCTTAGACGCCCTCATCAAGATCAAAAACGAAATTGACCCTACTTTAACCTTCCGGAGATCATGCCGTGAAGGGATTTGCGGATCATGCGCCATGAATATCGACGGGTGTAACGGGTTGGCGTGTTTGACAAAGATAGACCAACATAAGGAGGAGAGTATGATTACGCCTCTGCCGCATATGTTTGTCATTAAGGATTTGGTTGTGGACATGACTAATTTTTATAATCAGTATAAGAGTATTGAGCCTTGGTTGAAGAGGAAAGGGAAAGTGGGAGGCCAGGATGGGAAGGAGGTTTATCAGAGTAAGAAGGATCGCGAGAAGCTTGATGGGATGTATGAGTGTATCTTGTGCGCCTGCTGTAGTACGTCTTGTCCAAGCTATTGGTGGAATCCTGAGACGTATTTGGGTCCCGCTGCGTTGCTTCATGCTAATCGGTATTTTATTATCTTTGTTTGTTTTAGATGACCATTGCTTCTGTTTAGTTTATGTTGTTAGTTTGAATTACTTTATTCATTAGCAATGTAGTAAATGAATCAAGAGGGAAAGGTGCTGAATTCAGCTAATTACATACGATTAAATAAACATGCTAGACTTGGCATAGGTTATCCTGGATTATAGCATCGCCTCAAAACCCAACTGGACAAATAGTTTAGGCGTGCCTGGTTCAGCCTCAGTCTGGTAAGGTTAAATGCGCTGGCTGTCCTTTTTCTAACATGACTCCAGCCCTTGAAAATTGATTCTAGGTGCATTTACAATAGTATAGCTCATGTATGAGTTACTGTAAATGGGTGAATAAAAGGGATTCCCTGCTACCCAGGGCAAGTCGATCCTTTTTTCCCTCTGATGTACGTGACCTTCCCGTGGCCATTTAGGGCTATTCCATGTCCATCTCAAGATGTTTACCCAGCGGGGTTCAAAACATCAAGTCTCTTCTAAGACTTTCATGCTGCTTTACCAATAGGCCACCTTGAAGATGGTTATGTACGAGTTAGTATCTATAAACTAAGCTTTCCACTGATAGTTTCCATTTAAAGATCTGTAATTCATATCGTGATACCGTGGTACCTTGCATGTTCATACGTAAGACATCACATATTAGGGGGTGTTTATTTTAGCTTATATAGTGGCCTTATAAGCCTATAAGCCGAAACTAAGTGTTTGGTTACGCTAATATAAGTAGGCTTATAAGCTTATATATGGGGGTTTTGGTAAGCTCAAAATTTGTGGCTTTTATAACGAATGATGGGCTTATATAACAATAATATATGCCCACATTTCATAACTACATCATTTAATATTCATGTACTTTTTCTCATTTACTTTTATTAATTTTGATAAACTAAACCAAACACTAAATATGGGCTTATAAGCCTATGATATATAAGCCATAAATGGCTTATATAACATAAGCCTAAGCCAAACTCATAAGCTTAACCAAACACCCCCTTAGATCAGTTATGGTTTTCATTTATGACTGCATTCATAGGAATATGTAGAATAGATTTAACATCCTGTATCATTATTAAGGTGGTTGTCGTCGTTCCTATCGACTGTTTTTGTTCTCCATGTACTCCGTCCGTAGCTTCTCTGTTCTTCTCTTTAATATATTTAATTGCCTCTTCATTGTTGAAAATAAGATATATGAATCTTTTAGCACCTTTAGAGATCTTGCTAAGAAATTTCATCATGGCAATATGGCATACTTCAATATGGGCTTTGTAATGCTCATCTGATCAGTGGCGAATTCAGGAATTATGTAAGTAACAGGGGTCCAACATAGTAGTAAAAAGTTGAAAGCCACAGGGTTGATCCCTTGTTCACTAAATTCACCTTTGAGGTTGATGCTATGGTCTTTTGCAGTTACACATGGTATGAAAGCATCAACCTTCCAGATGCAGTGGTTTAGACTGGATTTGGGAACTTTTATATGTTACGTTTTGATTTTTATGTAGGCCTGTCCAGATAATCATTAATTTAAATAGGCGAGCCCGTGAGTCCCATTACAAACCCTCACAGCTGGACTGTTAGGATACATACCCTGGGATATTACAAACCCTCGCAGCTGGACTGTTGGGATATACATATCTTTACCGAGCATTGACATCATCCAACATTTAATATTACGTTGCTCTTATCTTCTTACATATATACTTTCATTTCCCCATCCTACTTCCTTTGACTTAAATCTAACACGATAATGATTGTTTTTAATCAGGTGGATCATGGACAGTCGTGATGAATATACAAAGGAGCGTCTAGATGCTGTAAATGATGAGTTCAAGTTATATCGCTGCCATACCATTTTGAATTGTGCCCGTGCCTGCCCCAAGGGATTGAACCCTGGTAAACAAATCCAGAACATAAAGAGCCTACAAGCCTAAGTGCTCTCACTTTTCAGTTTTAATATATAGGGGAATTTATGGTTGCCATGTCTCATCCCTATTTCATTTTAAGACTATTTTAGAACATCTTCGTAGACCATTTGTTCATAATAAGTGGTGGATGGTTGTATCTTGCCAGTACGTCTGTTTTTATGATCCGAATCTTCGGATAATATCTTTTTCTTGTTTGTTGACTGGGAACAAGTTCGGGAACGAATTTAAATTTAGCTATAAGATGGACTTATCAATAAGGTCGTAGTTGTCCTGTCTTGGTAATTGGTATAGGTGTGCCACAGAAAGCCGAACTGACACGAACCTGATCAAGACTATTCATGTTGGGTTAGTTGGGTTACTACTTTATTCGGTTGACCCAGAACGCTAGATAGGTTCGGGTGGCGGGTTAGATTTTTTGTGTGTGTGTTTTACCTGGGTTTCGACTCGATATTGCGAGCCGATTAATCTCAGGGCGACTATTTTTGTGGATAGCTCGTACTCTGTAGGTGAGCCTCTATTGCCAATCGAACCCAAAACTTAAATATTTTCTTGGTAATGAGGTGGTCTGCTGATGGTATTGGTAGGAATCAAAGGATTTATGTGTTTGATTTGTGTTCTGGGTATTGTTTAATTTAGGTTAAGGGTTATCCAGGTTTGGGTCCCAAAATCTCACAAACTTTAAGAAACATCACATGAATATGAGTTAGCCACTCAAGCGAACACAAAAAGAAGAATTGCTAAACACAAAGTTAACCTAAAGATAAAGTGCTTCGTACCTTCAAAAATTGATGCCAAAGTAAAGCATGAATGAGTCGTCAGTATTTATATCAAGATTTTTCTAAATGGTAGATTTTTAATAACCCCACTAACAATATTTTTGAGTTTCAAAGACACAAAAGATTAGAATCAACCATCAACCCCATTATAATTTATGGCAACATCTCGAGAATCTAGCGGGCAAATGCACAACATCTCAACACAAACAATCATCCATCTACAATGAGCAAACAATTTTACTCAAATGAAAACCATATGGAAACATGTTGATTCTTCATGCCGAAAGTGAGTCAATCACAGCCCTAAACAAACAAAAGTCCATGTCAAGCCACGCTACAATCACAATCATGTTACAACTCATGAGATTATGTTGAAAGCTTCAGTTACAAATACTGGTCAAATATCCGAATATTATCATCCTAAAAAGTTCAGAAAGTATTATACTAAGACTGAAACAAAGAAAGCTAATCCAGACGTATGCCCGGATCCTCCCAAAAAGTCATCATACATCGTCGTTCATATCTGATTAAAGGTACTCAATCAGCATGATACTCGTATAACTAAACTAATTAAAAAGATAAGCAGGTAAAGTCTATTGCCATTCAGCAAAAATCTTGTTCACAGTTTAATCTTGTATATGGGATTTTATAGATGTATACAGTGTACTAGTTTAGTTAAAATTTGTATAAGCAGTTGATTAAGAATGTCACCTTTTCTTTTGACATTATTTGAGCATACGTAGAAGCTAAAGCCGTTCAAGAATCTACATAAAAAAAACATATGATTTCTAGTTACTCTGGGATGCCATAATCCAAATTTAAATATGCTGACTGGAACATTTTAAGTAACGCTAAACCTTCAGTGTTTACTGAAGCAAATCCTCTAGAGCAGACAAACAAAATGAAGAGTAGAAATTTATTCAATTGCATAATAGAATTAAAACAATCACGTAAACTGTTGCTTAAAGGGAGCTTGTTCAGCCTAGTCTTACGAATCTAAATGTGCATGAAAATGAATCTAAATAATATTTTGGTAGCTGTGATTTTCTCATTAACACAAATCTAGGTCTTTAGGTATCTAGTCTGGTTACTATCTCCTGCAATGTCTTCCTTACAACAGGATGTCCAATTATTAAAAGATAAATTTATGTTGGTTCCACGCAATAAATCATATGTTACAGTGATGTTGCATTCTATTCCAATTACAGGTAATTTCCCCTATTTGGAGAAACCCATCTCCAACAATCACATTGACAAAAATGTCAGTTTGGCCTTTTTTTTAGCTTAATTGTTTTCAACTAGTTGCATCTCAAGTCAACATACCCATGATGAGTCTACCGACGTCTATATGGAAGACAGGAAATACCAAAGACAAGTCAAACTGAGAGAGCAGATTTAGTGTATACAATCAGGTATGAGAAAGCAAAACATTCACATTATAATAACAAAAAGTAGTTAAATTTACCTGGGGTAACCCATTACCCAAAAAATAAAAATAAAGTAGTTTGGAGGTCACAACTTAACAAAGCAAAAAAATAAAAATAAACGTACCAATTGGAGCCATGCGAAACACGCCTTATTCATTTTTCGGTAGTAACCTGATATATATATTAATTTTGCGCATAATGTAACTCACATTAGGAGCTTTTAAAGACACTAGAAAGTCACATGCTGACATACAAAATAGAATGGGTCATTTCGTGAATGATGAGGAAATGGGTCACTTTAGGAACCTAAACAACATCAAGTGGAGTGCCCATAACATAAAAAACCCTGAAAGACAAAACATGCTTTCTTGATTGTTACTGAGATGCATCAAGTAGAGTGAAAACATGATGTTCATGAAACGTATCAATTGGAGCCATGAAAAACACGCCTTATTTATTTTTTGGTAGTAACCTGATATACATATTAACTCTTCACATAACGCAACTCACTTTAGGAGCTTTAAAAAGACACTAAAAAGTCACTTGCTGACATACAAAATTGAATGGGTCATTTCGTGAATGATGACGAAATGGGTCACTTTAGGAACTTAATAACCATAATACAATATCTTCCAATAAATCAAATATTTATTACCACAACAGTATCCAATAAATATAACGAAATTAACCAAATATGGTATTCTTTATTGTAACTAAAACAAAATATCATGACATATTAGCATCTATACTTGAATAAAAACTATAGAAAGGTCTGTTATTAAGACATAGATTGGCTTAATTAAGGCATATATGTCGTTTTGAACTTCGTAGTCGCGAGTTCAACTTATTGACCAACATTGACATCCTACTCTCAAGGTTCCCCTCAACACCTACAAGAACAACCATTTTCATTGAAAAACTTGACAAGTAAAAGCTTTCTATAAGATAGCTAATCTAATACTTTTAACAATCTCAAACAAAGAATCTTATTCCACCAGCTATGAATCAATTATATAAATCGACACCAAATTCAATACCTTTATAACAAGCTAATCACAGAGTTTTTGGAATTTTTGAGTCTGTAGTGTTTTTGTAATATGTAGGCTATGTATGATCTCATGGCATGTTTGTGTCTAATGTTGAAAAGAAAACAGAAATGATTATGGTCTGCAAACTGGATTTATTTCGGTTTTCAATCAAATTTACATTTGGATTTGTCTTGCGTATGAACTATCTTCATATATATGCCCGGCTACTTTCAGTTGGTGATGATAAACAATATGTTTTCCTGCCAGCCAAGAGTATCTATATCAGTCTGGTTTGACAAACATATGATGTTAATAGAAGAGAAGTCATTGTCTAGCTTGATAGAATGACGGTCATAATGAACCTTTTTACGTATGCTTTCCCATATTTACGTCTTATACCTTGGACGTCTCTCAGCTGCAAGTCTCTAGTTTTTATACAGGGTCACCAATGTAGTATCACATCTTCTATTTTTACGCAATTGATACCTATATTACAATTGACTTGATGAAGGATGGAAATACTGTGATAATCCGTAATGCTAATATTGACATGTTCAAAGGCTCCATGAGACTAGCTGTTAATAAGTGGGGACGCATTGAGGTCACTGAGCCTGCAAGTTTCACTGTGAAGGAGGATAACAACTTGTCGTTGGTGGAGTACGAGTTGGCTAATGTTGAATGATGACATGAGATTGTTTAACTACTTTCACCTGCAACTATTCTCGCGACTTCTTGGGGTTTTGGTATACAACTACTAGAAGTGTTAGATTGGATGTTATTTCGTTTTCTTTGCCTCTGAAAGATAGTGAAAGTTAAATGTCTCCTTAATTGATAATTTTGTGGAATGAAGAAATGTATAAGAAACTGGAAATGCTTCCAAAAGATATAAATAACAAAAACTTGTCCCTAACAAAGAGATGAGAACATACAACAATATTAAAGGTAGACGTTGAGAGTAAAAATATTATAAGTAAATTAATGTATTTGTTAAACGCTGGATGAATTTGTCAGGTTTGTAAGAAATGCTTAACCGAATGGCTGTGTACTTGTGTTATTGATGTTTAACCGCTCAAATCGTTTCAGTTGAGAAGGTTAATGAGTGAAAAGAAAAATCATATTTTTCATAGATACTTTTTCAAGTAAAAAGTTAGACGTTTTCAACCGGAGAAGAAAACCTAGAGAGAAGGAACACAAGTCGCATATCATAATAGAGTCTACAATTTCATTTTGCTTTTCTGATTTTAACACATCAATAAACAGACTCGTACAGTATTTATGCCCTCCCAAATTTCACAAACATTAAGAAACATCACATGAATATGATTGAGCCACTCAACCGAACACAAAAAGGAGAATTGCCAAAAACACAAAGTTAACCTGAAGATAAAATGCTTCGTACCTTCAAAAATTGATGCCAAAGTAAAGCTTGAATGAGTTGTCAGTATTTATATCAAGATTTTTCTAAATGGAAGATTTTTAATAACCCCACTGACAGTATTTTTGTGTTTCAAAAACACAAAAGACAAGAATCAACCATCAATCCCATTACAATTTATGGCAACATCTCGAGAATCAAGGGGGCAAATGCACAGCATCTCAACACAAACAATCATCCATCTACAATGAACAAACAATTTTACTCAAATGAAAACCATATGGAAACATGTTGATTCTTCATGCCGAAAGTGAGCCAATCACAGCCCTAAACAAACAAAAGTCCATGTCAAGCAATATATGCACGCTACAATCACAATCATGCTACAACTCATGAGATTATGTTGAATGCTTCAATTACAAATACTGGTCAAATATCCAAATATTATAATCCTAAAAGGTTCAAAAAGTATTATAGCTAAGACTGAAACAAAGAAAGCTAATCCAAAATTGCTTCTTGCAGTATGTCCAGATCCTTCCAAAAGGTCATCATACATCGTCGTTCATATCTGATTAAAGGTACTCAATCAGCATGATACTCGTATAACTAAAACTAATTGAAAATATAAGCAGGTAAAGTCTATTTCCATTCAGCAAACATCTTGTCCACAGTTTAATATTTTATATGGGATTTTATAGATGTATATAGTTTAGTTAAAATTTGCATAAGCAGTTGATTAAGAAGGTCACCTTTTCTTTTGACATTATTTGAGCATACGCAGAAGCTAAAGCCATTCAAGAATCTACATAAGAAAAACATATGATTTCTAGTTACTCTAGGATGCCATAATCCATATTTAAATATGTTGACTGGAACATTTTAAGTAACGCTAAACCTTCAGTGTTTACTGAAGCGAATCCTTTAGAGCAGATAAAGAAAAATTGAATGGCAGAGGAGCAAAAAATTATTCAATTGCCTAGTAGATTAAAGCAAACACCTAAACTGTTAAGATGGCATCTCATGTCATGTGAGAATTTCTAAAGGGAGCTTGTTCAGCCTAGTCTTACAAATCTATATGTACATGAAAATGAATCTAAATAATATTTTGGTAGCTGTGGTTTTCTCATTAACACAAATTTGGGTCTTTAGGTATCTAGTCTGGTTACTATCTCCTGCAATGTCATCCTTACAACAGGATGTCCAATTATTAAAAGATAACTTTATGTTGGTTTACACACAATAATCATATGTTACAGTGATGTTGCATGTTATTCCAATTACAGGTCAGTAGTTGTAAGCTGAACATTTCCCCTATTTGGGGAAACCCACCTCCAACAACCATATTGACAAAGATGTAAGTTTTGGCCTTTTTTTTAACTTAACTGTTTTTTACTAGTTGTATCTCAAGTCAACATACTCATGTTGGGTCTACCAATGTCTATACGGAGGACATGACATACCAAAGACAAGTCAAACTGAGAGCAGATTTAGTGTACAACAAGGTATGAGAAAGCAAAACATTCAAATTATAATAACTAAAAGTAGTTAAATTTACCGGGGTAACCCATTACCCAAAAAAATAACAAAAAGTATTTTGGAGGTCACAACTTAACAAAGCAAAAGAATAAAAATAAATCACTCATGATGAACGCTGACACGATAGCACTCTCATTAATTTAATCACAAATTCCTATAATATACGAGCCTTCAGTCTCAATTGCCGAAGTTGCACCAATATCCACTCAGGTCCTCTTCAGCAAACATAAATGTCTTTCAGTGGATTTTCTCATCAAACCTATGATTACCCTGTGTAATTTGGCGGTTTGGCCTATGTTGGTGGTAATTCATCTAGTTCGTGCATGCCCTACGAAGGGAGAAAAATATATGCAATATGCATCTTCTAAATTTTGAGATATAAAAGGAAGGGATGGGAAGAAAAGGGATAAACCAAGTGTTAAGGGATAGAATCAGTAGGAAGTGATTGCATAAGGCAAGAAAACAATGATATTACATCATCTATGTTAACGACCACAACAATGCAGATCCTCGAGGATAAATTCAAATAACGACCACAATTCAACTTCTCATACTTTTTATGAGAAAGATAATTGCTTCTACCTCTAGTGCCTAAATATCCTCCTAAACCATACGATCATGACGTGACATGTGACAATATAAAGAGAAGAGACGCGGAGAGAGATTCAAGTATTGACACATGTTGTCATCTCCTTATTGAGAGGATGGACTAGGAATAAAAGTAGAATATACATTTCTCTCTTAGGAAATAATTGTGAAGGGAAAGATTATTGAGTGGAGTTAAAAGCTTTGCCTATTAGAGAAATCTCTTTCTAATGAGAATTTAAGAATTTTTTCATATGACATTGCTAGACTGTTTAAAGGCTATGGTCAGAAATACTACATTGACCTTGTGTGAGCTAAGTTACATGGTCACTTTGACCGAACTTGCACCAGTGCCACATAAGCAACATTCTTCAATGCTAGCCATTGTGTGCAAGATTAAAAAAGTAAACGAGTAAGCGGATGATAATTTTCCCTATTGAGCTTACCCGGGGAGGACAAGTCTTTGACTCAAATGTACGCGACCTAATTAGGTTGAAATTGTGCTTAAAAATATCATGTAATATTATTCATATATATCCCTCATTAGCTGGAAGTGTAGATGTAATTTTCCATCCTTTAATTTAGTTTGCAATTAGATAGTGATACGAACCGGATCGATAGAAGAGATAAAATGATAGATAGATTATATTAATGAGATAACCCGACCCCCCAATGGCTTATATTAGTGAGATAAACCGACTCTTCAATTGATTAATAAAACCAATACTTCATTATTATAAAACATAATCTCTGTTGCAAACCTAATACCCCTATAAATAATAAAAGATAACTTGGTCCCTAAGATAATGCAATAAAATGAAACTAAATAAACTAATTAATAATAATTATATACTAATGCAGTGCAGGATCGTATCAATACTCCCGCCCCAAAACACCTTGTCCTCAAGGTGTTGCATAAAGATGTATCCTCGAATAATCCCGGGATCCCAAACTCTTCTTTGAACTCCCCTCCTCTCATGTTGGTCATCATTAGGCCTAAAAATTTGAAACACATGATTTCTTTTGATAATCGATTTTGTAAAAACATTCAGGCCAAAATTCCATTTTCTTTCTGGTGGATGACGATCGATCCCCGGATTCCAAGTTATCCTTTCTTCCTTCCTTATGTCACAATGGAGCTCCTCGGAAGCCCTTAAATCAAACCCAATAGTAAGTTTTTCCAGCTCTGCACCCAAAATATGTCCAACCATTTGTTGTTCTCTCGACCCATGTGAAGGTACATCCTTCTCTCGTACACGTGGTTGATCCTTTGTCATGTTCGTGTTGTCTTGGTTATTTGCTTTTTCTGGAACCATAGTGCATGTGCCAATATCTTTTGTATCCAAATTCGTAAGTGCATTTTCTGTTTGTGGTAGGTTTTCCCCACCACATACATCAGCATCTTCCTTTGAATCTGTGACGTGAACACCTTTAACAACGTTGCCTTTCAACTCTTCTTTCACCTCCTCACCACTTGTATAACTTTGCCCGCTATTTTCTTCAAAACGTAGGGTATTTTGAATCGGTTTTGCGGGTACCTTGGTTGTTACTGGTGGCGATATGAGATTCCAGAAATAATCAATTAGATTTATCATATTTTCAATCTTTTGATTCCACGCTTCACGCCTCTTATCCTATTCAATCTTTTCTTCAATCATTTGATTCCATTCTTCACGCCTCTTATTATCTTCGTAAGCTCTAATCGCCGAATATTGCTCATACAAACTACCCTCACAAGATTGTTGGAATCTGTTTAATATTCGCCTTTTAAAATCCTCCCAAGATCTAAAAGGAATTCGAGTATCACTCCAACAAAACAAAGAAAGAGCTTGTCCCTAAACATAACTCCAAAATCGTTAATTGATCCTTAGCCTCGATCCTCTTGATATGAAAATATTGTTCCATGTGGTAAATCCACCCAAAAACATCACCTCCTTCAAAGATAGACATCTTTAAATCTATTCCGAATGAACGCATGCTGTTAACCATCTTCTTATGCCCGGATGAACAGTAGTCAGTGAACAGTAGCGATGAACAGTAATTTCTGGACGTGAATAGTGATTCGGATGAATAGTGGTCGGGTGAACAATATTTTTTTTTTGAAACCCTAGAATCGAAACAGCTCTGATACCAATTGATACGAACCGGATCGATAGAAGAGATAAAATGATAGATAGATTATATTAATGGGATAACCCGACCCCCAATGGCTTATATTAGTGAGATAAACCGACTCTCCAATTGATTAATAAAACCAATACTTCATTATCATAAATAATCTCTGTTACAAACCTAATACCCCTATAAATAATAAAAGATAACTTGGTCCCTAAGATAATGAAATAAAAAGAAACTAAATAAACTAATTAATAATAATTATATACTAATGCAGTGCAGGATCATATCAGATAATCACAAGTACATGCTTCAAATATAATCCAACTCTATTTTACTATTCCTGAGAATAAAAGGACACTTAAATATGAGATGTGACAAGTTGTTTAATTTAATTTAACGTTCAGCACCTCATGTTTAGGCGATAAAGCAACTTTTCCTATCACTAAATCATTGCCTAAGGATGGGTATGCCCTTCTCCATGCCATTACTAATATATGACATATCTTTAAAAGTTGTAGGGTCAATCTGATCAACATCTTAGTGAGTATCTACTCCGTGTAAAAAAGACAAACCACTTCTTTAAAAGATGTAAATAGCTAAAGAAATAAGAGCTTGCAATTTTATTAACATCATTAACTATTCAGCCTACAGACCCCGCTGAACAAGGTTTTTGTAAATTAAAGTCACTGTTGATGCAAAAGTTGGGGTAGACCGAGCTTAACCCAAGTTAGGCTTAATTTAGGGTCTTGTGGACTCTAGCTCTCGCACCAAGTAAAACTTGCTTAAGGACCCTGCGCACTAAACATACACCGTTAGGCTTATCGTGGGCTTGTTACCCACGATTAGACTCTGGTGTGAGAGTAAGTAATCGGTTTGAGTATATTAGTTTTTAGAGTATTGAGTGTATCGTACCTTTGCGGAACCGAAGGGGTTCCTTTTATACTCGAGAGAGTCCAGGCTGGGCTCCATGTTCTTGCGGCCTAAGGAAGAGATAATGACTCAGAATAGCTTGATCTTCATTATCCAACTAAGGCAAGTGTATATCCTTTTCCTTAGGCGAATATAACTATAATATAAGTTATATTCGGTCTGATCCTGTCACACTACGACGAGGACTTGGCTAAGTAATCAACCTCTTGTGCGACAGCGGCTTACCGGGCTTTACGGGCTACGTTCGCACATCGCACAAGTATCCAATCCACTCCTGACGGATGTGGGTAGTACCCGTGAGTCGGACTCTCCAGCCTGACTAGGGACTATACTTCATCATGTCCCCCCATTCTAGTGGTCGCAGGTCCAATCCGTGGCTACTAGACTATAATCAGACCTAAACAGTCGCATAGTCTAAGCAGAGACATCTTATTTTAAACATTCTCGCCAAGAAGACAAACATCCCCCCTTTCACCTAACCTCGTTGGTACTCGGGAAAAGTGCTTGCCACGTCATAGTTACCCCTTCATCTTCTACCGTTAGATCTAGCAAGTGGCGGACACGTGGCACAAATCTGACCATGAACAGTAAAACTCAGGAAGCCTATATAAACCCATCACGCCTCCTTTTGACTGTTTACCATCTACAAACCTTCAAACCACCATTAACGCCTCTATCATTCACCATCATCACCAGATCTCTTATTAAGGCAATCCGCGCGACCACTATTTTGTATACACAGCACCATGGTGAAACAACTAACCAACACCACGTCCATCTTGACCATTGAGCAGCTAGATGAATTTACCTCTGAGTTCTACATACCCGACTACCTGCACCCAGAAGTTCCTAACCCACAACATAATATAAGTCAGTTCCCCACAGGGAAGATAGGGTTGTACACCCGATACTTCGATTATACAAACCAGCGTATACCTATGTCGCGCTTCCTTCTGAGCGTATTAATACACTACGAGACCCACGTCTCCCAACTACATTGCATAGGGGCAGCAAAAATTTCGAATTTCGAAATAAACTACCGCACCCTAGACATAGAACCCACAATAGATCTCTTCCGCGTTTTCTACCAACGGAATTTAGCCAATGGCTGGGTATCTTTTGCTAAGCAAAAGGGTGGTATGCAATGTTTTGATGGAAAGATAGATTCCTTAAGGAATTGGACCGACAAATTCTTCTGGGTCGATGACGATGCCTTTCCCTTCCACTTTCCTTTCTTGACCCTCTACCCGGCCTCGACTCCTACAACGCTGCAGACGCGGAGACTCTGGACAATAACCGCATCCCCGTGCAACACTATCCGGAGAGTGTTTTAGTCACTCTTGGCCTAATCCGCACAGTCATCTGTGGCGAGCACATGGTAATAGCGTTACGCAGAGAGAGTGGCCAGGGTTAGTGGTCCTTCCCGCCTTCATCATAACGTTCTGTAAGTACCATCGCATATTAGAAGACTAAAATATGTTTCCCTGTTTTCTATTTTCTTCCTTTCGCAATTATGGATGTTCTTGACCTTGTCTGTGGTACGTTTCCTGAGAATTTGCTGGTGTACTCTCGCCCTCAATAGGAAAATGAAGAATCGCTCCGTGATCGTGCACAGAAGAATACCATGGACTTAGAGATTGAGGAGCCATCTATCGCCTAAGGGAGCGAAGGCACTAGTGCTGACCAACCACTGTCATCTCCACCAGCCCAACAGTTGGAACAGCAGCCTCCTGTACAACAACAACCACCACCCTTTCTCAGCTCCTCACTGTCTTCAGATGAGTATACCAGAGACGCCGAAAAAACCACGGCTGAGTTTGAGGAAGAGGACATTATCTCTTTAGGAAAAAGACGCAGAAGCCCCCCATTATCTCCACACAAATCCGCACGTACCGGGGCTGGTCCCTCCTGGACAGGGGTGCGCACTACAGAGGAAGAGTTTGAGGAGAACCATGCAAAGACCCCTCCACGCACTCCTCCCGCTACCATCAACCTAAGGTAACCATTTTCTTCTATATGGTAGCGTAAACTATACATTCTTCGTTGGATCTCTATGTGATTATACTTTAAACGTCCGTCTAACCATTACTTTTATACAACAGCGACGAACAGGAAAAATCTTCTAGAAAAGTCAAGACGACACCCTCCCCCCACAAAGAGGCTTCATCAGCGGGAGGGGATGCGTTCGCCCAGGATCCTACCTTCGCCCCTGACTGGGAGCTCCCTGCATCCTCCGACCTAACAAGTGCATTTGACTGCGCAAGTTTTTTAGACAACATCGTGCCCCCTGGCCGAGAGGTAGTGCTTAAAGGGATGAGTGATTCTGTCCTTCATCAGCAGGTGACACTGACATCGCACCTCAAGAAGAGATACATGGGGTTGCTGCCAAACTCCATACGACAGGGGAAAAGCTGAGGCAGGTTACTAAAGAAAAATCATCCACTCTCGGCGATATGCAAGAAAAAATAGACCAAGAGGCCGAGAGAGGAAGAAAAGACGTCGCCCTCCTCCATTCCTTAACAGAAGAAAGGAACAGGTTATCTGTCGCTCTGGATGAAGAGCGCGCCCAACTTCACCAGATAAAGGCCTCTAACCTTGTTGCTATGGGGGCCTTTGAGGAGGGGAAGAATAGGTTTGTTGCTGATGTTGATGCTCTGGGTGCGAAGGTAAAGGAAGATGTAAGCGATCTAAGCTGTCAATTGAAGAGGCTGAGTATCGAACTGGATGAGGAGTTGTACCCCCGCCTGATGAAAGAAATAGCCGAGAAGCGGTGGTTAGTGTGTCATGGTCTGCGCCTGGCCGTAATGGTGGCTTTGGAAGACCCCACCCTGAGAGCCTCATTTTCCAAGTCTGTTATAGCCGCCATCAATGAGCGTACTTCAAGAGGTCCGGTGACAGCGCACAAGGGGAAGTTGCTGAACAAAGAACTATCAGAGGTGCCTTTTTTTATCTAAAGGCCGACGCCAAGCTCACCGCAGCCATGAAAGAAATGAGTGTATGTCCGTGATACATGAGATTTGCTATGGGGTTCAGATTAGTTCTTGGTATCTCCTCGAATTGATCATGGTTCAAAGTGGAATGATTGTTCTTGGTGACAAATAGAAGGTTTGGTTTGTTATCTATTTTAAACTAATAGCAAATTAAATGTAAATGTCGATGAGCGAAAAGAGTTTTAAAGATTAGACTAAAATAACGAGTTAAAAATAAATGTTTGAAAACTTAAAGACAAGATTTAGAAAAATGCTAGAACACTTAATAAAAACTAACACTTGGAAACTTTATAAAAAAACAAGAACTAAAACCATCGGAATATGCTATCGGAAAGTAAGATCGGAATATGTGAAACAATCACTAATCAGAATGCTGGGAAATGATGGTGATCGGAATATGGGAGAGTGGCCCTGATCGGAATGCGCAAACGAGATTCAATCGGAATACCCCCAAATCGAGCCAATCGGAATATCGTAAGAGAACACAATCGGAATGTTCTAAAAACACCAAGCTGTCGGAATGATTAACTAATAAACCCGTCGGAATATCCAAATACCCTCACAATCGGAATATGTCAAAAGGCACTAATCGGAATACTTAGCAAACAGCTCTAATCGGAATATCTAAGAATTGACTTCAACCGGAATGTTTAAATCAGCTCCAATCGGAATATGTTACAAAATCAACCCAATCGGAAAATCTAAAACCCTTTTCCGATCTAATGATCGGAATAAGGGGGTGTGCTCGGAATGTACTAATCGGAAAAGGGTAATACCTTTTCCGATTTAGATGGGATTCGAGAATAAGCCAAAGCAATAAGCTAATAATAAGCTAATCACCAAAACTAGCACGAATCTAAAGTGTAAAAGATTAAATAAGCACAAACAACAACTCTTTAAACTTAAGATAAATAAACTTTTAAATCAAACAATAAAAAGATGAACTTTTTAAGAAAACTTTTAAAAAGTAAATAAGCTAAACTTAGAAATAAGCCAATAAGCACAAAGATCTTAGAGCTTATTCGTAAGAAAACTTAAGTAAGCATAAAAGATTAACTTTTTAAGCACGAAAACATTGATGAACAACACGGATCATAAGTAATTCGTACCAAAATCAATCTAAAAATCAAAGAAAGGTAGAAAGAGATTAAAGATTAAAAGCTTAAACTTCAAACTTGATTAATGAAATCAACAATACAAAATGCTTAATCTTTGAAAGATTAAAAGAAAGAAAGATGAAAACTTAGTGAGAGAAAGTTGAGAACTTTCTCTCTCTAAAACTAGAAAAAATGAAAAACTAAAAACTAACTAAAGACTAACTAACTACTAAATTTGTGAAGTGAAGTCCTATTTATAGGCGTATTCTTGTGGCTTGTGAATGGGCTTTGTTTTTGGGCTTCTTTTCTTCTTTCTTCTTTAGTCTTTACGTTTCTTTAAATAAACGTTTCCGACTTTGGATTTTGAGAAGTGTCGGTGAATAATTCCAACTCGTCTTATAATCTTTTGTTTAATAGACTCGAGTTCTTCGACATATAAGAATCTTCCATCTTTGGCCTTTTTCTTCGATAAATCTTCAAATAGGCGCAATGACTTCAAATCTTTTGCATCTCTTGGACAATAGACTTCGTCTTGAGTCTTTTTCTTCGATAAAACCCGTGCAATCCCATGTTTTCTTCAATATTCATCCGGTTGACTCTGAAAACATAATAAACACAAAAACCACGCATAATTCCAAACAAATGATATTAAATACGTGTTTTGGTCTTGTTTTAGCCAGAAATAAGTGGTAAAGGGATGGGTGTTTTCACACCTATCAAATCCCTACACTTAACCATTGCCATGCCCTCATGCAATGCTTAGTGATAAAGCAATTTTTACACTCTTCTCATAATCAATCAACCTTGGCCTTATTAACATTCTACTAAACAGAAATTAAAGTACTATAAGAAATTAAAACTTTTAAAGCAAACAAAAGGATAGAATAGCTACGTGGAAATAACTTGCAAAGAGATCTAAGACTTACATTAGGGCTTCGGTGCTGCGAAGATTCATCACCCTCAAGTTTCACGTTCCCCAAACTAAGCTTAAAAACGAGATCATTGTTATTATAAGTTAGCAAATCAAACACTTACACACATGGCTTAATTATATGCTTAAACTCCCTTATTCCTAGGTGTATCTCTTATATTTTATTTTTGTCTTAGAATGATCATGAAGATGCATTTTTGGACTTATTTCGATAGTTTATTAAGGCTGAAAGCAAAGTAGGACGATTTGATCAATAGTTAGCTAAAGGACAAAATCTCTTAAAACTGCTTCTCGGGATATCAAAAAGTTCATATCTTGGCATAACTTGGTTCACGATTTGAGACCTTTCTCGGGCCGATATTTGTCATGTACTTCATACTTCATATCTTCGAGAGACGTTCTTGAGATAATGGTCTTCTCATCGTTAATAGAGTTTCTTCACTTAGAGACTTTTGAGGGGTACTCCAACTTTGTTGACCACGACTTCATGATTATTTCTTCAATCTCTAATTGGGATTTTGAGATACAACGATCCGCCTCCTTTTCGGACTTGGATCTATTTATCCTCATACCTTGTTAGGGTCTTTTCGGATAGACTTCTCCATGATCTTTATGGGAGTTGATTGCTTTTCATCGTGAGTCTTGATCCTTCATATTGATTTTGGGAATAATGCTTTTCACATCACTTTGGATCTTCAGCAATAAAATGGAATCCTCATGCCTTGTTAGGGCCTTTTCGGACTCGCCAATCTTCGCGCCCCGCTTCATATGTTATGCCTTGGCTATGAACTCTTATCATTACCGAGCAACTTTTAAACGATCTTGGGCTAGAAGCTAAGTAACCTTTCAAATCGTACGACCTTACTTATTGCAGATAAATTATTAGCAAGTGATGGGAGAATAGGCAGATAATTACACCAAGTGAGCTTGCGCAAGAATACCGACTTATAATTGACTCTATCATTTCTCGTTCTCCATAATTTAAAATCTCAAGTAATGAGACTCGTGGATACTTAGCCTAATAAACCAATTAAGGTCTACATGGTTAAGGATACTAGCTAGAATAAACTTGGATAAGTCTATTCGGGTTGAGTCAAAATAATCGCAACGGGCCTAATATGTCAAAGACTTCTAAACTAGCTACACCACTTCATTAATATTTTTGACTTTATTGCGGGATATATACATATGAAAGCAATGATAAAAAATTTAAAAATTACGACTCAATGGCCAAAGTTAATTAAAAATTTGAAAAATGTTGAAAAAGATGATTTTCTGGTTAAATGAAGGCATTTTCATGGAAAAGTCCACTTAAAACTTCGAAAGAAGTCCCCCCTACACTTAAGATAAACATTGTCCTCAATGTTTAAGCATGTGGGAAAAGTCTCCCCTACACTTATGACATTGTGCACGTTGGTTAAATCAAGCTAAGGAAGAGACGACTAAAGTGATCAATTTCAAATGTGAGTATGAAGAAAATTGAATCATGATAGTTGAGAGATAGAACCAGATTTCGGATAACATGGGAGCACGGTTCTTAAAAGGTTCCAAAAGTGCATTCATCCATGTAATCACATCACCACACAAACACAAACACCTATAGAGGTCCCCCTACACCTAGTAGGTTAAAACAGAAAAGGATAGATACTCGGGCTGCCTCCCGAGGAGCGCTTGTTTTTGATAACCGAGTCACGAGCCTGACTCGACCCAAAATTAGTTCATGGGAAACGTGGTGAGGGATGGAATCATCTCGTGAGAGATGTCCTCACCAAAGTACAACTTCACTCGTTGGCCATTCACCTTGAAATTAGGTCCATTAGGTTGAGCAAGCTCGAGAGTACCATATGGAAAAATTTGGGCAATGGTGAATGGGCCGGACCAACGAGATTTCAGCTTGCCCGAAAAGATTTTCAACCGAGAGTTAAAGAGTAAAACTTTGTCTCCAACTTGGAACTCTCGGTTCTTAATCTTAGAGTCGTGAATGAGCTTAGTCTTTTCCTTATAGATCAAAGAATTTTCATAAGCCTCATTACGGAGTTCATTGAGCTCATTGAGTTGGATCTTGCGTAGGTCACCGGCTTTGTTGATATCAAAATTAGCCCACTTCAAGGCCCAGTAAGTCTTGTGCTCCAACTCAATGGGGAGGTGGCATGCTTTCCCGTACACGAGACGATATGGTGTACAACCAATCGGAGTCTTGTATGCGGTACGAAAATCCCACAAAGCATCATCAAGTTTATCAGCCCATGAGGCACGATGCTCTCCCACGGTTCTTTCAATAATTCGCTTTAATCCTCGGTTGGATATTTCAGCTTGGCCGTTAGTTTGTGGGTGGTAGGCGGTGGAAAGACGATGATTTACACCATACTTAGTCATGACTCTAGCAAATTGATCATTACAAAAATGAGTCCCGCGATCACTAATAATGGCACGAGGCACACCGAATCTAGCGAATAGCGATTTCAAAAAGTTACAAACCACCCTTGCGTCATTAGTGGGTAAAGCTTTGGCTTCAACCAACTTGGAGACGTAGTCAACGGCTACAAGGATGTATTTGTTTCCTTTAGAGGAAGGGAATGGCCCCATAAAGTCGATACCCCAAACATCAAAGATTTCACATTCTTGAATGAAATTCTGAGGCATCTCATCTTTATGTGTGATCTTGCCTTGTTTTTGGCAGGCATCACAACGTTTAACCATCTCGTGAGCGTCACGATAGATGGTGGGCCAATAAAATCCCGAGTCAAACACTTTTTTGGCGGTGTAGTTGGGACCAAAGTGACCACCGGTGGGTCCTTTGTGGCAAGCGTCAAGGATTTCTAAAGCTGCCGGTCCATCAACACATCGGCGAATAATCAAATCGGCACATTGTTTGAATAGATACGGGTCATCTCAAAAGTAAGTCTTAATATCTTTGAAGAACTTCTTCTTTTGTTGGGATGTTAGCCCGTCAACGAGAATTCCACCCGCCAAGTAGTTTGCAATGTCCGCAAACCACGGGGTTTCATCAGAAGTCGAGTTGATAGACATTAAGGTCTCCAGGGGGAAAGAGTCACTGATCTCTTTATTCGGATGATCCCCCTGGTAAGGATCCTCAAGTCTGCTGAGATGATCCGCGGCTAGGTTTTCAGCTCCTTTTTTATCGCGAATTTCGATTTTAAATTCTTGGAGTAGCAAAACCCAGCGAAGAAGTCTTGGTTTGGAATCTTGTTTAGTTAACAAGTACTTCAACGCGGAATGATCGGTATACACAATTGTGGTAGAAAGGACAAGATAGGGGCGGAATTTTTCAAAGGCATAGACAACAGCTAAAAGCTCTTTTTCGGTTGTCGTATAATGCAATTGAGCCCCAGTCATTGTCTTGCTAGCATAATGGATTGGTTGGAAGTGTTCGTTCACTCTTTGGCCCAAAATCGCTCCAATAGCAAAGTCGCTAGCATCACACATCAACTCGAAAGGCAGCTCCCAATTAGGGGTAACCAAGACGGGTGCCTTAGTTAGCTTATCCTTAAGCAAGTTGAAGGCTTCAATACACTCGTTGGAAAAGATAAAAGGAGTATCTATTTCCAAGAGGTGGGTCATCGGGCGAGCGATTTTAGAAAAATCGTTGATGAAACGACGGTAGAAGCCCGCATGACCGAGGAAACTTCTCACACCCTTCACGGTTGAAGGTGGAGGCAACTTAGAAATAACATCGACTTTAGCATGGTCTACTTCAAGACCGGCTTTGGAGATCTTGTGTCCTAGCATGATGCCCTCTTTTACCATGAAATGGAATTTTTCCCAATTAAGAACAAGGCGATTGTCTTCACACCGCTTAAGCATACGTTCTAAATTGGCAAGGCAAGCAGAGAAAGAATCGCCATAAACCGAGAAATCATCCATGAATACTTCCATAGTGTCTTCCACCATGTCATGGAAGATAGCCATCATACACCTTTGGAACGTCCCAGGAGCATTGCATAAACCAAAAGGCATACGTTTATAAGCAAATGTTCCATAGGGACAAGTGAATGTGGTCTTTTCTTGGTCCTTGGGATCGATGGGAATTTGAAAATACCCGGAGAAACCGTCTAAAAAGCAGTAATAGTCATTACCAGCTAGACGCTCGAGCATTTGATCCATGAAAGGAAGAGGAAAGTGATCTTTTCTCGTGGCATCATTGAGCTTGCGATAGTCAATACAAACTCTCCACCCAGTAACGAGACGAGTGGGAATCAACTCGTTGTGTTCATTAGGAACAACGGTTATTCCGCCCTTCTTGGGCACACAATGGACGGGACTTACCCACGGTGAATCCGAAATAGGGTAAATCAAGTCGGCATCTAGAAGTTTGATAACCTCTTGTTTGATGACGTCATGAATGCGAGGATTAACCCTTCTTTGGCTCTGGATTGCGGGTTTAAAGTCATCTTCCATAAGAATCTTGTGAGTACAAAAGTTCGAATCAATTCCGCGGATATCGGAAATTTTCCAAGCAATTGCCTTCTTATGATCTTTAAGCACGGCGATGAGGCGAGATTTCTCTTCTTCTTTCAAGTCCTTGGAAATGATGACGGACGACTTCTTCTTTTCTTCAAGGAACACGTACTCGAGATGGGGCGACAACTCCTTAAGTTCTAAATCCGGAGGATTTTCGATGGGAGGCGTATTCAAAGTCGGTGCATCGATAGCAATAACCTTGGGAGATGGTGGGGAAATATTGTCTTCTTTAAGAATGTTCTCAATGAGGCGAAGATCTTCATCCCAATCGGTGGGAGAATCGTCATGTTCTAAGTTCACATCTCCCATGGTGGCTTCCAAATCTTTCCAAAGGAAATCACTTTCTCCAAATAGAGATAGTGATGAATCAATAGAGGAAACGGTCTCAACATTGGGAAGAGAGGTAGGAATACTTTTACAAGCATCTTTGAAGTGTTCTTCACAAGCCTCATCAAGAACGTCAATACAATTAACACTTTCGTGTGAATAAGGCTATTTAGAAAGCTTTCCTATGTTGAAGACGATTTTATCGTCACCCACTCTCATGATAAGCTCACCGGTTTCAACATCGATGAGAGTGCGACCGGTCCTCAAGAATGGACGACCAACAATTAATGGCACACGAGGGTCCATATCGTAGTCGAAGACGACGAAATCGGCAGGAAAAGTGAATTTGTCGACTCCTACAAAGACGTCTTCGGCTATCCCCACTGGATAAGCAACCGTACGGTTAGCTAATTCCAAAGTCATTTTGGTGGGGACTAGCTCGGGGAGAGATAATTGCTTCCAACCGCTTAGAGGCATTAAATTAATACTGGCACCTAGATCGGCTAGGGCCATGCACTTCTCTACTCCCGGGAAGTTACAAGGGATTAAGAAGCGACCCGGATCACCAAGCTTGGTTGGCAATTTCCTTAAGAGCACTGCAGAGCAATTCTCATTAAGTTGGGTGTTAGCAATATCAAGAAGCTTCTCCTTGTCGCTAAGAAGATCTTTGAACATCTTCGCATACTTGGGCATGTGAGCGAGAGCCTCAGCAAAGGAGATGTTGAAATTCAATTGTTTAAGCATTTTGAGAAAGTTCGAAACCTGAATATCATCCTTGCGTTTGAGCTTCTCTTTCCTCAACCTTGATGGATAAGGTATATCGGAAGAAAAAGAGGGCTTTGGGATCGAAGGATCACTCACATCCTTGGGTGGAGGAGGGGTAGAAGTAAGAGGTGGAGAAATTGGGGAAGTAGAAGGATGAGGAATAGGAGCAGGTGACTCGTTTTCCTTAGTCACAATCACCGGTGGAGGTATAGGAAGCTCGGGTTCCTTGGTACCTTTGCCACTGCGAGTGATGATTGCTTTCATCTCCCCTCTTGGATTCACAACGGTGTTACTCGGAAGAGTACCCGAAGAAGAGGGTTGATTACCTTGGAAGAAACTAGCCATCATGTTCCTTAAGTCATTCGTTTCACTAGCCAAAGTGTTTCTCATATAAGCTCGCAGATCGTTCCCTTGTTTCACCATGTCTGCTTTCAAGTTGAGCACTTCCCGCTGGAGATTGTCCACGATCACATCATTAGTCCTCATGTAGGTTCCAATATCTTGGGGTAATGCGGTGGGTTGGTTGGGAGGAGCATTGTAGGCGGGTGGTTGATAAGCAGGTTGTTGGTAAACTTGGTTGTTTCTTTGAGGTGGATATGGTTGTTTGTGAGGTGGTATGTATGGTGCACGAGGTTGTTGTTGTTGAGGAGGGCGATTGAGGTTTTTTGTTGGTTTGGGTTGTTAGGAGGAAAACCGGGTGGGGAAAGAAAGTTGTTAGAACGGTAGCTAAGCAAGTTGCGGTCACCTTGAGGGCGAGCTTGATAAGCGGCCGGAGGATAGGTACCGTATGCTGCATTCACATTCTCAGAAGGATAGTCTTGGGTGGCGGTACAAGTGGTGTAAGAGTGAGGACCCCCGCATATCTCACATGGTTGGCTAACATCATTGACTTGAGCGTCGTGAGCATTTTTAGCGTTGATGTTGTTGGTGTTGTTAGCGGTGTGGGTAACAAGCGATTCAATAAGCGTAGTAATTTTGTCAAGTCGCTTGTCGCTGTCACTAGTACTAGCACTGGCGACATTGGTCCGAACACTCTTGGTTTGCACACGAGACTAATTTTCAATAATATCCCAAGCGGCATTGGAAGTCTTAACCAAAATATTTCCCCCCGAGGCACTGTTTAGTGAATCTTGGTCATTCATGCTTAAACCATTATAAAAAGTATTAATTTGGTGCACTTTGGTAAAACCATGTTGTAGGCATTTTCTTAAAAGATTTATGAAACGATCCCAAGATTCACTAAAAGACTCATCGTACTTTTGTTCAAAATTGATAATTTCATTCCGCAAAGCGGTAGTACGAGAGGGTGGGAAAAAGTAGTTGATAAATTTGGTCTCCAAATCCGTCCACGTAAGAATACTTTGTGGCGGTTCCTTAGCAAGCCAATGTCGGGCTTGTCCCTCTAGGGAGAAAGGAAAAAGTTGTAATCGGATTACCTCTTGTGGAACACCATTGAATTTGACCGTATTCGTGAGTTGCAGGAATCTCTTGATGTGGTCATGAGGATCATCAATGGTACGCCCCAAGAATGGTTGAGCAGAGACCATATGAATAAAGCCGGATTTGAGCTCAAAGTTGTTGGCTGCAATCGCGGGTATGACAATTGGATCATTGTTTCCCTCCACATGTGCTTGTAACAGTTCAATCATATGGCGATTGTCCGGTAGAGGTTCATTGTTGTTGTTATTATTGTTGTTGAGAGGTGGATTATTGTTGTTTTGAGGTGGGTTATTGTTGTTGTTTTGTACACCGGCCATGTCTAAGTCTTTGAGAGGCTCGGGCTCTTGATAAGACGTTGATCGTGTACGCATGCTCCTGCAAAAGAACTAACAAAGCAAGCAAGAAATATTTTTGGTTTTTATGGTTTTTTAATATTTTTTTTATATATTTTTGAAAACTTTATATTTTTTTGGGTTTTTGAAATTTTTTGTGAAAAAGTAACGTTCACGGTGAACGGATCCCAAAATCCAAGTTCTCACAAAAAACTGTTAATCTTAACGAGAAGAGCCGGCAGCGGCGCCATTTGATACATGAGATTTGCTATGGGGTTCAGATTAGTTCTCGGTATCTCCTCGAATTGATCACGGTTCAAAGTGGAATGATTGTTCTTGGTGACAAATAGAAGGTTTGGTTTGTTATCTATTTTAAACTAATAGCAATTAAATATAAATGTCGATGAGCGAAAAGAGTTTTAAAGATTAGACTAAAATAACGAGTTAAAAATAAATGTTTGAAAACTTAAAGACAAGATTTAGAAAAATGCTAGAACACTTAATAAAAACTAACACTTGGAAACTTTATAAAAAAACAAGAACTAAAACCATCGGAATATGCTATCGGAAAGTAAGATCGGAATATGTGAAACAATCACTAATCGGAATGCTGGGAAATGATGGTGATCGGAATATGGGAGAGTGGCCCTGATCGGAATGTGCAAACGAGATTCAATCGGAATACCCCCAAATCGAGCCAATCGGAATATCGTAAGAGAACACAATCGGAATGTTCTAAAAACACCAAGCTGTCGGAATGATTAACTAATAAACCCGTCGGAATATCCAAATACCCTCACAATCGGAATATGTCAAAAGACACTAATCGGAATACTTAGCAAACAGCTCTAATCGGAATATCTAAGAATTGACTTCAATCGGAATGTTTAAATCAGCTCCAATCGGAATATGTTACAAAATCAACCCAATCGGAAAATCTAAAACCCTTTTCCGATCTAATGATCGGAATAAGGGGGTGTGCTCGGAATGTACTAATCAGAAAAGGGTTATACCTTTTCCGATTTAAATGGGATTCGAGAATAAGCCAAAGTAATAAGCTAATAATAAGCTAATCACCAAAACTAGCACGAATCTAAAGTGTAAAAGATTAAATAAGCACAAACAACAACTCTTTAAACTTAAGATAAACAAACTTTTAAATCAAACAATAAAAAGATGAACTTTTTAAGAAAACTTTTAAAAAGTAAATAAGCTAAACTTAGAAATAAGCCAATAAGCACAAAGATCTTAGAGCTTATTCGTAAGAAAACTTAAGTAAGCATAAAAAGATTAACTTTTTAAGCACGAAAACATTGATGAACAACACGGATCATAAGTAATTCGTACCAAAATCAATCTAAAAATCAAAGAAATATAGAAAGAGATTAAAGATTAAAAGCTTAAACTTCAAACTTGATTAATGAAATCAACAATACAAAATGCTTAATCTTTGAAAGATTAAAAGAAAGAAAGATGAAAACTTAGTGAGAGAAAGTTGAGAACTTTCTCTCTCTAAAACTAGAAAAAATGAAAAACTAAAAACTAACTATAGACTAACTAACTACTAAATTTGTGAAGTGAAGTCCTATTTATAGGCGTATTCTTGTGGCTTGTGAATGGGCTTTGTTTTTGGGCTTTTTTTCTTCTTTCTTCTTTAGTCTTTACGTTTCTTTAAATAAACGTTTCCGACTTTGGATTTTGAGAAGTGTCGGTGAATAATTCCAACTCGTCTTATAATCTTTTGTTTAATAGACTCGAGTTCTTCGACATATAAGAATCTTCCATCTTTGGCCTTTTTCTTCGATAAATCTTCAAATAGGCGTAATGACTTCAAATCTTTTGCATCTCTTGGACAATAGACTTCGTCTTGAGTCTTTTTCTTCGATAAAACCCGTGCAATCCCATGTTTTCTTCAATATTCATCCGGTTGACTCTGAAAACACAATAAACACAAAAACCACGCATAATTCCAAACAAATGATATTAAATACGTGTTTTGGTCTTGTTTTAGCCAGAAATAAGTGGTAAAGGGATGGGTGTTTTCACACCTATCAGTCCGCTTCCCTCTTTTGGCTTGGAGGACAAGGATCAGGAAGTGCCCATTGAAGTGGTAATGGAGGGCCTCACCTTGGCGCGCCATAAGGAAGAGGGCGCAGAAGCTTTGGCAGACTTTCATCTAAAACCATCTATGGAGCTGTTGACCGTGCCAGTATTCGCGCATCCCAAAGATATTCTTGATCTCTTCAAGATTGAAAAGGAAGTGCCATTATCTGAGGTCCTTGCAGCGCACGAGAGTCGCGCTGCTGCCAAGAAAGCCATGCTGAACATAGAAGCAGCGCCCTCTGTTGGTGCGGCCCACCTTGCTCCTACCATCCCTATGTTGACATTGCCATTGCTGGAGAGGGATTCGCGCCTGCTAGACCGGATGGAAAAGAGTCTGATGGATCATCGTACTACTGCTTACTGCCCTCCTTTGTTAAAACTGAAGAGATCCTTCTCTAAGACCCATCTGCTCTCCAATCGCCTTAGAGATTTATAAAATTATGTTGTATTTGTTATCTACAAATGTTTGCTTTTGTAATAAACACTATCCATCCTTTTGTTATAGAAAGTCTATTTAATGTTTATAGCACAATTTCGCATAATAAGCTAATGTAAACTTATAAATGGTTCATATGGGTTTGAGAAGCTCATTACGTGCAGTTTACCACTACTACCATAAGGACAGTCAGGTGAGGCTGACCCATTGTTAGGTGTGCACAAGTGTGTCTTAACAGTCTCAGAGTTTACTGCTACATAACTTGCTACGATGTCATTAATAGCAAGGGGCCTAACAAGGATACGCGATCCATGGTCGAAGGGGGTGCATCCCACTTACTCGATGACTCTAATTAGTAGGGTAGGCTCATTCCTCTTATTTCTTCTGGAAACGTTGTGCACGTGTGCGCCAATAGGCAATATATAATAAAGGAAAAAGTATGTATGACATAAAGAAAAAATTTTGAGAATGCGCCGTGGAACTAGCTAGGGACCATGACTGTTTTATTAATACTTGCAAGATTTTAAACACAAAAAATAAAAGAGAAAACAATACATTCACTTAGGAAGTTTTTCCCTTAAAGGTAGCACTTCTTTATATGGCATATGTTCCAAGGTCTTCGTAGGTCGCGGCCATCCATATCGCGTATCCGGTACGCACCATTTCCAAGTGCATCTGTCACTATGTAGGGTCCCTCCCATTTTGGTCCAAGCTTCCCCGTATTCTCAGTGCGACTGGCCGCGTTTGAGCGATACACAAAGTCACCTGGCCTGAAGGAGGTCTTGCGCACCCTAACATCATAGTAGCCTTTCATTTTTGCTTTTGACTTAGCTTCACGGATTGTTGCTAACTCTCGTCGCTCCTCGATTATGTCTAGATTCAATCGCAGCTCGTCGTCGTTAGTGACCATGTCTACCTCTGCTGTGCGGAGTGTTTGCAGTCCTATCTCAGCTGGAATGACTGCTTTTGTCCAATATGTTAGGGCGAAGGGGGTATCACCTGTGGCTGTCTTGATCATCGTGCGATGCGCCCACAAAACATGTGACAACTCATCGACCCACTTCTTATTATGCTCCCCCAACTGTGCTTTTATGCCATCGCCCATACTCCTATTTTCTCTCTCCACAAGTCCATTTGTTTGTGGGTGGGCGACCGATGTGAAGCGTTGATGTATCCCATTCTTCGCGCACCAATCCTTGAATGGGTTCTCTGTGAACTGCTTTCCATTATCCGAGACTATTTCACCGGGCAACCCGAAACGACATACTATGTTGTCCCATACGAACCTTTCATACGAACCTTTTCACCTGATTCCCCGTGATCGTTGCGACTGCCTTCACCTCAATCCATCTTGTGAAGTAATCCATCGCGACTATGAGGAACTTAACTCCCCCCGCAGCTACGGGAAAGGGTCCTGCGATATTGATTCCCCATTTGAAGAATGGCCAAGGGGAGGTAATCGGTGTGAGCTCCTCCTGAGGCTGCCTGGGTACTGGCATGTGCACCTGGCAGTCATTGCATTTATTAATGAGTGTTCGCGCGTGTGTATGCATAGTTGGCCAGTAGTACCCACTGCGCAACGCTGTAGCCACCACAGACCTTGGTCCTGCGTGCATTCCGTATGACCCCTCGTAGATTTCGCTAATGATGTAATACGTTTGTCGTGGTCCTACGCATCTTAACCATGGTTGGAGAAATGACCGCTTGTAAAGGACCCCATGTCTGACCTCAAATTGCCTCGAACGTCTTCGCACTCGCCGTGACTCATTTTCGTCATGCGGGAGTGAGTCATTCGTCAAATAATCCATAATCGGTGTCATCCATGTAAGGCCTTCTTCCTCCACAACCGACGCGACCTCTTGCCCTTTGATTGACTTGTCCTTGAGGATTTCTACCAGGACTTGCTTCGACAAGTGCGCAAAACTGGTGGAAGCTATCTTTCTAAGTGCGTCTGCTTTCTTGTTCTCCCCTTGGTACTGGGCTCCTTGTTCTTGCGGTCTAAGGAAGAGATAATGACTCAAAATAGCTTGATCTTCATTATCCAACTAAGGCAAGTGTATATCCCTTTTCGTTAGGCGAATATAACTATAATATAAGTTATATTCGGTCTGATCCTGTCGCACTGCGACGAGGACTTGGCTAAGTAATCAACCTCTTGTGCGACAACGACTTACCGGGCTTTACGGGCTATGTGCGCACATCGCACAAGTATCCAATCCACTCCTTACGGGTGCGGGTAGTACCCGTGAGTCGGACTTATCCAGCCCGACTAGGGACTATAATTCATCAGTCACAATTCCATAAAATAGTTGACACATTCTTTGGCAGCCCTAATACAACAGAGGTAGACCAAGACACCAACACTATAAAACATTCACAAACAAAATGATTGCTAAATTCGCAATTTTATCATCTTTCAATGCTCGCTGACATTTACATGTTATTCTTAGTATATATTTTATAAGCACATACTATGAAAATTAATTACATCATATAAGTACACAAGACCACTACCATAATCTTTCGCAAGGCAAACATGAGTATTGACACATTTTATAGCATGGAGATACATTAAGAAACAAAATAAAAGAAATATACCTTCAACACTCCAATCACAGTTCCGAGGAGTATATGAAAGCATTGAAGTCGGCAACGCAGAAGCAGTAGCTGTGTGAAAAGGAAGCATTGATTCAACTGACACTGCACTCAGCTCTACTGGTGACCTATTTTTAGCAATATCACAATCCAAAATTAAACCTCTAATTTGAAATTTAATCCCCTCGTTATATAATCACTAACAACAATAGTAATTCATATCAAAAGAGCACATATCAGAAACTCAGAATTACATGGCCTCACTGGTTCCACATAAAAATACACACTTCAATATTCTGTGCCACATATTTACATATCAAACCAGACTAATAACATTTAGAAGTACATTAATACTTACAGCGAAAACTAAAAAATATAAAAATGTTATCAATCGGGCACCCCTTTATGATTACAGACTAAAATAACATAATTCTTAGAAAGATGATGGTGAAATCTGGGCGATAATTCAGAATTTGGAGAAGAAGACTGAACCTCGAGTAGACGCAGACGGTATCTTATGGCAGGGCACGACACTTTGTGTTCCTGATGATCAAGAACTCCGGGAAGCATTGTTAGTTGAGGCTCATAGCTCCCCATTCCCTATTCATCCTGGTTCGACCAAGATGTACCATGACATCAAGCAATACTTTTGGTGGAGTGGTATGAAACAGGATGTTGCGACTTACGTCTGCAAATGTCTTACCTGCCAGTAGGTTAAGATCGAGCATC
Organism: Glebionis coronaria; assembly: GCA_025667525.1. Classification (NCBI taxonomy): domain Eukaryota; kingdom Viridiplantae; phylum Streptophyta; class Magnoliopsida; order Asterales; family Asteraceae; genus Glebionis; species Glebionis coronaria. The sequence continues at coordinate 290,748,725 of CM046880.1, read as the reverse complement.
AGCGATCTGGCGGTCTTCTACAACCGTTAGATATTCCAGAGTGGAAGTGGGACAAGATCACCATGGATTTTGTTACCGGTCTTCCGCACACAAAGAGGAAGCACGATGCGATTTGGGTTATCGTTGATCGACTTACTAAGTCAGGTCGTTTCTTACCGATCCGCAAGGAAGTTTCGGTCAGTAAACTCGCCGATACTTACAAGAAGGAGATCATGAGACTTCATGGTGCTCCATCCAGCATCGTCTCAGACAGAGATCCTCGTTTCACTTCGCGATTTTAGAGAAGTCTGCAGAAAGCTTGGGGCACAAAACTTAAGCTTAGCACCGCTTTTCATCCTCAAATAGATGGACAATCGGAGCGAACGATTCAGAAATTAGAAGACATGTTGAGGTCATGTGCATTAGAATGGACTGGAGATTGGGACGATTACATCTGTTTGGTAGAGTTTGCATACAACAACAGTTGGCACGTAAGTATTAAGTGTGCTCCATTCGAGATGTTGTATGGCAGAAAGTTTCGCGCCCCAATCTGCTGGGATCAGGTTGGTGAGCGAACACTTGAAGGACCATAAACGATAGACTTGACCAACGAGAAGGTCGCAGTAGCTAAGCAGAAATTGCAAGAAGCACGGTCATGTCAGAAGAGTTATACCGAAAAGCATCGTAGGGACTTACATTTTAACGTAAGAGATCACGTCTTCCTTAAGGTATCGCCGGCACGTGGTGTTAGCCGTTTTGGAATCAAAGGGAAGCTCAGTCCTCGATTCATTGGACCGTTTGATGTCATTGAGCGAGTCGGTGAAGTATCTTATCGTTTAGCGTTACCTCCGCAGCTTTCTCATGTTCACGATGTTTTCCATGTGTCCTTACTCAGAGGGTACAAGTATCATCCCCTTCACATGGTTCAGTATCCGCTGGAACATATTCGTGAAGATCTTACCTTCATAGAGGAACCCGAACGAGTTCTTGACAGACAAGAACGAGTCATGAGGAGGAAGACGAATCCATTCGTCAAAATCCTTTAGAGGGGTCATACCGAGCGGGAAGCCATTTGTGAAACAGAGGAGTCTACCCAGGCTTCTTACGCTCATTTCATATTTTGAATTTGGGTATGTTCTTCTTTTCCAGTTTACGTTATCTATAATTCGGGGACGAATTATTCTTTTTAGGGGGAAGAATTGTAAAACCCGCATGCTTTTACCATGAATAGTACATATATAATCGTACGTACATGATTAAAACCTTCCTAATATAACATGTTTACGTTTCACGAATGTTAATTACAAGTATTACGTACGTGTTATTACACGATAAGTATTTAAGCATATTACTACACGATAATTATTGTCAAAAATAATTATAATCACGAACATGAAATCATGAACGTAAATAATCACGAACCTATTATTATGTATTTACGTAATATTTATTATGATTATGTATAAATATATATTATAACACGAACGAGGAATAAATAAATCACGTAAACACGACCACGAGAACACGTAAATAATTAGAACAAGGAAAAAATGGGTTTCCCCTTGTGGGCCCCACCTACCCGCGGCATGAACAAAAGAAAGGGGCCAAGCCCACTTTTAATTTTTGCTAAAATAGAAAAAGGGAAAACATGTTTTCATAATTACAGAAGATTAGAAAAATAACTAAACCCTAGCCTCCCTTTTTCTCCCCTTTTGGCCGCCGGGTATAAATATATATGGAAGGGGTGTTTGTTGATTTTTGGTGATCCAATTCTAGTGAGATCGTTCGTGTTATCATTTCTTTTGTTTCACGCATCGGTAATCCTTAAACCTTTTTCTTTTTAATTATTTATTAGATCAAGAACACATGAATCATGGGTTTATTAAAAACTATTAATAAAACATGTTAATTAAATCATGGGGGTAATAAACATGGTGGTTTGTGGGTTGTTTGGTTCGGCCGACGCAAGGAAACCGAGAGCCGAAGCTCTCGGTGGTCTTCGATTCACCACCAGCCGAGACCTCATGGTCTCGGTGTGGTTTTGTGTGTCTCGGCCGCAAGAAACAAGGGACCCCGACGCATGTCGGGGTACCGTTTGGTGTTGGTTGGGTCTCGGCAGCAGCAAGAACACCACCGGTCAAAGACTGGTGGCTGTTTTGGTCTAGCAGGGGGAACACGAGCTATGGCAGCAGGGGAAACCACCGGCTAACTGCCGGTGGGAACTTTGCTTAGCTAGCGGCTAGCCGAGAACCAAGGGGAACTACCGGCTTAAGCCGGTGGCTGTTTTGCGAAAACAGTGGCAACCGGCCAAGCCGGTTCGCCACTGTTAAGGGTGTGTTTGTTTGGACCGGTTCAAGGGTAAACACGGTCCGGTTCACGACATGTCTAGATTTAAAACACGGGTTCGGTTCACGACTTAATCTTACAAGTTAATTATTTTTACAAGTTTATTTATTTACAAGATTAATTAAATTAATTTAACATGCTATATAATTAATTTAATTTAGACATGACTTAGGTTAATTATTATTATTAATAATACATGATTTTAACCTAAGTATTTTATGATTTAATTTAGACTAAAGTAATTAATTAATTATCAAACCATGACATGTAATTATATAATTTCCTTGACTTAGGTAATATTAATAATAAATATTAATACATGTTGTAACCTAAATATTTTTTTTACACTTTAATTTAATTAAAGCATGCTATATTTAATTAAATCGTATAATATGTAGTTTATTTAATTTACATGTATTAATTAATAAACTCTACTATTAATCACATGACTTAGAATATTAATCAGTAAAAGCTTAAGCTTATCTTATTAGCTTAATAATCCATCTTAATTCTATTTATGGAAACTTTCTATTTTTAGAAACTTATTTATTTTAAGCAACTAATCTATTTATGGAAACTTTCTATTTATGGGAACTTTCTATTTTTAGAAACTTATTTATTTAAAACAACTAATCTATTTATGGAAACTTTCTATTTTAGAAACTTATCTATTTTAAGCAGTAAATCTATTTTTGGAAACTTTCTATTTTTGGAAACTTTCTATTTTTGGAAACTTTCTAATTTAGGAAACCTGCTATTTTTAGAATGTTACTTATTATTACACAACATGTATAATAATACAAGAAATACAAGTAATACTTCATCAGAATATCCAGAATACATGATAAACACAGCATAACGATAAAATCGGTAAAACATGACATGAACATATAAAACAAGCTAAGACATGATATAAAACCAGTTACGTACACAGTAATCAGAATACTTATACATGTATATTATGTATGTAGCATTAGTGAGATCGAAGTAGGACTCTTTTTCGTTCGTCTTCTTCGTTCACTGGACATAAGGTACGGATTCTCAGTCCTTTCAGTATGGACATTCTTTCCTTATTAGGATTTCCCCGTATGCAGCCCACTGTTTTCCCAGTATATGTTTTATATGTTTTGATTTGCTTATGTTTAATTAAAATGACCAAGCCATATACATGCATGACCAATTTCACCTAGTTATGGAGGTACCATAACCATAACACTGGAGGCACCAGTGTTATGACTTTACCACGGCGGAGTGATAGCTCGTGGCGTCCCTTTCAGCTTTTGGCCATATTATTATGTTATCATGTGGGGCGTATGGGTGCATCCTAGGTTACATGTTTTTACACATTATTCAGGTGAATGTGGTGTGTGCCTTGCATCCTTCACAAGGAGTTGATCCCTCCTACCCAAACTTATATTAATTAGAGGCAGCCCCTCTAATTGCATGACGAGGTCACCCCTCCAAGTATTCATGCACGTTCATATTTCATGACCTATATTGGCTAATGGTAAACATGTTAAAAGAGGCTTTTCAAACTATAAAACCAGTTTTACTAAGTTACGTCAGGTTTTCCAGGACTTAATCAATTCCGCTGCTATATGTTGTATATGCTTATGTTATTCATTATATGCTTGTATATCTGTGCACTGAGCGTTATGCTCAACCGTTTTCCTTTCATGTTCCAAAACCGGCAGGTACTCAAGGACGCTCGTAGTCTTTAAGCGTACGTGCATATGGATTGGAAGCTTTCTAGCCTTCATTACTTTATGCTTATCATCATACTTTTGCTACTTATTTCCATGGACATTGTTTAGTCCTTTTCATTTATCGTACTTATGTTTGTGTGTGATGAGCTTTACTTTGGGATACCGATGTTTGTTTCTGGTATTTCCTTTATGGTCATGTAATGTTTAAGACATTTATCCTTGTATGCTTTGATGACACGCCATAATCACGCGTGACATTCCATTTACCAAAATAGGGTGTTACAATTATGGTATCAGAGCCAAGGCTTCGACCTGTAGGCTCTCAAAACACGACCTGTGATTAGTGGGTAGTCACTATGGTCTTCCTAGAACTGACAGTCGGTTTTCATGCATTCATTGTTTTATCCATTCATTGTTTTCATGCATTCATATATATGTCATTGTCGCAGGTTTATGACTAAGTAATGGTTGGTACAGGACTGACCCTATTTAGTCGCATGTGCTTTTATCCAAACTTTTAACTTTGGGACCGACCCATTGGCGTCCCCTCGCCATGTCTTTTGTTTTGATTGAACTGACCATAGGCGTTCACTCTCGCGCATATAAAAGTTTTCATAAAACTGCATCATGCATTCATGTACTAGTTTTCCTGCACAAAAATTTTCTCATGATTTATTGGTATAAATTTTTTTTCATGTGTATATTTTATGTTTTGATCAGTTTAATCATGTATTTTTATGTTATACTATCAGATGGTTCTCACACGCGAGTAGGAACAACTCAATGCAGCAGTCCAAGCTGCAATGCAAGCTATGCTTCCTCAGCCGAGGAACGAAATCAGGGCTGAGGTGCAGGCTGCCAACAATCAGCAACAGCACCCAGTACCTCCTCCTCCTCCTACAGCAACAATGGTCACATGGCTGGATAGATTCAATAAGCTACGCCCTCGATCCTTCGAGAAAACAGATAGCCCCAGTGAAGCTGAAAGCTGGTTGGCTCATATTGAGAAGATCTTCGATGCAATGGGTTGTGACCCCGTCTTCAAGTCGAGGTTGGCCTGTTACCGGTTCGAAGGTGATGTGCTATCATGGTGGAAGGCACTGAAGCAGTCTGAGGGAGGTGATAATTGGGTGGCTGGTTTGACTTGGGCTCAGTTCAGGGATTTGGTGAGGGGACAGTTCTTTCCCAAGGCTGAGCAAGACAAGATGAAGAGAGAGTACCATGGAATCAGGCAGAGAGCTGGAGAGAATAGCAACGAGTTCATGCAAAGCTTTCTTCGTTTGGCTGGTTTTCTTGGCGCAACAGCAGGTACTCCCGAAGAGCAAGCATACCACTTCCGATGGGCTCTTCGTACATCGGTCGCAAACAACTTGGTGTATGCTACGTTCAACACTGTGGCACAAGTGGCCGATGAAGCACGTAAGCTGGAGATGCTGCAATAAAGAGAAGAGTTCGGGGAATCAGAGAGACCCGAGAAGAGGTAAATATTCGTTATTCAGCGGTGACCAAATCGTATTCTTTCAGTATATGTCAATATTAACATCTCTTTTAAACTGTATCTTCCAGGTAGAAGACTGGGGACCGGTCTCAGCCGGCTACTCAGCAACAGCCTACTCAGCCCAAGGGAAACGGTCAGACTCACGACCGTTCAGCTATGGATAGGCGTGGCGGTGATGATAATTACCGTAACAACGCTAGAAACTCCAACAGCAGCAGGTCCTTACACTTAATCATTTTCTTATGATTACATGAAATAGTTCATAATTCTGACACATTAAATAATCTTCTACCAGGAATCATGGTAACGGGGGGACCAAAACCAAATAGGTTCACATCCTAACCGTCCAGCTATCACTGGTATTCCATCTTACAAATTTTCTGCATTGTCCTTTGTACCTATTATCATGTCTCATGTATACTTTTCTTATCAGGCTCTCAGCCAACAAGGATACCTGCTGGAGGATATACTCATCCTCTTTGCACTACCTGCAACCGTAGGCACCCAAGACCATGTCGCCGCGACAGCGACGCATGCTACAAGTGTGGCCTCCCTGGCCATCGCATGAAGGACTGCCGCAACGGCGAGATGGAGGGCACATCAGAACATGCTGATACTAAGCTGCCTCCTACTAGTGGACGCGTTTACACGACTTCTCGCTATCAGGCTAACAAGTCTACAGGTACCATCACTGGAATCCTGTATATGTATGGTCAAGCTGCATGTGTTCTATTTGACACGGGTGCTACTCGTTCGGTCATTTCTACTGCTTATGCTAAGAATGTTAGGATATCCCCTATGCCATTAGAGAATGTACTGAACATTTCCATGCCTTTAAGAGACTCTGTACGCATAACCCATGTGTACAAGAGCCTTCCCCTAGAGTTTGATGACAGGATTCGTCCTGTTGACGCACTTCCGCTAGACATGAATGATTTTGACATGATATTGGGCATGGACTGGCTATCCAAGCATCATGCTACCATAGACTGCCATTCATATCGAGTCATCTTCGGTGATGTTAATGCACCAGAGTACATTCACAACGGGTTCGTACCCGGAAGGTCTATACAAATCATATCAACCCTGCAAGCACGTGCATTACTTTCATATGGTTGTGAGGGTTGTCTAGCTACTGTTCATGACATGGATGTTGAATCTCCATTAATTCAAAATCAGCCGATAGTGTCAGAATTTCCAGATGTATTTTCAGAAGAACTTCAGGGCATACCACCTGCACGTGAGGTAAAATTCAATATCGAGCTCATCCCAGGAGCTGAGCCAATTTCCAAGGCTCCTTATCGCATGGCTCCCATAGAGTTGAATGAGCTAAAGGATCAATTGGAAGAACTTCTGGAACGAGGCTTCATTCGACCGAGCGCATCTCCATGGGGCGCACCGGTCTTATTCGTGAAGAAGAAGGACGGCAGTATGCGTCTTTACATAGATTATCGCGAGCTCAACAAGATCACCATCAGGAATAGGTATCCTCTACCACGCATTGACGATTTGTTTGACCAACTCCAAGGGGCCAAACATTTCTCCAAAATTGATATGAGGTAGGGCTATCATCAGCTACGGGTTAAAGAGCAGTACATCGCCAAGACTGCTTTCCGTACACGCTATGGCCACTACGAATTTGTAGTCATGCCATTTGGCCTTACCAATGCTCCAGCAGTGTTCATGGATTTGATGAACAGAATCTTCCATGAATTTCTGGACAAGTTTGTCATTGTCTTCATTGATGACATCCTGATATTCTCTAAGTCCAAGGAGGAACACGAAGACCATCTTCGTACAGTGTTATAGATTCTTCGTCAGAAGCAGCTATATGCTAAATTCTCCAAGTGTGAGTTCTGGTTAGACAAGGTGGCATTCTTAGGTCACATTGTATCAGCAGAAAGAATCACTATGGATCCAGCAAAGGTTGAGGCTATTACCAAGTGGCCAAGACCGACATCAGCAACTGAGGTTCGCAGTTTCCTAGGCTTAGCTGGTTACTACTGTAGGTTCGTGGAGAACTTTTCCCGTTTAGCACTACCATTGACCAAACTGATGCGGAAAGGAGAGAAATTCGTCTGGACAGAAGAAAGAGAGAAGATCTTTGAAGACCTAAAGCAGAAGTTAGTATATGCACTGATTCTTACTCTCCCATCTGGTACAGGTGGATTTCATATCTATAGTGATGCATCAGGGAACGGACTTGGCTGTGTTCTCATGCAATATGGGAAAGTGATCGCATACGCTTCACGACAACTTAAGCCTTATGAGGAAAATTACCCTACGCATGACTTGGAACTTACAGCAGTCGTGTTTGCATTGAAGATATGGAGGCACTACTTGTATGGAGAATCATGTGACATTTTCACGGACCACAAGAGCTTGAAGTACATCTTCACTCAACGTGAATTGAAATGAGACGGAGGAGATGGTTAGAGCTGTTGAAGGATTATGACATAAATCTGCAGTATCATCCCGGCAAGGCGAATGTAGTAGTAGATGCACTTAGCAGAAAATCCGGAATGATAAACGACATTAAAATTGAGGAGGAAATTATAAGAGACTTGAAGCGACAAGACATTGAGATCATGGTACGTGGACAACACGGTTACTGGGCTAATCTTATAGTGGAACCCGAGTTACTCTCTAGGATCAAGGAAGCTCAGAAAGATGATGGTGAAATCTGGGCAATAATTCAGAATTTGGAGAAGTAGACAGAATTTCGAGTAGACGCAAACGGTATCTTATGGCAGGGCACGAGACTTTGTGTTCCTAATGATCAAGAACTTCGGGAAGCATTGTTAGCTGAGGCTCATAGCTCCCCATTCTCTATTCATCCCGGTTCGACCAAGATGTACCATGACATCAAGCAATACTTTTGATGGAGTGGTATGAAACAGGGTGTTGCGACTTACGTCTCCAAATGTCTTACCTGCAAGCAGGTTAAGATCGAGCATCAGCGATCTGGTGGTCTTCTACAACCGTTAGATATTCCAGAGTGGAAGTGGGACAAGATCACCATGGATTTTGTTACTGGTCTTCCGCAGACAAAGAGGAAGCACGATGTGATTTGGGTTATCGTTGATCGACTTACTAAGTCAGCTCGTTTCTTACCGACCCACAAGGAAGATTCGGTCAGTAAACTCGTCGATACTTACAAGAAGGAGATCATGAGACTTCATGGTGCTCCATCCAGCATTGTCTCAGACAGAGATCCTCGTTTCACTTCGCGATTTTGGAGAAGTCTACAGAAATCTTGGGGCACAAAACTTAAGCTTAGCACGGCTTTTCATCCTCAAACAGACGGACAATCAGAGCGAACGGTTCAGACATTAGAAGACATGTTGAGGTCATGTGCGTTAGAATGGACGGGAGATTGGGACGATTACATTTGTTTGGTAGAGTTTGCATACAACAACAGTTGGCACGCAAGTATTAAGTGTGCTCCATTTGAGATGTTGTATGGCAGAAAGTGTCGCGCCCCAATCTGCTGGATCGGGTTGGTGAGCGAACACTTGAAGGACCAGAAATGATAGAGTTGACCAACGAGAAGGTCGCAGTAGCTAAGCAGAAATTGCAAGAAGCATGGTCACGTCAGAAGAGTTATGCCGACAAGCATCGTAGGGACTTACATTTTAACGTAAGAGATCACGTCTTCCTTAAGATATCGCCGTCACGTGGTGTTATACGTTTTGGAATCAAAGGGAAGCTCAGTCCTCGATTCATCGGACCGTTTGATGTCATTGAGCGAGTCGGTGAAGTATCTTATAGTTTAGCGTTACCTCCGCAGCTTTCTCATGTTCACGATGTTTTCCATGTGTCCTTACTCAGAGGGTACAAGTATCATCCCCTTCACATGTTTCAGTATCCACTGGAACAGATTCGTGAAGATCTTACCTTCATAGAGGAACCCGAACGAGTTCTTGACAGACAAGAACGAGTCATGAAGAGGAAGAAGATTCCATTCGTCAAAATCCTTTAGAGGGATCATACCGAGCGGGAAGCCACTTGGGAAACAGAGGAGTCTACCCGGGCTTCTTACCCTCGTTTCATATTTTGAATTCGGGTATGTTCTTCTTTTCCAGTTTACGTTATCTATAATTCGGGGACGAATATTCTTTTTAGGAGGGAAGAGTTGTAAACCCCGCATGCTTTTACCATGAACAATACATATATAATCGTACGTACATGATTAAAACCTTCATAATATAACATGTTTACGTTTCATGAATGTTAATTACAAGTATTGCGTACGTGTTATTACACGATAAGTATTTAAGCATATTAATACACGATAATTATTGTCAACAATAACTATAATCACGAACATGAAATCATGAATGTAAATAATCACGAACCTATTATTATGTATTTACGTAATATTTATTACGATTACGTATAAATATATATTATAACACGAACAAGGAATAAATAAATCACGTAAACACGACCACGAGAACACGTAAATAATTAGAACGCGGAAAACAATAGGTTTCCCCTTGTGGGCCCCACCTACCCGCGGCATGAACAAAAGAAAGGGGCCAAGCCCACTTTTAATTTTTGCTAATAGAAAAAGGGAAAACATGTTTTCATAATTACAGAAGATTAGGAAAATAACTAAACCCTAGCCTCCCTTTTTCCTCCCCTTTTGGCCGCCGGGTATAAACACACAAGGAAGGGGTGTTTGTTGATTTTTGGTGATCCAATTCTAGTGAGATCGTTCGTGTTATCATTTCTTTTGTTTCACGCATCGGTAATCCTTAAACCTTTTTCTTTTTAATTATTTATTAGATCAAGAACACATGAATCATGGGTTTATTAAAAACTATTAATAAAACATGTTAATTAAATCATGGGGGTAATAAACATGGTGGTTTGTGGGTTGTTTGGTTCGGCCGACGGAAGGAAATAGAGAGCCGAAGCTCTCAGTGGTCTTCGATTCACCACCAGGCGAGACCTCATGGTCTCGGTGTGGTATTGTGTGTCTCGGCCGCAAGAAACAAGGGACCCCGATGCATGTCAGGGTACCGTTTGGTGTTGGTTGGGTCTCGGCAGCAGCAAGAACACCACCGGTCAAAGACTGGTGGCTGTTTTGGTCTAGCAGGGGGAACACGAGCCGCGGCAGCAGGGGGAACCACCGGCTAACTGCCGGTGGGAACTTTGCTTAGCCAGCGGCTAGCCGAGAACCAAGGGGAACCACCGGCTTAAGCATGTGGCTGTTTTGCGAAAATAGTGGCAACCGGCCAAGCCGGTTCGCCACTGTTAAGGGTGTATTTGTTTGGTCCGGTTCAAGGGTAAACACGGTCCGGTTCACGACATGTCTAGATTTATAACACGGGTTCGGTTCACGACTTAATCTTACAAGTTAATTATTTTTACAAGTTTATTTATTTACAAGATTAATTAAATTAATTTAATATGCTATATAATTAATTTAATTTAGACATGACTTAGGTTAATTATTATTATTAATAATACATGATTTTAACCTAAGTATTTTATGATTTAATTTAGACTAAAGTAATTAATTAATAATTAAAACATGACATGTAATTAATTAATTTCCATGACTTAGGTTATATTAATAATAAATATTAATACATGTTTTAACCTAAGTATTTTTTTTACACTTTAATTTAATTAAAGCATGCTATATTTAATTAAATATTCTAATATATAGTTTATTTAAATTAATGTATTAATTAATAAACTATACTATTAATCACATAAATTAGAATATTAATCAGTAAAAGCTTAAGTTTATCTTATTAGCTTAATAATCTAGCTTAATTCTATTTATGGAAACTTTCTATTTTTAGCAACTTATTTATTTTAAGCAGCTATTCTATTTATGGAAACTTTCTATTTTTAGAAACTTATCTATTTTGAGCAGTAAATCTATTTTTGGAAACTTTACATTTTTGGAAACCTTCTAATTTAAGAAACATGCTATATTTAGAAAGTTACTTATTATTACACAACAAGTATAATAATACAAGAAATACAAGTAATACTTAATCAGAATATCCAAAATACATGATGAACACAGCATAACGATAAAATCAGTAAAACATGACATGAACATATAAAACAAGCTAAGACATGATATAAAACCAGTTACGTACACAGTAATCAGAATACTTATATATGTATATTATGTATGTAGCATTAGTAAGATCGAAGTAGGACTCTCTTCCGTTCGTCTTCTTCGTTCACTAGACATAAGGTACAGATTCTCCGTCCTTTCAGTATGGACATTCTTTCCTTATTAGGATTACCCTGTATGCAGCCAACTGTTTTCCTAGTATATATTTTATATGTTTTGATTTGCTTATGTTTAATTAAAATGCCTAAATCATATACATGCATGACCAGTTTCACCTAGTTATGAGGTACCATAACCATAACACTAGAGGCACCAGTGTTATGACTTCACCACGGCGGAGTGATAGCTCGTGGCGTCCCTTTCAGCTTTTGGCCATATTATTATGTTATCATGTGGGGCGTATGGGTGCATTCTAGGTTACATGTTTTTACAGATTATTCAGGTGAATGTGGTGTGTGTCTTGCATCCTTCACAAGGAGTTGATCCCTCCTACCCAAACTTATATTAATTAGAGGCAGCCCCTCTAATTGCATGACGAGGTCACCCCTCCAAGTATTCATGCACGTTCATATTTCATGACCTATATTGGCTAATGGTAAACATGTTAAACAGTTTTTATAAGATAAACATAAGGCTTTTCAAACTATAAAACCAGTTTTACTAAGTTACGTCAGGTTGTCCAGGACTTAATCAATTCCGCTGCTATATGTTGTATATGCTTATGTTATTCATTCTATTCTTGTATATTCGTGCACTGAGCGTTATGCTCAACCGTTTTCCTTTCATGTTCCCAAAAAGGCAGGTACTCAGGGACGCTCGTAGACTTTAAGCGTACGTGTATATGGATTGGAAGCTTTCTAGCCTTCATTACTTTATGCTTATCATCATACTTTTGCTACTTATTTCCATGGACATTGTTTAGTCCTTTTCATGTACAGTACTTATGTTTGTGTGTGATGAGCTTTACTTTGGGGTACCGATGTTTGTTTCCGGTATTTCCTTTATGGTCATGTAATGTTTAAGACATTTATCCTTGTATGCTTTGATGAAACGCCATAATCACGCGTGACAATCCATTTACCAAAATGGGTTGTTACAAATACTATTGAGAATTATGTTATTTTAGTCTGTAATCATAAAGGGGTGCCCGCTTGATGACATTTTTATATTTTTTAGTTGTCGTTGTAAGTATTAATTTACTTCTAAATGTTGTTAGTCTGATTTGATATGTAAATATGTGGCATAGAATGTTGAAGTGTGTATTTTTATGTGGAACTAGTGAGGCCATGTAATTCTGAGTTTCTGACATGTGCTCTTTTGATATGAATTACTGTTGTTGTTAGTGATTATATAATGAGGGGATTAAATTTCTAATTAGAGGTTTAATTTTGGATTGTGATGTTGCTAAAACTAGGTCACCAGTAGAGTTGAGTGCAGTGTCAGTTGACTCAATGCTTCCTTTTCACACGGCTACTGCTTCTGCGTTGTCGTCTTCAATGCTTTCATCTACTCCTCGGACCTATGGCTGGAGTATTGAAGGAATATTTCTTTTATTTTGTTTCTTAATGTATCGCCATGCTATAAAATGTGTCAATTCTCATGTTTGCTTTGCGAAAGATTATGGTAGTGGTCTTGTGTAGTTATATGATGTAATTATATTTCATAGTATGTGCTTATAATATATATACTAAGAATAACATGTGAATGTCAGCGAGCATTGGAAGATGATAAAAATGCCAATTTAGCAATCATTTTGTTTGCGAATGTTTTATAGGGTTGCACGGGGATGCGGTTATTGTCCAGAGTCTCCGCGTCTGCAGCGTTATAGGAGTCGGGGCCGGGTAGGGGGTCAAGAACGGAAAGTGGAAGGGAAAGGCAGCGTCATCGACCCAAAAGAATCTGTCGGACCAATTCCTTAAGGAATCTATCTTTCCATCAAAACATTGCATACCACCCTTTCGCTTAGCAAAAGATACCCAGCCATTGGCTAAATTGTTGGGAATAAATTAAGGCCAGATCACTTGAACGCTGACAAGAACAACTCAAGCGTTGACAAGAACAAAGTGAGCGCTGACAGCCCAAGCGTTGACAAGTTAAAGTCAAGCGTTGATAGATTGAAGACAAGCACTGATGGAAGATATAAGCTACACGTTTATTATGTTCTAGAATACTTCTAGTAAGGATAGAAACGACAATGTATTTTCTATGTTTATCTTTACCTAGAATAGTTGATACGTAGCTTATTGTACAAGGCTTCTTAGTCTATAAAAGAAGGCCTTTAGGTTAATGTTTTATATCAAGTTTTATATAAGTTTTCATTCGTAAACATCTTTCATTGTAAGCAAGTTCGACATTCATAATCAAAGTGAAAGTTTTGTTTACATCTTGTGTTCTTGTTTAAGTATTATATTCCGCATAATACTTAGATTCACAAAGCATATAACAAAGGTTTCTCTACGTGTTATACTTGATCTAATCTCGTATACACAAAGCTAATCGATCTAAGTTTGGGATCAACAAGTGGTATCAGAGCTTGTTGAGGAACTTTTAATCTTTGAAGAACACCAGAACGATACACGAACACCAAAACCCTAATTTTCTCAAAACCCTAAAAACATCATGTCTGAAGCAATAACCTCCTCCTCTTCACCATTACCAAATATCAAGATTCCCATGCTTGATGCAACCAACTTTGACTTATGGAAGTTCAACTTTGAACAATATCTGGGGATCTTTGATTACACACTCTGGGAGATTATTGAATATGGAAACTCATTCAATAAGGCTCAAAAGATTCAGGATGCCATTAATGCAAGATCAGCTGTTGAGGGATGTCCTGATGAAGATAAGAAAGAAAAACCTGGAGATGGTAGAGCTGTAGGTGCTGAAGATATTGCAAAGAAAAGGGTTGACATGAAAGCCCTAAATATTCTGAAAGTCTCTTTGGGACAAGAAAATCAGCACAAATATAGAGGCTATGAATCTGCTAAGGATCTTTGGGAAGCAATTGAAGTTGCATATGGTGGTAATGCAGACACTAAGGAAGAAAAGAAAAAGCAACTTCTGCATGATTATGCTGTCTTCAAAGCTCAGCCCAATGAGAAACTGAGTAGCGTGAGAAGCAGATTGCTTGACATCACAAGCAAGTTGTCCTTCATGGGGACACAAGTTGGTGATGTTGACACCAATACTACCTTTCTGAAAAGTCTTGGTGAGGCATGGAAGATTGAGGCAAGATCTATTCTTGCCAATAATACTTACAAGAGCTCCTCGTTTGATGACATTTACAACAAACTAAGACTGTTGGAAGATGAAACTCTTTCAGCACATGGGAGCAAAGCTAGCACCAGCAACATGGCCTTCTTCTCTCATAGTGAAGGTCAATTCAATCAGAAGGACTCTTTTATGCATCCAGTTACTGGATCATCATTTGTCAGCGCTGGAACAAGTCCTGTCAACGTCTCCTACTCAGACGCTGACACATTCATGAATGACTCCCCAAGAGTTAAACCTGCTGGTTTGGATTTGGATACTGTGTGTGCTTACATTGCTTCTTTGCCCAATGGTTCAGTGATTACATATGAGGACCTTGAGCAGATAAGTGATGAACACTTGGAAGAGATGGACATCAAGTGGAACATGGCTCTTGCTAGTATAAGAGCAAATAGGTGGAATAGAAGGTTCAAGAAGAAGATGACCTTCAATGCTAAAGACACTGCTGGATTTGATAAATCCAAAGTTGAGTGCTACAACTGTCATCGCATGGGGCACTTCATGAGAGAATGCAGATCTCCTAGAAGATCTGATGCTGGTAAACCCTCAAGTCAGGTTGTTAAAGCTCAAGATTCCAAAGCCATGGTTGCAGTTCAAGGAATTGATGGTACTGGATGGGATTGGAGCTATCTGGCTAAGGATGCTGAAGAGGACAAAGCCTTTATTGCTGATATTGAAGAAGAAGAGCATGTTGAATATGCTCTCATGGCACACTCCTCCTCTTCATCTGATAATGAGGTATATGATGATGCTTTTTGTAGCAAAGGTTGTAGGTTAAACACTGATAGACTTAACAAAGAGGTGTTAAAACTAAAAGATGATATGAGCACTGAAAGGTGTAAATTGTCCAATTACCAACTAGCTCTTTCTGAAACAGAGAAACCCGTTTCTGAATACAAGAAAATGGAATTTGATTTAAAAGATAAGATAAATATCTTAAAACATGAGCTAGAGAGTAGTATGGATATTAGAAATATCATGACAAAGGTCAATAGAGACCTACAGGCTAAGTTAGATGAGGCCATTAAGAATAAGGATAATGTTGACCTCAAGATTCAAAGATTTGATAGAGCCACCCAAGCCCTAGGAGACTGTGTAGCTAAACAAAGGGATCCTAAGGACATGACTGGGGTTGGGATGAATGATTACTCTCTGGTTCCACCACCAGCTGGTGACTTCTATGGTGTCCTTAGAAAGGATTTGTCTTGGACTGGTATACCAGAATGACAAGAAGAGGAATTCTCTCCTCCACCAAGAGTTGTCACTCCAGTAGAAGAGTATAAACAAAAACTGACTGACCTAAATGAGTGGAAGAAAGCTAACCCTACCTTATTTTTTAAGGGAGGTTTGCTATGTGAAAGTCCCAATGAATCTCCACCCATTAAGGTTACTCACCCAGTTACTGGTAAAACTGTTGACCTAGGCTCAAACACTGTTAGAAGACCTACCATTAAATATGCAGAGATGTATAGAAATAATAGGTCACCCAAGAGCCAAGTTAACAATCATGGAACAGGTTTCTTCGCTTCTAGACCTAAGAGTGTGTCTAAGAAAGCCTGTTATACTTGTGGTAGCTTTTCACATTTGGCATACAAGTGTGTCAACGCTCCCAAAGCCAGCGCTGATAGGAACAATTTCAGCGCTGATAGAAAGAAAGTCAACGTTGTTAGGAAGTCAAACGTTGTCAGACCCAGACCTTGTGTGCAGCAAAGTCCACAAGTGATTAGACCTGCCCCATTCTTCTCTAGAAGGTCTAACACTCATGGACAAAGACCTTTTCAAAAGACAAACACCTGGTCAAATAGGCAATGGGTTCCTGTAGCAAACCCTAGGTTTAACGCTGACAAGGGTAATTTCAGCGTTGACAGGACAAAATCCAACGCTGACAGAAACGTGACCAGACCTAAGTATTTGCAGCCACAAGGTAAGGGGTCAAAAGCTTCTTCAAGCTTAACATGGAGACCCAATAAAGATCAAAACCCTAATGATAATGGAATTTCAATGACTTGCAATAGGTTTAATTACATTTCAAAGGTTATTACAAAACCAATTGGGGTTAACTGGGTTTTTCATCCTAAAAGGGATGATAATGGGGTTGTTGTGAGAACTAAGTCTGTTCTTATTGAACAACCAGTTGAATCCAAGTCTTCTGAGACTTGGGTTCCCAAAGAAAACTAATTTGTTTTCTTTATGTGCAGGGCATTCAGAGACAGATCAATGATTATGGATATTGGGATAGTGGATGCTCAAGGCACATGACAGGAAAGGAAGACTATCTGACAAATTTCACTCCTATTCAAGATGGTGATAAGGTATACTTTCGAGGGGGCTACGGGACCATCACAGGCAAAGGAACCCTTCTCACTAATAATCTACGTTTTGAGAATGTCTTCCTGGTAAAAGAACTGGATTATAATCTGTTTAGTGTATCACAAGTGTGTGATAACAAAAATAAGGTTCTTTTCACTGATACTGAGTGTTTGGTTTTAAGCAAGGATTTTAAGATCCCTGATGAGAAGTACATTGAGTATAGAACACCTAGGCATAAGGACATATATAATGTGAATTTAAATGGGATTAAAGTGAATGCAAATATGTCTTGTTTTTATGCTAAGGCCTCAGTAGATGAAAGTAATTTGTGGCACAGGAGACTAGGGCACATAAATTTTAAAAATATAAATAGACTTGTGAGGCTTGGTTTAGTTGATGGTTTGCCTGAGAAGGCCTTCCACAATGACCACTCTTGTGTTGCATGTCTTAAAGGCAAGCAGCACAAGGTCTCATTCAAGTCAAAGCAGGTGCATACTAGTTCCAGACCTCTTCATATGCTTCACATGGACCTCTTTGGTCCAACTAATATAGAAAGTTTGAATGGCAAGTCATATTGTTTTGTTGTCACTAATGATTTTTCTAGGTTTACTTGGACATTCTTTCTAGCTATGAAGAGTGACACAGCTGATGTTCTTATTGAATTTATCACTCAAATTGAGAAAAGGTCTGGCAATGAGGTTAAAATGCTTAGGAGTGATAATGGTGGAGAATTTAGGAACAAGAAGCTTGATGATTTTTGTGCCAGGAAGGGAATTACTAGGCAATTCAGTATTGCTAGGACCCCACAACAAAATGGGGTTGCTGAAAGGAAAAATAGAACCCTAATTGAAGCAGCCAGAACAATGTTGGCTGATGCTCACTTTCCCATAGCCTTTTGGGCTGAGGCTGTTAATACAGCATGCTATGTGCAAAATAGAGCATTGGTTAACAAAATTCAGAACAAGACACCTTATGAGTTACTTTGGGGAAGAAAACCTAATATTGGTTTTCTCAGACCTTTTGGATGTCATGTAGTAGTCTTAGACACTAGTGATGCCTTAGGGAAATTTAGTGCAAAAGGTGATGAAGGTTACTTCATGGGGTATTCAGTCCAAAGCAAGGGTTATAGGGTTTATCTTAAAGAGGACAAACGGATTGTTGAGAGAGTACATGTTAGGTTCTTAGAGAATAAACCTAGTGATCCTGAAAGTGGTCCTAATTGGTTGTTTGATTTGGAACCCTTATCTAGAACTTTAAATTATATGCCTGTCACTAATCCAGACATTGTGAAGGTAACTTCAAATGTTGTGGAGGAACAAATTGTTGATGTTTCAGGTACACAGGTTAATGAGAGGGTTGGATCACAAGCAGAAAAGGCATCTCCTACATTTGAATATGTCACAATTCCCATTTGGACAGATGCTTTTGCTGCTGCTGCTGCTGGACAAGGTAATGGTGGTCTCCAAATACCACCAGATACAAACATGCATGGTTCTTCAGGCGCTGACAAAGGCAAATCTAGCGCTGACAAGACCAATTCAGACGTTGATGGCTCAGACGTTGATAACAACAGTTCAAGCGTTGTTAGCCCAAGCGCTGACAAACAAGGTTCAGACGTTGACAACACCTTTGCACATCTTTTCTCTTCCACTTTTGAACAAGGAGGACCTTCCAGAGTTTATGAAGAGATTCCTCTTGATCAAAGAGAGTCTGATGAAGAAGACATTGGCAATATGGAGCATGAGGTTGAGGACACCAGACTTTTTGAAGGAGGGGTTCTCACTTCTACAATGAAGAATCACCCCCCATCTCAGATCATTGGTGATGTTATGACTCCAGTTCAGACAAGAAGATCCCATCAAGGTCTTGGTGGATTTATTGCCAATATACACAAGAAGGTTGATACCCCTCTTGTGCAAGCATGTTTGTTTGCATGTTTTCTGTCACAAGAAGAACCCAAGAAGATATTTGATGCTCTCAAAGAACCAAGTTGGGTGGAAGCAATGCAAGATGAGCTTCACCAATTTGCTATTCAGGATGTTTGGGAGCTGGTTGATTGTCCTAGATATGTCAGACCAATAGGGACAAGATGGGTTCTCAGGAACAAAAGAGATGAAAGAGGTATTGTGGTCAGAAACAAGGCAAGGTTAGTGGCTCAAGGTTATACACAAGAGGAGGGGATAGACTATGAGGAAGTCTTTGCACCAGTTGCAAGGATTGAAGCTATTAGGATTTTTCTAGCCTATGCATCTTGCATGGGCTTCACAGTCTATCAAATGGATGTGAAGAGTGCATTCTTGTATGGCACCATTGTTAAGGAAGTTTATGTCATGCAACCTCCTAGTTTTGAGGATCCAGAGCATCCAGATAAAGTGTATAGAGTCAAAAAGGCTATGTGTGGCCTTCATCAAGCCCCTAGAGCATGGTATGGTACTTTGTCCACTTATTTGGTGGACAATGGATTTAAGAGGGGCACCATAGATCAGACACTATTTACAAAGAATAAAGGCAAAGATGTGTTGCTTGTGCAGGTCTATGTTGATGATATCATTTTTGGGTCTACTGATCCAAAGATGAGTGAGGATTTCTCCAAGCTTATGACAGACAAATTCAAGATGAGTGCTATGGGGGAGATGAACTTCTTTCTTGGTTTACAAGTTCAGCAGAAAGAAGATGGTATCTTCATCTCCCAGAACAAATATGTTGCTGAAATCTTGAAGAAGTTTGGCTTTTCTCCACATGAAAAGAGGGCTTCTACTCCTATGGATAGAGAACACCCTTGGGGAAAGATTGGAGATGGGAAAGATGTTGATGTCAGGCATTATAGATCCATGATTGGATCCTTGATGTATCTTACTGCTTCCAGACCTGATATCATGTTTGCTGTATGTGCTTGTGCACGTCATCAAGTGACTCCCAAAGAATGTCACCTTTATGCTGTGAAGAGGATCTTTAGGTACCTAAGATGTTTCCCTAATCTTGGTTTGTGGTACCCAAAGGATTCACCATTGGAGCTGATTGCCTATTCAGATAGTGATTATGGAGGTGATAAGTTTGATAGGAAATCCACAACTGGTGGCTGTCAATTTCTTGGGAGCAGATTAATATCTTGGCAATGCAAGAAACAAACAGTGGTGGCTAATTCTACAACTGAAGCAGAGTATGTGGCTGCAGCAGCATGTTGTGGTCAAGTGTTGTGGATTCAGAACCAGCTGTTGGATTATGGGTATAATTTTATGCATACTAAGATATTTGTTGACAATAATAGTACTTTATGCATCATTAAGAATCCTGTGCATCATTCTAAAACTAAACACATAGAAATTAGACACCATTTTATAAGAGATTGCTTTGAGAAAGGTTTAATACAACCAGATAGGGTTGACACTGAGGAAAATGTGTCAGATTTATTAACTAAACCTTTTGATACTGGAAGATTTCAATACTTGGTAACAAGTATTGGAATGGTTAATCTCACTTAAATATGTGTTTTGGATTCTTTTTGTAAAAGTATGTACAAGATGATGCATTATTATTATTGGTCTTATTGATAATTTAGATTTTCCACTATATTTTTCTAACACTGACAAAGGTTGTTTGAACACTGATAAGTGTTTTTGCAACGTTGTCAGCAATATAATTGTCTAACGCTGACAAAGCTTCCTTCAACGTTGTTATGTGTTAGCGGGGCGTTGTCAGCAACAATGTTAGTTTTGTGGTTTTCAATCTAAATGTGCAGATGGTGTTAGCAATATACCATTGGATACAGAGTTACTTATGGATCAAAGGAGAAGCATTTGGACAAGTTTTAATTTATGGATGATGGTTGGAATGTTTCATTCCTATCTTGACATAAATTTTTTATGTTCATGCATGATTTTAGCAAACTTTTTGTATCATAGTTTAAGGGGAGGTTTTAGGAACCTTTAGGATTTTTGGGTATCCATATGATACTCTTATCACAATTCTAGATTGTGTCCACAGGTGAGTATGGGTTAGTTTTACTAAACCATGAGGCACTGTAGCATGCATAGTATATCAACTTTGCATGCTGCCAAGACATTTTTGGCCTAGAATTGGTTGTGGTCTGTTGGGAGACTTGGGCATGATTTTGATATGGGATTTACCTGGGAGTAACAAGGATTTTATAAGGTAACTTGGTTGTTAAGACTTTTGGTTAGCAAGGGACACTAGAGGACTGTTGTGTCTATCTTGCTTATGCAAGTGTGCATAACTGGACAGTGCTTGCCGCTCTATAATAATTATCAGTTTTTGGTTATCTTCTCTGGGATAAATTACTTGTTAAGGTCATTTTTCACTTTTTAAAACAATTTTATTTTTGGACGCTGACAAGAAATTTCCAAGCGTTGTTGTGACCAAATTGGACGCTGACATGGCTTTAGGCGAACGTTGACAAGGTTATAGCCGTTGGGCGTTGATGGGTTATTTTTGACCGTTGACACTCAATGGGTCCTACCCAGTTGTTACTTTTTGACATATTTTCAAGCCGTAATTTTAGGAGTTGTTACTTTCATTAAATGCATGAGATAACTTATAACTTTTTCAATATTTTCATGATTAGTTTTTGAAAATCTTTGCCTATTTTTGGGCCAATCACATGCATTCTTTATCTCCTATAAATTTGGCTCCTATTTTTAAACAGGGTATCTATAATTCTTGTCTAACACTTTTCTCTTATCAACCTTCATCTTCTACACTTCAAATTAACAGCTTTCATCAATGGCACCAAGATTTAACTCAGCAGAATTGGATTTGGGGTTCAAGTCTCAACACAACATGATTGCTTATCTTGTTGCTGATAATACTTTGTTCCCTCAATACACACAAATGGTGGCGTATTTGAACGCATCCCCCTTAAGGTATGCTCTTTCTCATGCACCACTCATTCCAGTCACACACATTAAGCAGTTTTGGAACACTGTCAGTTCCTCAACAGTTAATGGAGTGACCACATTAACTTCTATTGTTCATGGGAGGTCTTGGGTGGTTACTGAGGCCTTCGTACGCCAGGCCTTGCATCTTGATGATGCTGATGGTATAACCATCCTTCCCATAAATGAAATAGAACACGGGCTTAGGGCTTTGGGATATCCAATTCCTGATGAAGGTACTCTTAATAAGTATCATAAGCAGGAATTTCCCCCAGCCTGGAAGTACCTCATTCACATTCTCCTTCAATGTTTGAGTCCCAAATGTACTGCATACAATAAGATCAATAGATCCATTGCAACTGCTATTGTGTGCATTGCAACAGGGCAAAAATATAACTATTCTAAAATGATTTTTGAAGGAATGTGTAAAAACAAGGGGACAAAAATGACTTTAGCTTATCTCCGTTTTCTGCAAATGATTTTTGATGATAAAAGATATTGTTCAAGGGATCACAATGATTTTTATAAAATCCCTGAACAAAAGAAAGCTATTTTTACAAAGATGAATTCACCACCTCATAGAGACTTACCTTTAACCCCAGCCATGCTTGCTGTTATTGCAGCAGCACAACCCCAACCAGACCCCCAACCTCAAATTGACCCTCACCCACAACTTGAACCTATTCCTGAACCTTTACCCTCACCTGAACAAATGCAAATAGACCAAGAACCCTTTGACGCTGACACATCAAATGTTGGCGTTGATGTGCCTATTTCCAACGCTGACACCCAACCATCACAATCCCAAACACCCCTTAACCAACCCACATCTACCCATTCTTCCACACCATCTTCCACACCACCTGAATATAGGTTGATCAAACGCCAAAGGACTACTGGAGTGTTCTCCTCTGGTGGTCCTAGCCATGAGAGAGAACCACCACCACAAGTGTGGTTGGTGACCTGGATGAGGCTGGGACTATTGGTTCTGGCTTAGAAGCTGGCCAAGGCAGTCCCACCATACTTAAGTCCTCATCCATGCCCAATGAACCTGACTTGGGAGGTCAAATCCCCATTTCAGAAGAGGGCAGACTGGAACCAATGACCATTTTGGAATTGACGGCAGTCTGCATTAGCTTGCAAAAGCAAAATGCAGACTTAGTACAAATTGTCAGCAAACAAGGCCTTGAACTCAAGGAATTGAGGGAGAGGATTGTTGTTTTGGAGAGTGATCATGCAAGGAGAGGTATGGAGGAGTCTTCCAAAGGGGAGGAAGATCAAAGAAATCTGAGTGATAAGAGCAGTCAAGATGGTCGATCAATAGATGTTGCTGAAGCTCTTACTACTTTGAAGGAACAAACAGGTTTTGATACGTCCTTAATCTCTCCAACCAATCTAAATTTATCATTTACAGCTATGTTGAGAGAGGTTACACAAGGTGCTGAGGGAAAATATTTGAGCGTTGACAAGACAAATTTGGACGCTGATAGAGGTATTTTGGGCGCTGATAAAGGAAATTTGGGCGTTGACAGATCTGCATTTGGAGGTGATGTATTCCAGTCATCATCTATCATCAAGGATGTTTCTACTCAGGTATTACCATCTACCTTACCAACCATTGCACCATCAGATAAGGGTAAGGGTAAATTGGTAGAAGAAATTGTTCCAAAGAATGCAGCCTAAGTTGAATTTGATAGAAGACTGGCTGAGCAATTGATGGAACAAGGTGAAAAGGAAAAGTCACCATTTGTTGTGACTTCTGAAGAAGAAAGTGATGGAGCTAGCTCAGACTCAAGTGTGATGATTATTGAACCAGAAAGGCTTGAGTATGGTGATGAGCTTGCTAGGGAAAAGTTGAGAGATTTAAAGTTGTAGATTGACTTTGACATGCCAGAGGTGGTTCAGATGTACAATTCTTGGGAAGAAAGCTGCATGGATAATCCAGACTTGACCATTTCAGATCAAATATGGGGTTTGGAGCTTCTTCTTAGAGTTCAGAAGGATTGTAAGGTGATTTTGAAGCACAAGGCAAGCAACATTCTCTCTGAGTTGAAAAGGGATAGAAGAAAGCTCTACTTTATGTTACTCAGATGTCATGGAGTTGGATGGACACATCAGAAGTTGAAGGCTTTGACATTTGATGAGTTGGAACATAGGGCTTATCCTATTTGGGTGAAAGTACAGGAAGAAAACACTTTCAGACTTCTTTCAGATGAAAGAAAGGAGCAACTTGCAGAAGAGATGGAAATCAAGAAAGCTATGATAGTTCCCAGGCCAGTGAAGAAGGGATTTACACTTGAGTTTCCAAAAGATATGAATCAACTATATCCAAGTGAAGCAGTTATTAGAAAGAGCCTCAAGCTCTCCCCATTAGAAGCTTCAGATATGGTGCAGGTGTTACCACTAGATTCCAGGAATCCAATTGTGAGTTATGATGAGGATGAATGTGGATTCTGGAAGATTGGAAGATATGGCAAGGAGGTACACACTTTTACCACTCTCATATCTTTATTTGCAAGTTGTGATAGAGAAGACTTGGTGGACCTTTGGAGGTTGCTGGAGACCAAGTATGAGGCTGAAGCACCAACTTCAGCTAATGGAATAAAACTTTGGACCATATTCAAAAGAATGTGTGGGACAAATGAGGAAGATCCTGAAATATGGAAGGATCTTGAAGATGACCTCAGTGGTCTTCAATGGAGGTTATATTCAGCTGCTGGTGTATACCATTTGAGTTCTACTAAGTTTGCTGAGTATCTACTTGTGGATGCTCTTTCTTTCATATCCAAGGCTGTTTTGGAAAAGATGAAGGACACTCAACTGGAGATAGACTATACAAGTGACGTGGCAAAGAATTTGATCAGATTTGTTTATTACCAATATGATAAGGTTTGTCAGACTCCTCCAAGTTCTTAATGATTATTCAGAAACTTGATCATAAGAGTGGATATCAAGTTTAGGGGAGGATTGTTGGGAATAAATTAAGGCCAAATCACTTGAACGCTGACAAGAACAACTCAAGCGTTGACAAGAACAAAGTGAGCGCTGACAGCCCAAGCGTTGACAAGTTAAAGTCAAGCATTGATAGATTGAAGACAAGCACTGATGGAAGATATAAGCTACACGTTTATTATGTTCTAGAATACTTCTAGTAAGGATAGAAACGACAATGTATTTTCTATGTTTATCTTTACCTAGAATAGTTGATACGTAGCTTATTGTACAAGGCTTCTTAGTCTATAAAAGAAGGCCTTTAGGTTAATGTTTTATATCAAGTTTTATATAAGTTTTCATTCTTAAACATCTTTCATTGTAAGCAAGTTCGACATTCATAATCAAAGTGAAAGTTTTGTTTACATCTTGTGTTCTTGTTTAAGTATTATATTCCGCATAATACTTAGATTCACAAAGCATATAACAAAGGTTTCTCTACGTGTTATACTTGATCTAATCTCGTATACACAAAGCTAATCGATCTAAGTTTGGGATCAACATAAATTCCGTTGGTAGAAAACGCGGAAGAGATCTACTGTGGGTTCTATGTCTAGGGTGCGGCAGTTTATTTCGAAATTCAAAATTTTCGCTGCCCCTATGCAATGTAGTTGGGAGACGTGGGTCTCGTAGTGTACTAATACGCTCAGAAGGAAGCGCGACATAGGTATACGTTGGTTTGCGTAATCGAAGTATCGGGTGTACAACCATATCTTCCCTACGGGGAACTGACCATATATTATGTTGTGGGTTAGGAACTTCTGGGTGCAGGTAGTCGGGTATGTAGAACTCAGAGGTAAATTCATCTAGCTGCTCAATGGTCAAGATGGACGTGGTGTTGGTTATTTGTTTCACCATGGTGTTGTGTATACAAAATAGTGGTCGCGCGGATTACCTTAATAAGAGATCTGGTGATGATGGTGAATGATAGAGGCGTTAATGGTGGTTTGAAGGTTTATAGATGGTAAACAGTCAAAAGGATGCGTGATGGGTTTATATAGGCTTCCTGAGTTTTATTGTTCATGGTCAGATTTGTGCCACGTGTCCCCCACTTCCTAGATCTAACGGTAGTAGATGAAGGGGTAACTATGACGTGGCAAGCACTTTTCCCGAGTACCAAGGAGGTTAGGTGAAAGGGGGATGTTTGTCTTCTTGGCGGGAATGTTTAAAATAAGATGTCTCTGCTTGGACTATACGACTCTTTAGGTCTGATTATAGTCTAGTAGCCGCGGATTGGACCTACGACCACTAGACTGGGGGGACATGATGACGTATAGTCCCTTGTAGGGCTGGATAGTCCGACTCACGGGTACTACCCGCATCCGTCAGGAGTGGATTGGATACTTGTGCGATGTGCGCACATAGCCCGTAAAGCCCGTTAAGCTGATGTCACATAAGAGGTTGATTACTTAGCCAAATCCTCATCGCAGTGCGACAGGATCAGACCGAATATAACTTATATTATAGTTATATTCGCCTAACGAAAAGGGATATACACTTGCCTTAGTTGGATAATGAAGATCAAGCTATTTTGAGACATTATCTCTTCCTTAGGCCGCAAGAACAGGGAACCCAGCCTGGACTCTCTCGAGTTAAAAGGAACCCCTTCGGTTCCACAAAGGTACGATACAATCAATACCCTAAACACTAATATACTCAAACTGATTACTTACTCTCACGCTGGAGTCTAATCGTGGGTAACAAGCCCACGGTAAGCCTAACAGTGTCTGTTTAGTGCGCAGGGTCCTAAAGCAAGTTTCACTTGGTGCGAGAGCCGGAGTCCACAAGACCCCAAATTAAGCCTAATTTAGGTTAAGCTCGGTCTACCCTAAATTTTCTATCAACAGTGACTTTAATTTACAAAAACCTTGCTCAGTGGAGTCTGTAGGCTGAATAGTTAACGATGTTAATAAAATTGCAAGCTCTTATTTCTTTAGCTATTTACATCTTTTAAAGAAGTGGTTTGTCTTTCTTACACGGAGTAGATACTCACTAAGATGTTGATCAGATTGACCCTACAGCTTTTAAAGATATGTCATATATTAGTAATGGCATGGAGAAGGGCATATCCATCCTTAGGCAATGATTTAGTGATATGAAAAGTTGCTTTATCGCCTAAACATGAGGTGTTGAACGTTAAATTGAATTAAACAACTTGCCACATCTCATATTTAAGTGTCCTTTTATTCTCAGGAATAGTAAAATGGAGTTGGATTATATTTGAAGCATGTCCTTGTGGTTATCTGATACGATCCTACACTATATTAGTATATAATTATTATTAATTAGTTTATTTAGTTTCCTTTTATTGCATTATCTTAGGGACCAAGTTATCTTTTATTATTTATAGGGGTATTAGGTTTGTAACAGAGATTATGTTTTATGATAAAGAAGTATTGGTTTTATTAATCAATTGGAGAGTCGGCTTATCTCACTAATATAAGGCATTGGGAGGTCGGGTTATCCCATTAATATAATCTATCTATCATTTTATCTCATCTATCGATCCGGTTTGTATCAATTGGTATCAGAGCTGTTTCGATTCTAGGGTTTCAAAAAAAAATAGTGTTCACCCGACCACTGTTCATCTGAATCACTATTCACGTCCAGAAATTACTGTTCATCGCTACTGTTCACTGACCACTGTTCATCCGGGCACAAGAAGATGGTTAACAGCATGCGTTCATTCAGAAGAGATTTAAAGATGTCTATCTTTGAAGGAGGTGATGTTTTTGGATGGATTTACCGCATGGAACGATATTTTCATATCGGGAAGATTGAGGCTAAGGATCAATTAACGGCTATGGAGTTATGTTTAGAGGGACAAGCTCTTTCTTGGTTTTGTTGGAGTGATACTCGAACTCCTTTTAGATCTTGGGAGGATTTTAAAAGGCGAATATTAAACAGATTCCAACAATCTCGTGAGGGTAGTTTGTATGAGCAATATTCGGTGATTAAAGCTTACAAAGATAATAAGAGGCATGAAGAATGGAATCAAATGATTGAAGAAAAGATTGAAGAGGATAAGAGGTGTGAAGCGTGGAATCAAAAGATTGAAAATATGATAAATCTAATTGATTCTTTTCGGAATCTCATATCGCCACCAGTAACAACCTAGGTACCCACAACACCGATTCAAAATACCCTATGTTTTGAAGAAAATAGCGGTCAAAGTTATACAAGTGGTGAGGAGGTGAAAGAAGAGTTAAAAGGCAACGTTGTTAAAGGTGTTCATGTCACAGATTCAAAAGAAGATGCTGATGTATATGGTGGGGAAAACCTACCACAAACAAAAAATGCACTTATGGATTTGGATAAGAAGATATTGGCACATGAACTATGGTTCCAGAAAAAGCAAATAACCAAGACAACACGAACATGACAAAGGATCAACCACGTGTACGAGAGAAGGATGTACCTTCACATGGGCCGAGAGAACAACAAATGGTTGGACAGATTTTGGGTGCAGAGCTGGAAAAACTTACTATTGGGTTTGATTTAAGGGCTTCCGAGGAGCTTCATTGTGACATAAGGAAGGAAGAAAGGATAACTTGGAATTCAGGGATCGATCGTCATCCACCAGAAAGAAAATGGAATTTTGGCCTGAATGTTTTTACAAAATCGATTATCAAAAGCAATCATGTGTTTCAAATTTTTAGGCCTAATGATAACCAACGTGAGAGGAAGGGAGTTCAAAGAAGAGTTTGGGATCCCGGAATTATTCGAGGCTACATCTTTATGCAACACCTTGAGGACAAGGTGTTTTTGGGGCAGGAGTATTGATACGATCCTGCACTGCATTAGTATATAATTATTATTAATTAGTTTATTTAGTTTCATTTTATTGCATTATCTTAGGGACCAAGTTATCTTTTATCATTTATAGGGGTATTAGGTTTGTAACAGAGATTATGTTTTATGATAATGAAGTATTGGTTTTATTAATCAACTGAGGAGTAAGTTTATCTCACTAATATAAGCCATTGGGGGGTCGGGTTATCCCATTAATATAATCTATCTATCATTTTATCTCTTCTATCGATCCGGTTCGTATCATTATCTAATTCCAAACTAAATTAAAGGATGGAAAATTACATCTACACTTCTAGCTAATGAGGGATATATATGAATAATATTACATGATATTTTTAAGCACAATTTCAACCTAATTAGGTCGCGTACATTTGAGTCAAAGACTTGTCCTCCCCGGGTAATCTCAATAGGGAAAATTATCATCCGCTTACTCGTTTACTTTTTTAATCTTGCACACAATGGCTAGCCTTGAAGAATGTTGCTTATGTGGCACTGGTGCAAGTTCGGTCAAAGTGACCATGTAACTTAGCTCACACAAGGTCAATGTAGTATTTCTGACCATAGCCTTTAAACAGTCTAGCAATGTCATATGAAAAAATTCTTAAATTCTCATTAGAAATATATTTCTCAATGGGCAAAGCTTTTAAATCCACTCATAATCTTTCCCTTCACAATTATTTCCTAAGAGAGCAATGTATATTCTACTTTTATTCCTAGTCCATCCTCTCAATGAGGAGATGACAACATGTGTCAATACTTGAATCTCTCTCCGTGTCTCTTCTCTTTATATTGTCACATGTCCCGTCATGATCGTATGGTTTAGGAGGATATTTAGTCACTAAAGGTAGAAGCAATTATCTTTCTCGTAAAAAGTATGAGAAGTTGAATTGTGGTAATTATTTGAATTTATCCTCGAGGATCTGCATTGTTGTGGTCGTTAACATGTAGATGATGTAATATCATTGTTTTCTTGCCTTATGCAATCACTTCCTACTGATTCTATCCCTTAACACTTGGTTTATCCCTTTTCTTCCCATCCCTTCCTTTTATTTCTCAAAATTTAGAAGATGCATATTGCATATACTTTTCTCCCTTCGTAGGGCATGCACGAACTAGATGAATTACCAACAACATAGGCCAAACCGCCAAATTCCACAGGGTCATCATAGGTTTGGTGAGAAAATCCACTAAAAGACATTTCTGTTTGCTGAAGAGGACCTGAGTGGATATTGGTGCAACTTCGACAATTGAGACTGAAGGCTCGTATATTATAGGAATTTGTGATTAAATTAATGAGAGTGTTATCGTGTCAGCGTTCATCATGAGTGATTTTTTTTATTCTTTTGCTTTGTTAAGTTGTAACCTCCAAAATACTTTTTGTTATTTTTTTGGTTAATGGGTTACCCCGGTAAATTTAACTAGTTTTAGTTATTATAATTTGAATGTTTTGCTTTCTCACACCTTGTTGTATACACTAAATCTGCTCTCAGTTTGACTTGTCTTTGGTATGTCCTGTCCTCCGTATAGACATTGGTAGACCCAGCATGAGTATGTTGACTTGAGATACAACTAGTAAAAAACAGTTAAGTTAAAAAAAGGCCAAAACTTACATCTTTGTCAATATGGTTGTTGGAGGTGGGTTTCCCCAAATAGGGGAAATGTTCAGCTTACAACTACTGACCTGTAATTAAAATAGCATGCAACATCACTGTAACATATGATTATTGTGTGTAAACCAACATAAAGTTATCTTTTAATAATTGGACATCCTGTTGTATGGATGACATTGCAGGAGATAGTAACCAGACTAGATACCTAAAGACCCAAATTTGTGTTAATGATAAAATCACAGCTACTAAAATATTATTTAGATTCATTTTCATGTACATATAGATTTTTAAGACTATGCTGAACAAGCTCACTTTAGAAATGCTCACATGACATGAGATGCCATCTTAACAGTTTAGGTGTTTGCTTTAATCTATTAGGCAATTGAATAATTTTCTGCTCCTCTGCCATTCAATTTTCCTTTATCTTCTCTAGAGGATTCGCTTCAGTAAACACTGAAGGTTTAGCGTTACTTAAAATGTTCCAGTAAACATATTTAAATATGGATTATGGCATCCTAGAGTAACTAGAAATCATATGTTTTTCTTATGTAGCTTCTTGAACGGCTTTAGCTTCTGCGTATGCTCAAATAATGTCAAAAGAAAAGGTGACCTTCTTAATTAACTGCTTATGCAAATTTTAACTAAACTGTATACATCTATAAAATCCCATGTAAAAGATTAAATTGTGGACAAGATGTTTGTTGAATGGCAATAGACTTTGCCTGCTTATCTTTTCAATTAGTTTTTGTTATACGAGTATCATGCTGATTGAGTACCTTTAATCATATATGAACAACGATGTATGATGACTTTCTGGAAGGATCTGGACATACTGCAAGAAGCAAGTCTTGATTAGCTTTCTTTGTTTCAGTCTTAGCTATAATACTTTCTGAACCTTTTAGGATTATAATATTCAGATATTTGACCAGTATTTGTAATTGAAGCTTTCAAAATAATCTCATGAGTTGTAGCATGATTGTGATTGTAGCGTGCATATATTGCTTGACATGGACTTTTGTTTGTTTAGGGTTGTGATTGGCTCACTTTCGGCATGAAGAATCAACATGTTTCCATATGGTTTTCATTTGAGTAAAATTGTTTGTTCATTGTAGATGGATGATTGTTTGTGTTGAGATGCTGTGCATTTGTCCCCTAGATTCTCGAGATGTTGCCATAAATTGTAATGGGATTGATGGTTGATTCTTGTCTTTTGTGTTTTTGAAACACAAAAATACTGTCAGTGGGGTTATTAAAAATCTTTCATTTAGAAAAATCTTGATATAAATATTGACAACTCATTCAAGCTTTACTTTGGCATCAATTTTTGAAGGTACGAAGCATTTTATCTTCAGGTTAACTTTGTGTTTTTGGCAATTCTCCTTTTGTGTTCGGTTGAGTGGCTCAATCATATTCATGTGATGTTTCTTAATGTTTGTGAAATTTGGGATGGCATGAATATTGTACGAGTCTGTTTATTGATGTGTTAAAATTAGAAAAGCAAAATGAAATTGTAGACTCTATTATGATATGCGACTTGTGTTCCTTCTCTCTAGGTTTTCTTCTCCGGTTGAAAACGTCTAACTTTTTACATGAAAAAGTATCGATGAAAAATATGATTTTTCTTTTCACTCATTAACCTTCTCAACTGAAGCGATTTGAGCGGTTAAACATCAATAACACAAGTACACAGCCATTCGGTTAAGCATTTCTTACAAACCTGACAAATTCATCCAGCGTTTAACAAATACAGTAATTTACTTATAATATCTTTACTCTCAACGTCTACCTTTAATATTGTTGTATGTTCTCATCTCTTTGTTAGGGATAAGTTTTTGTTATTTATAGCTTTTGAAAGCATTTCCAGTTTCTTATACATTTCTTCATTCCACAAAATTATCAATTAAGGAGAAATTTAGCTTTCACTATCTTTCAGAGGCAAAGAAAAAGAAATAACATCCAATCTAGCACTTCTAGTAGTTGTATACCAAAACCCCAAGAAGTCACGAGAATAGTTGCAGGTGAAAAGTAGTTAAACAATCTCATGTCATCATTCAACATTAGCCAACTCGTACTCCACCAACGACAAGTTGTTATCCTCCTTCACAGTGAAACTTGCAGGCTCAGTGACCTCAATGCGTCCCCATTTATTAACAGCTAGTCTCATGGAGCCTTTGAACATGTCAATATTAGGATTACGGATTATCACAGTATTTCCATCCTTCATCAAGTCAACTGTAATATAGGTATCAATTGCGTAAAAATAGAAGATGTGATACTACATTGGTGACCCTGTACAAAACTAGAGACTTGCAGCTGAGAGACGTCCAAGGTATAAGACGTAAATATGGGAAAGCATACGTAAAAAGGTTCATTATGACTGTCATTCTGTCAAGCTAGACAATGACTTCTCTTCTATTAACATCATATGTTTGTCAAACCAGACTGATATAGATATTCTTGGCTGGCAGGAAAACATATTGTTTATCATCACCAACTGAAAGTAGTCGGGCATATATATGACGATAGTTCATACGCAAGACAAATCCAAATGTAAATTTGATTGAAAACCGAAATAAATCCAGTTTGCAGACCACAATCATTTCTGTTTTCTTTTCAACATCAGACACAAACATGCCATGAGATCATACATAGCCTACATATTACAAAAACACTACAGACCCAAAAATTCCAAAAACTCTGTGATTAGCTTGTTATAAAGGTATTCAATTTGGTGTCGATTTATATAACTGATTCATAGTTGGTGGAATAAGATTCTTTGTTTGAGATTGTTAAAAGTATTAGATTAGCTGTCTTGTAGAAAGCTTTTACTTGTCAAGTTTTTCAATGAAAATGGTTGTTCTTGTAGGTGTTGAGGGGAACCTTGAGAGTAGGATGTCAATGTTGGTCAATAAGTTGAACTCGCGACTACGAAGTTCAAAATGACATATATGCCTTAATTAAGCCAATCTATGTCTTAATAACAGATCTTTTTATAGTTTTTATTCAAGTATAGATGCTAATATGTCATTATATTTTGTTCTAGTTACAATAAAGAATACCATATTTGGTTAATTTCGTTATATTTATTGGATACTGTTGTGGTAATGAATATTTGATTTATTGGAAGATACTGTATTATGGTTATTAAGTTCCTAAAGTGACCCATTTCGTCATCGTTCACGAAATGACCCATTCAATTTTGTATGTCAGCAAGTGACTTTTTAGTGTCTTTTAAAGCTCCTAAAGTGAGTTGCGTTATGCGCAGCGTTAATATGTATATCAGGTTACTACCAAAAAATAAATAAGACGTGTTTGTCATGGCTCCAATTGATACGTTTCATGAACATCATGTTTTCACTCTACTTGATACATCTCAGTAACAGTCACGAAAGCATTTTTGTCTTTCGGGTTTTTTTATATGGGCACTCCACTTGATGGTGTTTAGGTTACTAAAGTGACCCATTTCCTCATCATTCACGAAATGACCCATTCTATTTTGTATGTCAGCATGTGACTTTCTAGTGTCTTTAAAAGCTACTAAAGTGAGTTACGTTATGCGCAAAATTAATATGTATATCAGGTTACTGCTGAAAAATGAATAAGGCGTGTTTGGCATGGCTTCAATTGGTACGTTTATTTTTATTTTTTTGCTTTATTAAGTTGTGACCTCCAAACTACTTTATTTTTATTTTTTGTGTAATGGGTTACCCTAGGTAAATTTAACTACTTTTTGTTATTATAATGTGAATGTTTTGCTTTCTCATACCTGATTGTATACACTAAATCTGCTCTCTCAGTTTGACTTGTCTTTGGTATTTCCTGTCTTTCATATAGACGTCGGTAGACTCATGATGGGTATGTTGACTTGAGATGCAACTAGTTGAAAACAATTAAGTTAAAAAAAGGCCAAAACTGACATTTTTGTCAATGTGATTGTTGGAGATAGGTTCCTCCGAATAGGGGAAATTACCTGTAATTCGAATAGAATGCAACATCACTGTAACATATGATTTATTGCGTGGAACCAACATAAATTTATCTTTTAATAATTGGACATCCTGTTTTAAGGAAGACATTGCAGAAGATAGTAACCAGACTAGATACCTAAAGACCCAGATTTGTGTTAATGAGAAAATCACAGCTACCAAAATATTATGTAGATTCGTTTTCATGCACATTTAGATTCGTAAGACTAGGCTGAACAAGCTCCCTTTAGGCAACAGTTTACGTGATTGTTTTAATTCTATTAGGCAATTGAATAAATTTTTGCTCTTCATTTTGTTTATCTGCTCTAAAGGATTTGCTTCAGTAAACACTGAAGGTTTAGCGTTACTTAAAATGTTCCAGTCAGTATATTTAAATTTGGATTATGGCATCCTAGAGTAACTACAAATCATATGTTCTTTTTATGTAGATTCTTGAACGGCTTTGGCTTCTACGTATGCTTAAATAATGTCAAAAGAAAAGGTGACCTTAATCATCTGCTTATGCAAATTTTAACTAAACTAATACACTGTATACATCTATAAAATCCCATATACAAGATTAAACTGTGGACAAGATTTTTGTTGAATGGCAATAGACTTTACCTGCTTATCTTTTCAATTAGTTTAGTTATACGAGTATCATGCTGATTGAGTACCTTTAATCAGATATGAACGACGATGTATGGTGACTTTTTGGGAGGATCCGGACATACGTCTGGATTAGCTTTCTTTGTTTCAGTCTTAGTATAATACTTTCTGAACCTTTTAGGATGATAATATTCGGATATTTGACCATTATTTGTAATTGAAGCTTTCAACATAATCTCATGAGTTGTGGCATGATTGTGATTGTAGCGTGGCTTGACATGGACTTTTGTTTGTTTAGGGCTGTGATTGGCTCACTTTCGGCATGAAGAATCAACATGTTTCCATATGGTTTTCATTTGAGTAAAATTGTTTGTTCATTGTAGATGGATGATTGTTTGTGTTGAGATGCTGTGCATTTGCCCGCTAGATTCTCGAGATGTTGCCATAAATTATAATGGGATTGATGGTTGATTCTAGTCTTTTGCGTTTTTGAAACTCAAAAATACTATCAGTGGGGTTATTAAAAATCTTCCATTTAGAAAATTCTTGATATAAATACTGACGACTCATTCATGCTTTACTTTGGCATCAATTTTTGAAGGTACGAAGCATTTTATCTTCAGGTTAACTTTGTGTTTAAGCAATTCTCCTTTTTGTGTTCACTTGAGTGGCTCAATCATATTCATGTGATGTTTCTTAATGGTTGTGAGATTTTGGGACCCAAACCTGGATAACCCTTGAACTAAATTAAACAATACCCAGAATACAAATCAAACACATACTTCTTTTGATTCCTACCAATACCATCAGCAGACCACCTCATTACCAAGAAAATATTTAAGTTTTGGGTTCGATTGGCAATAGAGGCTCACCTACAGAGTACGAGCTATCCACAAAATAGTCGCCCTCAGATTAATCGGCTCGCAATATCGAGTCGAAACCCAGGTGAAACACACACACAAAAAATCTAACCCGCCACCCGAACCTATCTAGCGTTCTGGGTCAACCGAATAAAGTAGTAACCCAACTAACCCAACATGAATAGTCTTGATCAGGTTCGTGTCAGTTCGGCTTTCTGTGGCACACCTATACCAATTACCAAGACAGGACAACTACGACCTTATTGATAAGTCCATCTTATAGCTAAATTTAAATTCGTTCCCGAACTTGTTCCCAGTCAACAAACAAGAAAAAGATATTATCCGAAGATTCGGATCATAAAAACAGACGTACTGGCAAGATACAACCATCCACCACTTATTATGAACAAATGGTCTACGAAGATGTTCTAAAATAGTCTTAAAATGAAATAGGGATGAGACATGGCAACCATAAATTCCCTATATATTAAAACTGAAAAGTGAGAGCACTTAGGCTTGTAGGCTCTTTATGTTCTGGATTTGTTTACCAGGGTTCAATCCCTTGGGGCAGGCACGGGCACAATTCAAAATGGTATGGCAGCGATATAACTTGAACTCATCATTTACAGCATCTAGACGCTCCTTTGTATATTCATCACGACTGTCCATGATCCACCTGATTAAAAACAATCATTATCGTGTTAGATTTAAGTCAAAGGAAGTAGGATGGGGAAATGAAAGTATATATGTAAGAAGATATCCCCAGAGCAACGTAATATTAAATGTTGGATGATGTCAATGCTCGGTAAAGATATGTATATCCCAACAGTCCAGCTGTGAGGGTTTGTAATATCCCAGGGTATGTATCCTAACAGTCCAGCTGTGAGGGTTTGTAATGGGACTCACGGGCTCGCCTATTTAAGTTAATGATTATCTGGACAGGCCTACATAAAAATCAAAACGTAACATATAAAAGTTCCCAAATCCAGTCTAAACCACTGCATCTGGAAGGTTGATGCTTTCATACCATGTGTAACTGCAAAAGACCATAGCATCAACCTCAAAGGTGAATTTAGTGAACAAGGGATCAACCCTGTGGCTTTCAACTTTTTACTACTATGTTGGACCCCTGTTACTTACATAATTCCTGAATTCGCCACTGATCAGATGAGCATTACAAAGCCCATATTGAAGTATGCCATATTGCCATGATGAAATTTCTTAGCAAGATCTCTAAAGGTGCTAAAAGATTCATATATCTTATTTTCAACAATGAAGAGGCAATTAAATATATTAAAGAGAAGAACAGAGAAGCTACGGACGGAGTACATGGAGAACAAAAACAGTCGATAGGAACGACGACAACCACCTTAATAATGATACAGGATGTTAAATCTATTCTACATATTCCTATGAATGCAGTCATAAATGAAAACCATAACTGATCTAAGGGGGTGTTTGGTTAAGCTTATGTGTTTGGCTTAGGCTTATGTTATATAAGCCATTTATGGCTTATATATCATAGGCTTATAAGCCCATATTTAGTGTTTGGTTTAGTTTATCAAAATTAATAAAAGTAAATGAGAAAAAGTACATGAATATTAAATGATGTAGTTATGAAATGTGGGCATATATTATTGTTATATAAGCCCATCATTCGTTATAAAAGCCACAAATTTTGAGCTTACCAAAACCCCCATATATAAGCTTATAAGCCTACTTATATTAGCGTAACCAAACACTTAGTTTCGGCTTATAGGCTTATAAGGCCACTATATAAGCTAAAATAAACACCCCCTAATATGTGATGTCTTACGTATGAACATGCAAGGTACCACGGTATCACGATATGAATTACAGATCTTTAAATGGAAACTATCAGTGGAAAGCTTAGTTTATAGATACTAACTCGTACATAACCATCTTCAAGGTGGCCTATTGGTAAAGCAGCATGAAAGTCTTAGAAGAGACTTGATGTTTTGAACCCCGCTGGGTAAACATCTTGAGATGGACATGGAATAGCCCTAAATGGCCACGGGAAGGTCACGTACATCAGAGGGAAAAAAGGATCGACTTGCCCTGGGTAGCAGGGAATCCCTTTTATTCACCCATTTACAGTAACTCATACATGAGCTATACTATTGTAAATGCACCTAGAATCAATTTTCAAGGGCTGGAGTCATGTTAGAAAAAGGACAGCCAGCGCATTTAACCTTACCAGACTGAGGCTGAACCAGGCACGCCTAAACTATTTGTCCAGTTGGGTTTTGAGGCGATGCTATAATCCAGGATAACCTATGCCAAGTCTAGCATGTTTATTTAATCGTATGTAATTAGCTGAATTCAGCACCTTTCCCTCTTGATTCATTTACTACATTGCTAATGAATAAAGTAATTCAAACTAACAACATAAACTAAACAGAAGCAATGGTCATCTAAAACAAACAAAGATAATAAAATACCGATTAGCATGAAGCAACGCAGCGGGACCCAAATACGTCTCAGGATTCCACCAATAGCTTGGACAAGACGTACTACAGCAGGCGCACAAGATACACTCATACATCCCATCAAGCTTCTCGCGATCCTTCTTACTCTGATAAACCTCCTTCCCATCCTGGCCTCCCACTTTCCCTTTCCTCTTCAACCAAGGCTCAATACTCTTATACTGATTATAAAAATTAGTCATGTCCACAACCAAATCCTTAATGACAAACATATGCGGCAGAGGCGTAATCATACTCTCCTCCTTATGTTGGTCTATCTTTGTCAAACACGCCAACCCGTTACACCCGTCGATATTCATGGCGCATGATCCGCAAATCCCTTCACGGCATGATCTCCGGAAGGTTAAAGTAGGGTCAATTTCGTTTTTGATCTTGATGAGGGCGTCTAAGACCATTGGGCCGCAGTTTTTGAGGTCGATTTGGTAGGATTTGAGGTCGGGTTTGGAAGGTGAGTCCGGGTTCCATCTGTAGATTTGGAAGGTTTTGAGGGAGGGTGATGATGTGGAGGTGGAGGTGGGAGTGGAGTGTTTGGTTTGGGGTTCTGAAGCGTGGTGGCGGAGGAGGATGGTGAGGGTTGGAGGGGGTGTTTGGATTCGGGTTATGGCTCGGCGGAGGATTGAGGTGCTGCCCATGCTAGTTGTTGTTGTTGTTATTGATTGATGGAAATGAGAAACACGATTCGCACTCTTAACAGCTAACTGACTTAAATTGCAAGTGGATCAAATACATCATCATATCCTCCTTAGTATAACTATTTTCACTTATTAAACATTTGTTTCAGTTTTACGTTTTTTATTTTTTTTTACTTTCATTATTCTATCCTCTCTACTTACCTTCAATTTTTATCAATATTTTTAAGTTTTCAGCTTGTTCAGTTTATTAAACACTAGCTCCAAGGTCCGCCCGAGCTTTAAGATTTTGTTCCAAAAAACATCTACATGTTGATAATTGTTCAATTACTTCTACGATTTCACAGCATTAGGCATAAAGTTAAATTGCTCGATGGAACTTGGATCCATGAATTACATGATGTTGTAGTAATGCTCGAGTGTATGGTTGTTAATCTTGTGCAAACGAAACCCTTTTATGTTTACATAATTACTTCATGTTATGTTGTAAATAGCCAATTAATGACCACGTTATCCATAGTCCATACAAATAGAACTTGTATCGATCTTTTTTTCCATTAGTCATTTTCCTTCTTGGTCATCAGGAGCGGAGGCAGGCAGGTCTGATCCCCCGAGCAAAAAAATTGTAGTGTCAATTTTTGAAAATATCCGGTTTTGTGTTATAATTTGACCCCTAAAAAGCATTTTGTAGTGTAGTTTATAAAAAATATCAAAGTTTGACCTCTCGAACCAAATTTTCTGGCTCTGCCCCTGTTGGTCATGACCTGAAAGAAATACACATTTTGTCACATATCAAGTCATTGTGTTTCGACAACAAATATTTAATCGAATATCAAGTCACGTAGTGAGTAATACAATTTTTCTATGAAGTTGGAGTTTTACAGGTATAAAAAAAAGGACATGTGAATCACATAGAGTAGAAATGCTTCTCATGCTCATGTAGATTAGCTGAAGGTTATAGATTATTTTTTCAATATCATAAAGACTTATAAAGGAATGGACTGAAATGGTTTAGGCATCGACTTGAACAGTTTCAAGTCATGGTTGAAAAAAAAAAGGACCAGTTATAGTTTCTTACCCAAATGATCCATTTAGCCAAGTCAAGATTAAAATTTACGCAAAAAAAACATACTTGTACTTACTATTGTTATGTCTTACTATTGTTATGTCTAATGAAGCTTGCAAAGTGTGCTGCTACATCCTCTGTGCTACTTAAACGACTCACAAAATCATGACTAAAGTGAATTAACATAGTTGTGTAGTTCCATCTCCATTAGAGGTGTTTGAAGCACCCAACTCGTAGTTTGACCACCAACAGTTTTGTACATCATTCTTGTTCTCGTTCTCTGACCTCTGTTGTTGCATTAATAGCACCCCAACCTCCCTAGTTGTTTAATTATCACTGCTCCACCTAATGAATATTCGACATATTTAAACATCATTATTTTGACATATAGAACATAGCTTCAAGGTCAGCCTGTTGGGCAATAAATCATGTAAGAACAGTGATGGATATGAAATGATCCATGCTCATATAATGCAAGAAATGTGGATATCAATTTGTGTAACTATGCACGGACAGCCTTAAAAATAATTGGCAATATCATTACTTGAAGCTTATGTACTTTACTACAAAAGAATTATATTGCATGTTTAGGCTTACATTCAAACACTTAAAAGTTACCACAACCCACATAATAGGCAAGCTTTTATAATCAATGATGAACACAAATGCATCATCAAACATGCATTATAGAATTTCAAAGTAAAAAAAATGCAATTAGTCTTTGTATCAACTAATCATAGCTACCATCTTAGTATCATACTAATCTGTTACCTTGGCAACATGGTTTTTTCTTCGCAACATCGTCATATAACACCAACCCGACATAATAGCAATCCCAAAAAAAGCCCCCATATACATCCAAAAAGCAAACCCATTTTGGATCTAACTGATCGGATTCCCTACAAATCATAGCAAGTCTTGACTCGATGATCATAAGAAAAAAGAGACACACCACTATGCATAATCACTAACATTAAGATGTAGGGATCGAATACATACCAACATAGTCTTGGATCACCAGTTCATTATATATGTGATTAAATAGCTTTACCTACACCATTTGAATTTTTTTTGGCCTCTCTAAATGTTATTCATTATGACATGCTTTGTATCACCATTACATCGGGAGCTTTTGTAGCCAACCAATTGTGTTTGCCATCAAATGACCGGCGACCATCACTAAAAACTCGATCTATTACATATGAGAAACTTTTGACTTTCAGTGCTTGAAGCACCTAACTGGGAGTTTGACCACTAAAAGTTTTCTACATCATCTTGTTCTCTGCTGAATTAATAGTACCCCGCCTCTCCAATTTAAGTTCCTTCACAAACTTCACATAAAGCTGATAGTTTACACTTTACATATCCCATCTCATAGAAAACCAGGCCGGACATCCACTACGGTCACAATCGAGCCAGCAAAGTAACCTTCTATTAGTCCTATACACAATATAACATTTCACAATCATACCTAATGAATTGTCAGACATGTTTAAACATGATTACTTCACATATAAAACACTGAAAATCAAAATTTTGTACACATTATTAATCTACTACCAATTTACTATTTCACATGAAAAGAATGATGAAATTCAGAGTATACCTGATTGAATCGAAGATTCATATACACATGAACATGAAATCAGATGATTATTCGATTTATATTCAAATGATTGTTAGATAACCATGGTCATTAATCTAATTTTGATTTGATAATTTTCTGTTAGGTTTTTTTTCGTCTGATTTCTGAAGGTCGTGTTTTGGTGGAGTTGTTACATTAATGCTGAAAGAGGCAAAGCTTTTCAGCGGTTGATTATTTTTTATTATGCAGGTGTAATTTTTTTAGAATTTTGAGTCTTAAGATTATGTTTTTCAAAACCATCCATTTATATAGATAGTAGATTTGTTGCACAAACAATTTAACTTTTTTAACTAAAGTATATGGTATTTTTAAAATATAAAGTGCAGAAGATATTGAAGGTTTATAAAGCTCATAACAATTATACAAAACCCTAAACAAGATCAAAGCACACATAGCGGAAGCGATTTAACAAGATCATAATTAATAACACAATTATAATTAATCAAATTAGGGTTACATACCTTTATCCTAGCAAAGATCCACAAGACAACGGAACAATCACCAATTAGGGTTTATGACGATCAACACCAAGATATAGTCTAAAGTAAGACTATATTACGTTCTTGTACACACGTAATACAACGAGCTAATCTTGATTCTAGCACGAACAACCCGAGCTTCTACGCTTGTGGAATATCTACCCAACAACCATAGAGAGGGGCTAGGAATAGATAAAATAGCTTAATCGAAAACCAAAGAAAACCCTAAAGGGTGTTTGTATGGCCGACGATCAAAGAGAAGAAAAGAGAGAGAGAGGGATAAAATTATGAAGGCTATGGGATTGTTTATATAGGCCTTGGAAAAACTTGGTCTCCAAGTAATAAACGAATTAGGAAACAAAATCCTTTTTACCTTCCTTTTTTGGTCCCTTTGGCCGACGGTCACAAGCCCACCCAAGGAGCTTCCGGAACTTTTCCGTTTCCTTCTTTTCTCTTCTATTTAATTCCATAACGGTCGTTTAACTTAACTCTTAATTTATTTAACGATCGTTAGTTAAGCTTCGGTTTAATTTAATAAATATAATAGATATATTTAATAAATAAATTAACCCTTTACGTAATGTGTGCAATCCGGTAATCCTGAGTTCGATCCTATCACACGACTATTAATTTTATGTCCATAAACTTTCAGATATAAACTTTAAAGATGTATTTTGTTTATTTTATAAAGTCATTAAAAAATATAAAAAAATTATAAGTTTATAATTAAGTCCATCTAATTTATTTAAAAGTCAATTACTAAAGTTTTATTAATCATCTAATCTTTTTTTATTATGTTTTTTATTTTCAGAAATTTGACACATATATTTTTGTGAGTTTTCATTAAATTCCTCCACCAAATTTTTTAATTTTAATTAAATTAATTTAATTTTGATTTTTTGCCCGCAATCACATCGCTCAATTTTGCTTATGTATTAAAATCAAGCCATTTGATTAATTTGATTGATTTTTATACAACCTCTACTTTTTACTAAAATTTCTATATAATTTATTTTTTTTAATTATATAAAAGATTCACATTGAGATTGATCATGTATGACTTACGATCTACCAAGTAATTTATTAGTACTTGTTTCTTTTTTGTCTTTTTTTTATCTAGTTGTTGTTTTGATTTTTTTGTCCAGCCAATACCAAAGTCAAATCAATCTAAATTAGCTAACTTCTATAGCCTCAAATAACACGTACATGATAAATCAAACCCCATTAATATATATATATATATATATATATATATATATATATATATATATATATATATATATATATATATATATATATATATATATATATATATATATATATATATATATATATATATATATATATATATTGAATATAGCAGAAAACGACGTCGTAACGTCATTTTAAATTTCATTTTGTTTCATGGTGTGTGTCGTTTGGATTTTAAATGTGCTTTCTTCAATCTTCAAGTAAAGAAATTTTTACAAAACATACCCTCAACATTTTATTATTTATGCCTTTTCAATACAATAAACTTTAGTTATTAAATATCGAAGGTGTAACTATCAAGTCATCCGAAAAGAAAAAA
Source organism: Glebionis coronaria (assembly GCA_025667525.1). NCBI lineage: Eukaryota > Viridiplantae > Streptophyta > Magnoliopsida > Asterales > Asteraceae > Glebionis > Glebionis coronaria. The sequence goes on along the minus strand of CM046880.1, from coordinate 290,704,871 downwards.
TACCATTGAAAAGATCGTCAAATTTCGAACCAAACGAGCCAAATATCGCAAACCTTTTGATATACGTATGATTTTATAAGAAAATGTCAAAGGTTAATACATATGTTAAAAAATCTTACAAAAGTAGTCTTTCAGGTTAACTATTCTTTTCAAAACCGTTCATTGACGCGAAAAGTTTTTTTATTATCGGTCGACTGCAACGTTAGTCCTACACGCTCCGCCACGAAACACGAGATATATGTCGCGAACGACGTCATAAAACAGAGATGGTCGAGGACCTAAATAAGTAAAACAAATGCCCAAAGCCGCCTCTTAAATGTTGAAAGTTAATTTATATTTCAGTTTTTCATTATCGAAATAGTCTTTACGGTTATTCGTTTTTTTGCAAATCCAGTCATTGAGACCAACAATTTTTTCGCATTATCGATCCATTACAGCCATTATTCTTGCATCCTCCGCCGCGAAGCATGGGCTATATTCCTTGTTTTTGTAAATAGGATCCATAACGTAAGAGTAATCGCGCATAACCAGGAATTTTGAAAATTCCGACCCGAAAAAAAAATTACTGATATTTTTAACAAAATAGTGCACACCCTACTCTAAATTCCTAGGTCTGCCACTGCTCATGACCCTGTGACTAATACGCTTGTTTCCTATTTCAATATTTTATTTAAATTAAATATGAAAATGTTAGATTTTCAACAATATTACACCGTCTCTATTTTTATAAATAGAGATTATAACGAATATTACATAGATTAACAAATACTTTTCACGATCAATTATCGCAAAATCGTAATACTATTTTTATATAAAGTGGTTTATTATTACTTAGAGTTATTTCAATTAAAACTATCATTATTATTCATTTATTTGTAAAGTTGTTATTGAAAAATATATATAATATAAATTATTATGATCGCGGAATCTTAGTTTTACGGTTCCTATAATCATAACACGCGATACTCGTAATTAACATGTAAAGTAAAAAGTTAATGATATATTACATATATAATCTTTTGAGCATACATATCACATTCTAACGTTTCAAATATGTCAAACTATTTAGTACTTTAAATCTTTTATTTTTCGTTATATATCCTACGTTCAGACATTTATACTCTAGTTAATAGTAGAAAACTAAGACTATAAATAAAAAAAGACACACTAACAGCATTTACAAATATTTAATCGACCCATTTGACGTATCTATGACATCCATCAATCGGTTGTCCCGAGTGCTAAGACTACATTTATTCGCAATCTCCTCCAACCCAGTCCTTGATTAAAATATTATTTTCTTACTCTTTTACATATACAAATAATACATACAACCTATTTTAACACTTTTACCATTTATTAACAACCCAACCCAACCCAATCCAACCAATAATATTACTTCTTTTATAAAAGATTATAACATTAAAAAAATTTAAGATATGTCTTAAATGTCATAATTAGTATTTAAATTATAACTTTAATGGGCTGGGCCATTGAGCATCTTAATATAACATGTTTAAAAATGACATATAAAGTTTTAAACCTAACATTGTTAATATATGTATCTTCTTTGTTCTTCCACGCATCTTCTTTTTCTTCAACCACCCCTGCTCAAAACTTTTTCACTTTTCTTTTCTTAACACCGGTGATCATCGCTGTTTCAGAAAGCTTATTGTTATACAATATTTAATGTATATCTGATAGATGTAAATATTCTTTCATAAACATTGCTTGAACAAAGCTTACTGTGTGTTCAAAGTAAATAAATGATGATGCGTATGGGTTAAATCAGACATATGGGATGAATAATGATAAGTAGTTTGATTGGCCATTTCTACTGTGACATGTGGCTAGGTTGGAATAATCAAAATCTGAAAGTAACTTTCTTTCCTTTTAATCACTAGGTGATCAACCTTTCTGCTTTCTTGTTTGTTGTGTCACCACAGGTAATCAACTACTAACAGCCACGGATCACAAGTGCTTATCACTAGTCACCCCATCATCTTAACCGGTCCTCTACGACAATGGCCAACCGTAAAACACCATAAAGCCTCCGTTTACGGCACTTTAAACAATCATGAAACAGCCCCCGCTGTCCGAACCTTCTCAACACCTTCCCTTCACCGACCGACACACTCGCCGGTGGTGGAGGCTTCCCCGGTACGAGCCCTACGCTCTAATACCAAATGATGGAATCAGCCCCTCTTAAACCCGGACTAGCACCAGACGAACACCAATCTAAACAACAAACTGGGTTTTCAATGCTTTATTTATTAAGAGGAAAACTGATACAACTTATCAACTGACATTTATTCTATTTATACTATACTAAACACAAAAGGAAGCAGCACTATTTCCTAGTTTACAGGAACAACCCACGTATCCCATAATACTTGGTCAGACCTTTTACTAATTCCTAGACTATTACCAATTTAACCCAACAGGTGATCGGTTCGTGAACATATCTCTCTTCATTTTGTGTACTTAGAATACTATATTGATTTATTGTGTCCTTTTGTACCTCCAACCGGTTGGTTAGAAATCACCAATAAACATAGTCTAATAGCCTTGGCTTTCCAACACCTTAACCTGTCGCTCTGACCACTTTCTAATCTGACGGCATCTCATGAAATCTGTAAGTTATTCTTGGGTCTATTTTTAATTTGACGTTTTTTTATTTATGTTTTTGCCGCAAATATTTGTTTTGGTTTACATTTCGTTTGAATCTGTGCAGCTATGGTGAGGTGTTGATGGGACTAGAGGAAACAAGTGAAGGTAAAATGTAACCATTCTATAAGTTTTTTTTAACAATGCTAGGGAAAAAAAGATAAATATAAGTAATATTGTCCTTATTATTTGCTTTTTCGTGTTTGTCTAGATTGTAGGTTAACTTAACAAGAAAAGATATGATATGATGTGTGTGGTTTTTTGAAAAAAATTTAAATAATAATTTCGATTTCTAATTACCTTGAAAGTTTCTTTTATAGAGATGACGTTTCTTGATTTTTGAGATTTTGATGTTTGTATGTTGAGGTGGTATGGATATTATTTCAACTTGCCAAAGAATGGTTACTTTTATATTTTTGTAGAATTTATTTTCATATGTGTATTAGGTAAAAGAACCACAATCTTTTGGGTCCAATTTGATGATAATGGATTGCTTTATGAACTTATGATGTACCAGTACTAAAATTTAAAGATAAACTATTTTTAATGTTGATACATTATTATTGGTTTTGATGGTCTTATAGTAAAAGTTACTTTATTATCAACCAATTGTTAGTCAATACTATGGGATAACTGGAAAGGGAAATTCAAAGTCTAGAACTGCACCTATGTTGCAAAGGTGCTATATATATGAATTGGAGTTTTACAAAATTAATAGATCCTCACATAACTTTATTTCTCAAAAACATTTAATCAATACTGTATAAAAGAACTTTTAGCCACAAGTCTGAGAGAGATGATGTGATAGATATGGGAGTTGTTGAAGAAAATATAGGGTAAAGCAATATAGGTATGGGATGCAAGACTTTTAAGTCATCAACAGCAGCAAATTTCATTCTCTCGTTTAAGAAGAATGGAGCTTATAGATACAAGAAGATATTGCTTACTAGTCAGAGTATGTCCTTCAAGGACATCATATAAAATTTAAAAATCTTATTTTACTCAAGTTGTCGATATTACGAAAAAAAAGACATAGAAATTAGGAGTCAAACTTTGTAGAAGAAATAGCTTTGTAGAAGAAAAGCCTTTTGAAAAGTCCACATTGGGGATACTCTCTAGCTTTTCTCCTATGGATATACTATAACTTTTATATCAATCTTCTGAATTGGTCTCGTTCAAATAAATCTTCTGAATTGGTCTCTTGAAACGAGGTTATCTTAGAAAGTCTAATTATATTTTGTAGTGTAAGTTTTTGTCAAAAGCTTATATGTTACGGGCACAATATGCTCTTAATTGTTGAGCTAAATTTAGATTACTTTCTAATGTTTTCCTTAGATGATCATTTATGTGGGGTAATTTTGTGTGCTTAATTTTATTATTAGTTCAATGATATTAGAGTGTGATTTACGTAGTTTTAAGATGTTTTACCCAACAGAAAACAGATGCGCAGATTAGTTGCGATGACTTGCAAGTTATTCAAATCTATTAGAGTGTGTGAGGAGGCAGGGTAATAGTACGGTAACAATAATAAGGATCCAAGACAATTGAAAGACGAAGTTGTTGATGACTACTAGCTAAGTAAAGAAAATGGACTATGAATCTTTCAATTAAGTTATATTGTGAATCTTTTAATCAGGTAATATAGATTGATTAGTTATCCTTATTTAAAGAATATATACTAATACTGAATTATCTATCAATATGTTGAAAACAGATGTTAAAGAAAACATGTTGAAAGCATGTAACTAATTAGTGTAATAGATATAAAACTTGAGCCAAAACAATGATAAGAAATAGTGTATTCTTTAAAAAAAATTAACAACAATGATACGGCTTATTATTGAAACTATGATAAGAATTTCTTTGTAACTCTATTGCCTTATTCTTGCAACTTCATCGTCTTCTTTGTGCATAAATAATCGTCCATACGTGTATGTACATTAACGTTTAATTAAAAAATTACATTAGTTCATGAAGGTTATCTTTTATATGAACCCACATTGAGTTTTTTAAAATCTGTTTTAATTTAATTGACTTGATCGAGCTATTTGGTCATGATTCAACCAGTTTAACTACCGGTTCAATCGAGATTTTGTTTAGCCAAACCGGTTTCCAATCGCTTGATCGGTTCATGGATCAACTAGGTCCATCTTGTTAAAAACAGACTACATACATATTTTTAGCCAGTTTAACTTTATTTGGATACTAAACTGACTACATACAGATTTAAGTTCATTTGGATACTAAATTGTATTCAGATACAAAGGGACTAATCTCCACTTTCCATATCCATTTTAATCTAATGGATAAGATTAAACACAATATATATTTTCACACTCTTTTTTCAAACATTAATATCTTTTAAATCGTTAATCGTTATGCAAAAAAATACCGTTACGAAAAGCATTTAATTATCTTTCTATAGATATGCTATATGATATACTTTCGACAAAAAAAAAATTTCTTCATTTTTTTCATGTTTTCGAAAATTATCATATATGATACTAATATCATATATGATGTAACACAGTATCATATATGATATAACATATCATATATGATAGAAACCAATGTCATATATGATTAGCACTGTTATCATATATGATGAAACAGTATTATCATATATGATATTTCACGTAAATTTTAACAAGAAGAAAAAAACGAAATTTCTTTCTTCGAAAGTATATCATAGTGCATATTAGTAGAAAGATAATTAAACGCTCGTCGCGATGGTATAATTATTTTCGTTTAACACCTAACGGTTTAAAAGATATTTAAAATATAAAAAATAAATAAAAAATAAAATATATTTAATCTCATCCATTAGATGGAAATGAGATGAATGGTTGGGACAAATCCCCTCATATCCAAGGAAAAGTATGGTATATAAAATAACTCTTCTCTAACATTAATATCTATAATATTTTGAATTTGTTATGAATTGGTTCTCATCTAAAACCTTATGAGACATTCATATAACGGTAACACCACTACCAAACTTCTAGTTTCTTGGTTTAAAACAACACATGTGCACCTAAAAATCAATTGTGAAACATGTTTGGGCCGTTCGTAAAACGGCAAAGAATAATACCTAGTCTACCTATAATAAAAAACCATCAACAAAATACTTCTCACCCATTCTCCAAACACCACGTTAGCACCTAAGTAGTTTACGCGTATAGTTTGAGAAAAAAATATGAAATGGTGAATGCCTTTGAGTGATATAATTGTATCAACTTTCAAAAGGAAGAAAAAGTCTTTGGCCCATCCGTGATTAATTTCCATGGTATGACTATATGTCTATATAGTCTCTTTCTTCTTTGTAAAGTCTCCTAGGCACTTTTCCAAGTATATTGTTATGGTTTTCTCTCTATAAAACATCAATTTTCAAATTTAGTTTGTTCTTAATATACTTAACTAAAACTTGACTAAATTTCTTTCAATATTACATGTTTTTGTATTTTAATTTAGTTTAATTTCTCACCTTAGCATTACGTTTCTATTTTGTAGGATGATCATGATCATGGCCCCATAGGGTAGCAGGGCCGTCCCGTGAGTTTATAAGGCCCTATTTCAAATTTTTTCTGAGGCCCTTCATCGTCAAAAATATAAATAAAACGACATGTGTTGTATCTAATAGATCAATCAATTTTTTTCTGAGGCCCTTCATCATTAAAAATATAAGTAATACGACATGTGTAGTATCTAATAGATCGATCAAAACAACTTCTATTTTAAACTTGTTTATTTCTAATAATATTAGACAAATTCCGCTGGCTCTTGATCTTTTTATGCAAACAATATATTCGTAGTAGTTTTTACTCCGTAACTTTTAGTTTCAACTTGTAGTATATCTCTTAGTCTTTTTGCCAATTTCTTTTACACCAATTTCACTATAATCTTTAGTGTATACTGTGTTGTCAGTTAATTTCAGAGTTATAAGGATAAAGGACTGAATTTATCAATTTTTAACATTAAAAGGCTTAAAGTAGTACAACTTTTGTTTCTATAAGTAAGATAGTAAAACAAACATTGGTGGTCCCACAAATACATTGGATCGTCTTTCCCATCAGACATGTTGATTCCATTAAAACAGAAATCCAAGCTACGTTTTTAAAAGTTACAGTGGCTCATTCACAATCAAATAAGATGTATATTCTTTATTTTAAACACCAGACACGTTTAAATCATCCGAACATGACTTTATATCAATCAAGATTTTCGAAAATCATAGGCCCCTCGAAAAATAGGGCCATGAGCCGTCGTACACCTTGCACATGCTCAAGTAGTGGAGCAAAACATGGCATTGTAAGTACGTCTGTAACATGTTATATAAAATCGTTCGTCTGTTTTTGTTTTCTCTTCTTCTTAGTTTTGTCATCTCGTTATGAAGTCTTATAGTGGTAACCATAGCGAGGAACAACTTAGTAAATGAAGTTGATAGAGTAGAAGATAGAACCTAGCTCGAGTAGTGAGATCTACGTACAACATCAGGTACATGCACTTAACGGTGATGATCGTGATCTATGGACTAGTCAGAGACAACTCAATGAGGTGAACTATCATTTTTTATATATTTTTTGCATATATTAATATCCTACAACTACCACATGTGACTAGACTTGAGGTGGTCTGATTATAAATTTGCAGCTGGTAATGACTCGAAGATGATTCGGAGTGATCAAGTTCAACGAATTGGAGACATTGATTTGATCATATATAACGGATATGGAGCGCGGCGAGTTCTTTAATTAACGGTACTCGTCCTAATCCCAAGTCAAGAGGTAGATAATACTGGTATAAGATACTTAATCGTGGCATTATTTGGTAGGCAAAACATGTAAATCAGTAAATGTGTAATTGGTAAAGAGCCGTTTTTTATTTGGTTGTAATTATTAAAACTTATATGCACTCTTGTTTTAATTTGTACATTGGGTCATTTTTTCTATAGTGAGTATAAAGTATTCATTCCTATGTTGCTTCGGTGGAAAATTAAAAAATAATGAGTAATGCGGTGATACAAAGTCGAATGGATGTACATAGAGATAGTTTGTCTCCGTCTAATAATTTTGAACTATGTAAAGATTAAGAAAAAAACATGATGTAGCTGTTTGAGATGAAAGGAAAGGTGAGTACAAATGACTGTAGGAGACATGGTTTTAACATGTATTGTATGGTACTCTTTGACTTTCTTTCATTTGATCATTTGAGAATCACATAAATCAAACAATAAGTTTTGAAATATTTCAATTGTTTTAATTATCTAAAGTCTAAACCAATAAAATGTGAAAATAATAATAAAAACTATATTTATCTAATTCTAATCAAATTCAATGTACTTTTTATCACTTGTACATGACTTTGAAATAATATATATGTATACTAACCTCTTTGAATGTTCTCATACACCATCTAGCATTTTGACATTTCTATTTGTAGAGATATGGTAGAGGGGCTGTTGAAGGTTTATTACTATCATAACAATTATATAAAACTCTAAACGAGATTAAAACTCATATAGCGGAAGCGATTTAACAAGATCATAATAATAACACAATTATAATTAATCGAATTAGGGTTACATACCTTTACGCTAAAGCAATTCCACAAGATGAAGAACGAATCACCAATTCGGGCTAATACCGTATACACCAAGAAATAGTCTAAAGTAAGACTATATTACGTTCTTGTACACACGTAATACAACGAGCTAACCGTGATTCTTGCACGTGAAAACTGAGCTATAACGCTTGTAAATAATCTACCCAACAACCCTAGAGAGGGGCTATGACTAGATTACGTACACTATCGATCAACCAAGAAAAACCAACTGAAACCCTTTGTAGGGTGTGTCTTGCGATCGAACCAAAAGAGAGAGAGGGAAGAGAATTGTTGTGTGAATTATGAAGGATAGGGAGGTGTATTTATAGGCCTCAACCCTTGTAGCCCAAGATAAATAAAAGGCAACAAATACCCCTCCCCCCTTGGAGCCCATAATCGACCGCCTATAACACCCCTTAGAGGTGTTCTGGAATCTTCCAAACTTCTTTTCTTTTGTTTAACATACTATATATTTATTTAACATTCGTTAATACTTAACAATTAATTAATTAACGATTGTTAAAGTCATATAGTTACTTGCTCGGTTAAATTAATAAATACATAAATATATTTATTAAATAAATTAATAAATACAATAAATATATTTATTAATTAAATTAACTCTTTACGTATTGTGTGCAATCCCGTAATCTCGAGTTCGATCCTATCACACGACTATTAAATATAAGTCCATAAACTTACAGCTCCCACTTGGACATATTTCGAATATCGTGATTACATTGACTAGCGTCTAGTTACACATAGCAATGTCTCTAGTACAACTCGGGTAAGGTTTCCTGGACAAAACCTTTCAACGATTTTGCATCGTTATTATTATCCTTTTTTTCTAATACAACGTTAATAAGGATATGGATCTCAGTCATTCATTTCATTAACCATTTTGTTTCTCGTTCACAAATTTAGCAAGATTACCAAAACAAATTTGGGTGTGGCCACACAAACATCTTACTAATCCCACGAGGGGCCCAGCTGTATTAAACTCCAAAACGAAATTGAAGGAAATAAATTCCATATTGACTACGAGCAAAACTTATGAATTGTGCAACACTTACGAAAATAATCCTTATAGCTACCAGTTACGTTTAACGTTAGATTATTCCACAGAGATGCACTAGTTTCATAACAGTTTCCTGGTATCTCAAGTCTAAGGATAACTATTTATGTTTTACTTGATGATAAAGATCCATAAAATAAAAACATATAGTTGGCATAAGTCCTATATTCGATTCATCGAATATCATCCAAAATCGATCAATATACTTTCAATTATACTCTATCGCTATTTTGATTTGTCTTAGTTTAATAATATTCCCATATTATTAATTGACAACGGACATTTAGCATAACATTTATTCATGAATTAAAACATGTAAAATAGGATACACTTATTAAATAATAAAAATAAACGAAACCCAATCTTTATTTCATTATATAATAATGTCATAACATCCTTTATCCAAATACTAATCACAGGATTATTGCATGGATTCGCTAGCTAGTTGCAGCCCAATCGCCTTGGCGTGCTTAACTACCTTTGGTCTAGGCAAAGCCTTAGTCAAAGGATCTGCTACGTTATCATCTGTGTGAACTTTTATCAATTTGATTTCACGAGCTTCAACTTGTTCGCGTACGTAGCGATGTCTACGCATAAAGTGTCTGGCGCCTTTCATGACTCTAGGGTCATTGGCAAATATTATTGCGGCAGATTGCCACAATACATATCAATAGGTTGTTTAATTGAAGGCATCACTCCAAGATTTTCAATAAACTTCCTAATCCAAACAGCTTCCATTGCAGCTTCTGAAGCAACCATGTACTCAGATTGAGTAGCATGCATTGCAATCGTTGTCTGTTTCTTGCTCTTCCAGTCAACTGCTCCTCCATTGATAACAAAAACGTAACCCGTTTGAGACTTCGTATCGTCTTTATCACATTGCCAGGACGCATCACAGAAACCTGAAACATTCAGTTCTATGTCTAGTTTCCCTCCAAATACCAAAAACGTATCTTTCGTACTCCTCAAATACTTTAGAATATGTTTGACAACAGTCTAGTGGAGCTTCCCTGGATTCTGTTGGTATCTACTGACCAAGTTCTGAGCAAGCGCCACATCAGGCCTTGTACATCTAACAGTATACATTATAGATCCTACAGCCGAAGCATAAGGCACCTTCTTCATGTATGCCTCCTTTTCAGGAGTTTATGCATCTATATCATGAATCAGATTATGATTAACTTCCATAGGTCGAAAACCTTTCTTGGAATTATGCATATTATACTTCTTCAAAATCTTATCTATATAAGCATATTGACTTAGACCAATTAACCGTCTTTTCCTATCTCGATAGATCTTAATTTCCAGAATGTATGCAGCTTCTCCTAAATCCTTCATAGAAAAACATTTACCAAAGATAATCCTTAACAACTTTAAGTCTTGGAATGTTACTTCCCATGATTAATATGTCATGAACATATAGGACTAGGAATACTACATCACTCCCACTAGCTTTGCGATATACACATGGCTCATCACGATTCTGAATAAATCTTAACTTTTTGATTTCTTCGTCAAACCGTTTATTCCATTGACGTGATGCTTGCATCAAACCATAAATGGACTTTGAATTTTGCACACATGTCCTAGATTCTCATGATCAACATACCCTTCTGGTTGTTGCATATAGATGTCTTCATCTAAGAGACCGTTCAAGAAGGCAATTTTAACATCCATTTGCCATATCTCATAGTCATAGTATGATGCTATACCTATGAGAATCCTAATAGCTCTTAAGTCTGCTACAGGAGAAAAAGTATCCTCGTAGTCTGCGCCAAAAGTTTGAGTAAAATCTTTAGCTACTAAACGAGCTTTATAGGATTGTACTTTTCCGTCCATGCCGGTTTTCTTCTTGTATATCCACTTATGTCTCACTACTTTAGCATTCGTTGGTGTTCTACAAGAATCCAAACATCATTTACTTTCATGGATTTTATTTCCTCATCCATAGCAACCATCCACTTATCCTTTTTAGGATCAAGTATAGCGGATTTATAATTAGCGGGTTCACCAAGATCCCCTAACTCATCATCATCCTCTATGTTAAGACATATATTGCTAGTTGCGTTTGCGTTTTTAATCCTTGCGGATCTACGCAGAGGAACTAATTCTGGTGGAACCACCAGACTTTCTGGTTCTACAGGAATTACATCGCTAGTGTTTTTAGAAGGTAATGTATCTATATGACTCTCCTTAAGATCATAATTTCTCCTACTGAATTCTTGATTAACAAGATCAGATTCAAGGAAGTCTCCATACCTAGCAATAATCACTTTGTTCTCAGGTGGATAATAAAAGTAGTAACCCATAGTTTCCTTAGGGTATCCTACAAAGATACATTTTTCAGATCGTTGTTGGAGTTTGTCACCCGAGTCACGTTTTACATATGCCTCACAACCTCAGACCTTTAAATAAGGCAAATATGGCTTCTTGCCATGCCATAGTTCATATGGTGTCTTATCGACCTTCTTTGTGGGAGCCATATTTAAAAAGCGAACAACATATTCTAGAGCATAATCCCAAAATGATAAAGATAAAGTTGTAAGATTAAACATAGATCGCATCATATCCAATAATGTACGATTTCTCCTTTCAGATACACCATTTTGTTGTGAAGTATATGGGAGAAGTAAGATGCTGAACAATTCCATTCTCACTTAGATAATCTATAAACTCTTGACTTAAATATTCACCACCTCTATCAGAACGAAGAGCTTTAATCTTCTTCCCTAATTGCAGTTTTACTTTTGCTTTAAACACTCTGAATGTTTCAAATACCTCACGTTTATGTTTAAGTAAATAAACATAACCATAACGGCTATAATCATCCGTAAATGTTAAGAAGTAGCTAGCACCTTTCCTTGAGACATGTCTAAGTGGTCCACACACATCAGTATGTATAAGTCCAAGTAGATCAGTAGCTCTTTCAATATTCCTATTAAAATGTTTCTTGGTCATCTTTCCAGAGATACAAGACTCACATTTATAAATGATTCATCATTGATATTTTCCAAAAGACCTTCACGTTGAAGCTTTTGCATACGAGTCTTCCCAATATGGGCAAGTCTACAATGCCAAAGATAAGAATAATTCTTATCAAACTTTCTCTTCTTACTCATGCTAAACACATATTTATTGTTCTTGGATTCATTATCATGCATGTCTAATTCAAACACACCATTCACAGAAATTGCATTAAAATAGAAAATACCATTTTTCCAAACAGAAATTCCATTATTATCAATCGTGTGAACATATCCATCATTTAACAAACAAGAAAAGGAAATGACACCCCTAACAATTGTAGGTGAATAATGACAATCATTTAATCTCAGTACTAAACCCGAAGGTAAAACTAGATTAAAAGTTCCTATAGCTTCAACTGCTGCTTGTGCATCATTGCCCACTTGTAGAAATTGTTCCCCATAGGATAGCTTCCTTTCCAGATTAAACCCCTGTAGCGTATTACAGATGTTAATACCGCATCCCGTATCATATACCCAGGAATTTAATTTGTATGTTAAATTGAACAATTCAATCATAAATAAAGTACCTGAAGCTACAGCGCTCTGCTCAGACTTCTTCTTTATTTCTTGCAATTCTTCGAGGTAAAGAGGGCAATTCCTCTTCTAGTGACCAATTGCCTTACAATGGTGACAAGTCTCATCTTTCTGAGATTTATTCCTCTTAACAAAGTTCTGCTTACGTTTTGAATAAGTCGCAACTTGTTTGCTCTTATCACCCTTGCCTTTGTCTTTCTTCTTATTCGCTTGCGGTTTTGGCTTACTCACTCTACCCTTTGTATGGTTAGTATAAAAGGCGTAGCGGTAGATGACTTGTCTTTCAATCCCTTTTCATAGTCAATGAGCATTGCATGTAAATCATTAACTGTCTTCCCCGTGCAATGCATATTATAGTTTCGAACGAAATCATTGAAGTCCATGTTAAGGGACCTATTGATCAAGTTGATAGCCATATTATGATCATAGGGTTGTCCTAGTGCAATGAGTTGTTCCATATAACCCCTCATCTCCATATAATGGGCACTTACAGACTTTCCAGGAGCTTGCTTGCAACTATGCAAAGCATCTACTAAATCGTAGATCTCCACAGCTTGCGGCTTTTCGAACATAGACTTGAGCTCATCAAGCATTCGCTTAGGTGAAAATAGCTCATACTTCTGTTGAAGTGGAGGAGCCATTTTTCCTAATATTAAGGCAGCCACCTCAGAGTGCTTCTTAACATTAGCAACGTGTTCAAGCCTTTGCGCAACAGATGCTCCTTCAGCAAGATCCTCCAGATAAGGAGTAGTCAAGATATCGATTGTACCCGCTACTCTCAAGACAATTCTTAGTGAGCGATACCAACCATTGAAGTTTGGTCCAGTAAGTTCAGGACGATCAAAGAAAGATTTGAACGCAGAACTTATTGTCATATTGTTTTCGGGTTGAGCCATTTCTACAGAAATAAGTTCAAATATTAGTATTTTCGATGACAAAATACTTTCAAGAAAATAAAATTACCCTGGTATAAAACTATATTATTTTCCTTGAATTCTAAAACTACTTTGACATAAATCCATTACATCAGTTGATCTACTAGTAATGAATGTACTCAACATAGCGACTTGTCGAACAATTCAATTACAAACAATTTTCAATTTCTATATATTTAAGGGATTTACATTGCCAAAAACTGTTTTGCATTGTAAACATGTTTCATCCCTTTTGAATGCATTAAGTTTCCAGATCTCACTAGTAACTTAATTAAGTCATCTAATCTGAGTAACGTAAAACTATCATACAAATTCTCATTCTACAAATGGTTTTCTCTCCATCACAACATCACCCAAAGATCTCATTTGATGACGAAGTAATTTTAAGTGTTCGTCAATTAGGAGCATTCGACTTAAATTTTAAGGGTATAAATTTTGATGTCAAAATCAATGTATGGAGAAGAATGCATACAACTCCATAGCATAAGTTTAATAAAACATTTAGTAAACTTTTCCACGAGACTAAATTTCTACATAAATTATGTTGAGGTATTGGTTAAAACCAATTAAAGAATTTATCCACAACTATTCACAACGTACCTTTGCTAGAACTCAGCTACGCACAAAGCAATACCCTTATTCATTGTGTTTCGGATGTGAACTTGTGATAAATCACCCTTAAGGTATAATTCAATTAATAATCATAGGTAATTTCAAACTGACGCACAGGCGAGCCGGGAATACGGTCAACGACTAATGGCATAACACCTCCTTCCTTAGTCGGGTACATGACCAGCGGTGCGTTATATCCACTTTATAGTTTTTCAAAAGGAGTAGGCCGTTAGATCATTATTGCAATTCACCAATCAACTTAATCTTATGTAATTTAGATCTATAACAAATCATTATTTTCATATGATTTAGTCCATATTATTTTTTTTCAAAAAAAAAACCTTGTTTACAACAATTCAACAATTTTATATATAAATAAGTAAAAAAATTAAATCATAAACACATAATAACAATTTATATGTGCAACAAATAAATCAAATAGCCACATACAAACGATTTATCCAATAATCACAAAATCTAGGTCTTTATATTCATATAAAAGTCTTTCCTAATTCGAGATTTATTGAATCAAATAATCACGTAGCACATAAAATCATATAAACATATAATTTTACGATCCATGAAAACATGCACGTAATCATGGATTCCCCACAAATCTTAACAATTAAATTTCTACGGATCATAACCATACATGACATAACAATTAATCATGCAATTCAATCTAAAATTATCCCACATGTAATTTATGGTTTCAAAACAATTCCTTTTTTTTATTAAAAATAGAGTAAAAACCCTAATTTTTAAAAAACAAAACCCTTATTTTATGAAAAACCTAAAAAACATGTAGTTTTAACTCAAAATAATTTATAGTTAAAAAACTTTAGATTTTCGATAATTATAACATGTTAAAATGGCTCTGATGCCACTAAAGGTTTATTACTATCATAACAATTATATAAAACCCTAAACGAGATCAAATCACATATAGCGGAAGCGGTTTAACAAGATCATAATAGTAATACAATTTTAATTAATCGAATTAGGGTTACATACCTTTACGCTAAAGCAATTACACAAGACGAAGAACGAACACCAATTCGGGCTAATACCGTATACACCAAGAAAGAGTCTAAAGTCAGAGTATATTACGTTCTTGTACACACGTAATACACCGAGCTAACCGTGATTATAGCACGTGAAAACCGAGCTACAACGCTTCTAAATAATCTACCCAACAACCTTAGAGAGGGGCTAGGACTAGATTACGTACACAATTGATCAACCAATAAAAACCAACCGAAACCCTTTGTTGGGTGTGTCTTGCGATCGAACCAAAAGAGAGAGGGGGAAGAGATTATTGTTGTGTGAATTATGAGGGATAGGGAGGTGTATTTATAGGCCTCAACCCTTGTAGCCCAAGATAAATAAAAGGCAACAAATGCCCCCCCCCATTGGAGCCCATAATCGGCCGCCTATAACACCCCTTAGGGGTGTTCCGGAATCTTCCAAACTTCTTTCCTTTTGTTTAACATACTATATATTTATTTAACGTTCGTTAATACTTAACTATTAATTAATTAACGATTGTTAAAGTCATATAGTTACTTGCTCGGTTAAATTAATAAATACATAAATATATTTATTAAATAAATTAATAAATACAATAAATATGTTTATTAATTAAATTAACTCTTTACGTATTGTGTGCAATCCCGTAATCTCGAGTTCGATCCTATCACACGACTATTAAATATAAGTCTATAAACTTACAGCTGTTGCATCAAACAACTAGGAAAAAGCATTCACTCAATATACATCTCTAGAATATTTATCCAATGTTACACGATGTTGGATGTTATCGCACAAAATTAGGTTTTTATGACGTTAAATATAACTTTATGTAAAAGGTATTCATTAAGATGCTTGCAAATTGTTGACAATTACAAAAGGTTTGTGGTTGACTAGCTATCTTGTTCATTCATACAACAAGGTATGGGGATGCATGGGGTGATAAGATCTTCCGGTATATTCATGATATAGCTGATTTATAAAAGTTGTTTGTGATCTGTATACTCTACAATCACTCTATCAGTGGATTTTGTTAGATTTTGTTTCAAGTAAAAGTGAAGAGCAACATTTTATACTGTATTTATTTAGGTGGTGTTTGTTTTACTAGGATGTTTTGGGTCTGAATTTAACTACCGCATCTTACTGGCAAGAGGCGGTTGTAATGTCTGAATCAAATGAGAAAATTATGTTTGTTTTTCATAATTGTCTGAATGGCCTATTTTTTAAAGCATATTTTAGTAATGATAATACAAAATTATGTTTGTTTTTCGCTGATAATTCTTTTGACCCTCATTGATAGGCTAGACTAATAGGATAAATAAAACTTTTATAATAGGAGTATATATTATTGGAAAATTCTTTAAGGTCCAACAAATCCTAACAAAATTCAGGTGGTTTCTTTCTATATTCTATTACTCGATTTTTTTTCCAACTTTCAATTCTTTCTTCTTCGACATCAAAACCTGCAACTTTTCTTACAAAAACTACAACCATAAACTTTATAAAAAAACTAACAAACAAGAACAAATAGTGTAGCACATCAACATAAGTGAAAATGACAAAGGAGGCAGTGAAGTAAAACATAGTCAGATCTGCTCCTCAACTCTAATTGAATTAGACAACATATATCTTACTATCTCTAAATCTTATTGAAAAAACAAGTAACAAGTATGGCTGTCCGCGTCTGAATGGTCAGATTTAGACGCGGTTCATATGTTTTTGACAAAAACAAACACACCCTTAGATTTACTATGAAATGTAGCTCGAATTTTTAAAAGACCAATACTACATCTCATGTAGGGTTAGTCTATTTATTCTTTTACTTTTGATCACAAGGATACGCTCGAAGACACTCAAGAATCAAAGTAACACAATGAATGATATGACTATGATAAACACATGAAGAAAAATTTGATGAAAGATGATATATTTTTTAGGAAAATGCAACTAAATGTGGTTGGATAGGATGTCCAATGTAAAAAAGACGTTGAATACGTCAATATTTTACAGAAAAAGCATATTGTTGTTAAACAACTTATATCATGGGTTAGGGTTGTGCTTTGCACAGCCTTCATACTTTACTAGTATATATATATGATGGATTTGTTTTATTCAGATGGGTGGTGGGTGTGATGATGTGGAGGTGTTGTGGTCGTTGATTGGGTTAATGGGTGGTGTGCTAAACTCGTGGAGTGGTTTCGGCCCAATTAATGTCTTTGTTTTTCTTGGTTACTGTCTAGTTACCTATTTGAGTTTCATTTTATGGAGCCTGGTTGACCAGGTTTAATCCAAAATTCAACAGAATCAAAAAATCAAGTTCATATACAAATTATATCAAAGATTTTATTAAGTAGACGAAAGCGTTTATGAGCAATATTATTTCATCACACCAATCTGCCTTTATTCCTCGTCATCAAATCCAACAAGAACAATACATGTGCGTTGCACGGGTAAATGTTTACGTAGATTAAGAATTTTTTTAATATCAATAATTCAAAAAATACCGCAATATAAGAGTTGCACCGGTGGCAATTATCATTTGATGATTACCTTTTGAATTATTTCGTCTCTAGTAGATCAACTGCGTTGATGGAATAAGTTCAAGTTGGGTCCTAGGCTCTTCTTAAAATTAATTGTTTACATGGGTAGTTAATTTTATGAGAGACTTATTGTTGAAAATACTAACATTTTCTTAACTTTGTTTTGTATATGGTTGTTGCCCAAAACAAGGATTCTACACTAAGGTCAATTATCACTGTGAGAAGTTAACTGGATCAAATTTCAATAAATGGTACCGAAACTTGAGAATTTGTATTAAGTATGAGGACAAGATGAAATTCATTGAAAAACCTCTCGGAGAGGTCCCTGATCCTGCTGTTGCTACGGAGGCTCAAGTTAATGAGTACTACGATGAAGTTAGCAAAGAAAGATATGTTACATGCCTTATGCTAGGTGCTATGACACCGGAATTGCAGACTCTTTTTCATATGACATGATTAAAGAACTTAAAACTCTTTTTCAAGAACAAAGCACGATTGATATGTTTGACACTACGAAGGCATTTCACGATTGTAAACATGAAGAGGGACAATTTGTTAGCACTCATTTTCTGAAAATGAAAGGCTATTTGGAAACTTTGGAATGCCTTGGCTATCTCATGCCTAAAGAACTTGTTGTGAGTTTTATCTTGAACTCTTTCAACAAGGATTATAAATCACTTGTGCAAACTTACAATTTGCATAGCATGGGGAAGACATTAGTAGAGCTACATGCTATGCTAAGGTCACATGAGAAAGGGATCACAAAGGAGGTTAAAACGCTTGTTGTAATGGCTATTAGGGCACGGCAGATCCAGAAAGACAAGGGTAAGAAACCGCAAGGGGGTAAAGGAAAGTCTGCTGGAAAGGATAATTCAAATTACGCCTCAAAGCAGAAAAATCCTCCAATACCCAAGAAAGAAAATTCGGAAAAGGACTTCGAGTGTCACCACTGAAAAGAGGTAGGACACTAAAAAATAAAGTGTCTGAAGTATCTCACTGAGGTGAAGAAACGTGAGAATACTAGCGGAGCTAGTACTTCAGGTATCTTCGTTATAGAACAT
Organism: Glebionis coronaria; assembly: GCA_025667525.1. Classification (NCBI taxonomy): domain Eukaryota; kingdom Viridiplantae; phylum Streptophyta; class Magnoliopsida; order Asterales; family Asteraceae; genus Glebionis; species Glebionis coronaria. The sequence goes on along the minus strand of CM046880.1, from coordinate 290,685,791 downwards.
TATACTATATCTAATAGTAAGATGATGGTATATGATACGGGTTGTGGAACTCATATTTGTAATTAGGGACTTAGAGATAACAGGAAATTGAAACAAGGAGCTTTGAGCTTGTATGTAGGCAATGGGATGCATGCAAACGTTAAAGCGACTGGTCAATTAGATTTGGCACTTCCTAATGGACTAGTTATTATTTGAATAATTGTCAATTCACACCTTCTATTGTTAGAGGTATTGTTTTCAGTTTCTAGATTAATGGAAGACAGTTTTACCAATGTTATTTTGAATAATGTAATTTCTATTTACAAAGACAATATATATTATTTTAATACAACACCACGTGATGGCATTTTTGAATTTGATTGTCTTAATCTTAATAGTTCTATATACATTGTTAGCAAGAAAAGAGCCAAACATACGATGTTGGACTCGACCTATCTATGACCTTGTCGCCTTCGTCATGCAAATAAGAAACGCATAGAGAAGCTTCAATGTGATGGAATTTTGAATCCCACTAATTTTGATTCTTTCGATAACAAATGCAAGTCTTGTGTGTATGGGAATATGACGCGTAAGCCTTTCACATATGTGGTTGAAAGAGCTAAAGATCTTTTAGGACTCATTCATACGGATGTTTGTGTACCCTTTAAAACCGTGTTTAGAGAAGGAGCTAGCTACTTCATTACATTTACGGATGATTTCAGCAGTTATGGATATGTTTACCGTGTGAAACATAAACATGAGGTATTTGAAACATTCAAGGAATTTTAAAATGAAGTGGAAAACCAATTCGGCAAGAAAATCAAGGCTATTCAATCTGATTGTGGAGGCGAATATATGAGCTTTGAGTTTGTAGAACATTTGAAGAAATGTGACATTGTGTCACATCTCACACCTCCCTACACGCACCAAAATAATAGAGTGTCGGAAAGGAGGAATAGAAATCTACTGGGTATGGTTCGTTCCATGATGAACTCAACTACTCTTCTAACGTCCTTTTGGCGTTATGCTTTAGATTCTGCTGCACGCATTCTCAATATGATTCCAACCAATAAGGTTGATAATATGAAGTATGGCATGGGAAAGCTCCCAAGTTGTCTTATATGAGGGTTTGGGGTTGTCAGGCTCTCGTGAAGCGGGATGTTCCTGACAAATTAGACCCCAGATCAATTAAGTGCATTTTCGTAGGATACCCAATGGAAACGATGGGCTACTATTTCTACTATCCACTTGAGAACAAAATATTTGTTGCTCGAAACGCTGAGTTCTTTGAAACTAGTTTCATAGATCAAGAAGCAAGTGGGAGTACTCCACTGCTTGGAGCAAGTGGGAGTACTGACGGACTAGAAATAGTGAAAGATGTAGATGCATTGCCTTCTGGTAACACTAGCGAAGTACGTGATGAAATTTCGCAAGAAATTGTTGAACATCAAAACTTAGTCGTTCTGGTTTGAAGGTCCGGTATGATGCCTTAAGAACCTAGTAGATATGGATTCTACATAGATAATGAGGAGCATCAATTAGGGGATCATGATGAGCCTCTTAGTTATCAAGCGGCTATATCGAATGCTAGATCCGGCAAGTGGCTTGAAACAATAGACGCGGAAATGCAATCAATGAAAGACAATCAAGTATGGGTTTTGATTGATCTTCCTGCGGGCGCAAGAACCATCGGGTGTAGATGGATTTATAAGATAAAGACCGACATGGATGGCAATATACACACCTATAAAGCTCTACTTGTTGCAAAAGGATACACTCAAACCTACGGGCTAGATTTTGAGGAAACCTTTTCTCCCATCGTGGATGTAAGAGCTATTAGGATTCTCTTGGCCATAGCGGCGTTCTATGACTATGAGATTTGGAAAATAGATTAGTGAAGATGTTTACATGGTGCAACCGGAAGGCTTTATTGATCCAAAGTATTCAAATAAAGTTTGCAACTTGCAGAGATCCATTTATGGCATGAAGTAAGATTCAAGAACTTGGAATAAACGGTTTGATGAAGAAATTAAGAAGCTTGATTTCGTTCAAAATCTTGATGAGCCATGTGTATATGTAAAAGCTAGTGGGAGTGATGTCACATTCCTTGTAAAACCCAAAAATTCGGTTGGTGTTTTATTTAATCATTTTGAATATAACTTAAAGTTTAAATAATAAGTATTTGATATTAAAACTTTACGTTCTACTGTAAAAATTAATTGTATATTATTAAAAAAAATTGAAATATAATGAAATACTGATGTAAAATAATAATATATTTAAATGCCCTTTTGCATATTTAAGTCAATTATGATATTTAACTTACCATGAAAGACTCAATAATGATATTCAAAAATAAAATAGGAAACTATAATAAAGCTTGTCAACTTTCGAGGGTCAAATGCGCATATATTTCATCCGAAATCTCAATCATGATCACATTATACATTTACTTATAGAAATGAATCAATGATTGTGACAGAAGGATAAACACGTTGACATGCAATTCACACGCTCTATCATAATTTGATTTCTAAATATAGTCACGCTTATTACGGAAATATTGTTGGCACGCATATAATAGAACAACATGGCTTGTACTCCTAGTCATAATCTTGAATAAAAAATCTCATCAAGTCACAAAACACCAAAGTTCCAACTGCAATTAAACGGAGGTTGTGAGAGTAGCAGAGGGTCTACGTTGGCATTGATAGTGTTCTTGGTTTGTAACCGTATTGGTGGTCACAAGTTCGATCTCGATTATGGTCGTGGTTGTGGTATATTCGGCTCAAGTTTACGTGAGAAAACGGGTCTCGTCGGTCTGTGTGTTATGATCTAACCACATTGAATATTTACGTTTATGCTCATGTTCGGTTTCAATATGATCATTCTTTCCTTTAAAGGTACGTATACCAATTGTGCCATAATGTGCATCATACAATCATCCATTATTTATATTGAGATAATCTAAAAATGTAAGCAAGATTTGGTAAACCTTGAATCACTACTTAAACATATTACTTATAATTATTAAGCTAATATAAGATTGTATAGGTCATTATAATATTACATTATTATCATAAGTCATCATGGTAATTTACTTGTTGAACTAAAAACAGTGGGTAAAGTTCTTGACATGCTAAGATAACATAAATGTTGTACGCTAAAACGGGTATGTGTACTACGTGGAATAAATCATTCGAAATCGGTTTCAGTAGTAAGCAACTGTGCATAAGCCAATAGGCATCTTATTAAATCATGATTTCGAAATCTTCTTTACAAATACAAAACTTTTATATTTTATGTTCTATAACCATGAAGAGTTTATGAAAATTAAAGTTGTTAAAATTATGATTTGATTATATGTTTTTTTAGGAGTTTAAGAAACACGTTTCTAGCTAAATTCAAAGCTATATTAATACTATTTTGGAAACTTTTTAATTCATGAAACTTGTTAATTTAGCAGGATTACTAATTATAGCAATGTTATAATATCAGAATACACATTATGTCGTAATCAACACTACAGGAATACATTAACCAGTAATTTTATAGAACTGTCAGATATTATCAGATTATACCCAAACAATAATACAAGAACAAAATAAATTAAACTGAGAATAATTAGAATTAGTAAAACTAAACAGATATCAGTCAACTCATATCACGTCCATTATTTATGTAGTAACTATGAAGTCGGAGTAGATCTTTCAGCTTTCATTCTTATTTCATTACTGGACACGAGGTACGGATTTTATGTCCTTTCAGTAAGGACTTCCTTTCCTATGCATGATTAGGATTCCCCGTCTACAGCCAAATGTTTTCCCTAGTATGTGTTTAAGCTTATTAGTAATCATGTTAATAACTAAAAAACTTGTCTGAGCATTATATACAAGCATGACCAGTTTATGTACTAGTTACGGAGGTACTGTAACCATGGCACTAGAGGCACTAGTGTCGTGACTCACATGCAGGAGAGTGATATCCTGCATCGTCCCACTCAGCTCAGTTTGGCCATTTTATCAGTATTTTTAGTGGGGCGTATGGATGCATCCTAGGCTTATCACTTTACAAGTTATCAGGGTGAATGTGGTGTGTGCTCTACATCCTTCACATTGGAGCTGATCCCTCCACCCATCACAGTATTTAGAGGTCAGCCCTCTACAGTTATTTAGAGGTCACCCCTCTACAGCATGACGAGGTCACCCCTCCAGTTATTCATGCACTGTTGTTACAGCACATGACCTATATAAGCTCTGGCAATTAAAATACAGTAAATGCATGTTTTCAAATTTAACAGATAACAGTTCAGCTTTATTATTTATAAATCAGACCTTACAGATTATACACAGATTTCCGCTGCAACTTTACTTATCAGTCTTACAGCTCCATTATTTTATCATCTGTTTCATTTCACTAATTCCTTATCATGCTTTATATCCGTTCACGGAGCGTTATGCTCAGCCGTAGTTCTTTCATGTTCTAACGGCAGGTACACCAGGACGCTCTTAGGATTCTGAGAGCATGTGCATTGAATGGAAGCTACCGGACTTCTTACTTTATGCACTTCTTACATTATTTTGCTTATTTGGACATTTTTAGTCCTTTCCTTTAGTATTTTATTTTTTCATGGTTGAGCTTAGGTTGGATTACCGATGTTTGATTCTGGTATTTCCGTTATGGTCAGTTAATGTCTTAGGACATTTACCTTATGCTTTGATGACACGCCATAAATACACGTAACGGTCCACTTATCCAAGTGGGGTGTTACATTCCTAGTATTATATGTGGATGACATATTACTTATAGGAAATAGCACTTCAATGCTGCAAGAAGTGAAAGCTTGGCTGAGCAAGTGTTTTTCCGTGAAGGATCTAGGAGAGGCTGCATATATTCTTAGAATTAAGATCACAAGAGATAGATCTAAGCGGTTGTTGTCTTTAAGTCAAAGTGTTTATTCTGATAAGAGTATAAAGAAGTTTAGAATGGATAAATCCAAGAAAGGATTTGTTCCAATGCAAGAAAAGACTGACTTAAGTAAAAAGCAATGTACGATCACACCTAGTGAGGTGAAACGCATGATGAAAGTTCTGTATGCTTCGGCAATTGGATCTATCATGTATGCGGTAAGATGCACTAGACCTGATGTTGCGTTTGCGCAAAATCTTTGTAATAGATTCTAACAGAATCCCCGTGAGAAGCATTAGACTGCTGTTAAGACCATTCTTAAGTATTTTAGGAATACTAAAGACATGGAACTTGTTTATGGGGCTAAGAAGGAAAATGAGCTTCGCGTTAAATGTTATATCGATGCTAGTTTTCAAACCGACAAGGACGATACTAAATCCAAAACTGGGTATGTGTTTGGGCTTAATGGTGGAGCCATGGACTAGAAGAGCAGCAAGCAAAGCATTATTGCTATGTCCTCTACTGAAGTTGAATATGTTGTTGTTGATGATGCTGCAATGGAGGTTGACTGGATTAGAAAGTTTATTAGTGGTCTTGCAGATGTCATACCATCTAATAATGAACCTATGGAAATGTTGTGCGCCAATTCTGCAACAATTTCATCGTTGATGATCCTTGGATCATGCCAGGTGCTAGACATTATCAAAGAAGGTTCCACTATATTCGAGAAGTTATCGAAAATGGTGAAGTCATCATTAACAAAGTTCACACAGATGAGAACGTCGCAGATCCTTTCACAAAACCAATGCCTTTGAGTAAGCATTTTAAGCATGCTGAGTCTATTGGTCTTGTTCGTTCTGCTAGTCTCATGTAAATCTGAGATAAAATTTATTTTATGTGTTAGTGTTTGGACAAGGAATGTTTAAGCAATTGTTATCAATGAATGAATTATTTTTTACTGGAAATATTGTTTTCATTTCTTAATAATTATATTTTCATGTTTAATCCGTGAATATAGCGTCTTCTTTTAGGTGTGTAACATTAATAAGTGTGTAAACACTTATCATTTTACCACTTAAAACAATGAAAAACGAGACCAAAACGTGTACTTAATATCGTAAATGTTGGAATTATGCGTGGTTTGTGTTTTTGTTGTGAAATAGGTACAAAACATCAAAAGGAAAGAAAACACGGGATTTCACGGTCATTTATCGAAGAAAAAGTCAAAGATAAAGTCAAAGGACCAAAAAGTGCCAAAAGAATGAAGTTTGGAGGGCTAAAGATGAAGATTTGATGAATATTTTACAACAAGGACCATTTTTTCCATTCTCCAAAGTCATCCACTAATAAACCACATTGAAGAGCACAAATTACGAAGCCAACGGTCCTGACCTCGCGTCGTAACTCCTTACGGTTTGTTTTCTATGAATTTTAAAGTTTATTAGTTTTTAAATTAAATAAATAGTTTTTAATAAATAAATAATAAATAAAAATATATTTTCGTAAATTAATAAAAAAATAATAAAAATAAAAGTTTTTTATTTTATAATAGTTAGTTTAGTATTGAAATAATTAATTTTGATTTTTAAATATTTTTAGTTTTAGTAGTTTTATTTTTATTTATTTTTATCTATTTTTAAACTAACACAAAAATATTAAAAAGAAAAAAAAATAATTTGTGTGTTTTTTTTGTGAGTAATTAGGTGCATGTTTCTAGAAGATTAAAGATGGTGGAGTTGGTTAAAGTAGATTAATCAAGAGTCCTTGGATAAAAGAATAATGAAAGGTGAAGATGGTGATCCATGTGAAGTGCTCCAATTGGTCTATCTAAAAGTAGATTAATCAAGAGTCTTTGGATAAAAGAATAATGAAAGGTGAACATTATGATCCATGTGAAGTGCTCCCATTGGTCTATCTAAAAGTATATTTCATCCTATTGGTGGAAACACATCATCACCTACCAAATGACCAAGATGCCCTCAAGTTAAAGAAGAGAAGGTGATTAAAAGCCTAAAAAGACTAATCTACCACAAGCACCTTGACTTCAACTATAAATAGCACATCATTTTTCTTCATTTTGTATGTAGTTTTTAGGTAGCTAAATAATGTCAATTTTATTTCTTGTTTTTTAAATGTATTTCCTTTCAACTTTTGTACTCTTTTTATTAATAAAAGTCATCTTTTAGCTTATTGTTTATCTCTTTTAGCTTAATCTCATTCTACCTTTCTTAGTTTTTACTTTCAATAATCTAGCTTATTATTTTGGGATTAGTTTTTCATAACTTTTTCCAAATAAGTTAAGATTTATATAAAAGTTTGGAATAAGTTATCTTATTTCAAGCTTATTGTGGGCTTATTTTCCTAGATCTAGCTTATTGTTGGAGTAATTATTTAATTAGCTTTTTAGCTTTTTAAATCTCATAAGTTCTAAGCTTAGGCTTACAACTTATTTAAAAGCTAGCTTTTTATTTAAGTTCTTTTAGTTTTTATCTATTAGTTTTTTAGATTTATTAGTTTCAAGTTTTAAAAATTAAAAATACTTTCATAAAACCAAAAAAAATAGTCAGATATATTAGTTTTTATATTAATTAATTTAGATCTATAAGTTTTAAGCTTAAAAATTAATATATTTTCATAAAAACATAAAAAATATTTTATATCTATTAGTTTTATTTAAATCTCTTTGTAGAATATTAATAGTTGCTTATTATTGTTCTAACCTCTTGTGTTTTCTGATTTTGGCGAATCGATTCATATAGTTTGGTAGAGAGCTTATGGTTGATTAATTTGGTTCGAGTTTGATATGGTTGATTAATTTGGCGCGAGCTTGATTTGGTTGGCCGTGTACTTTACGGGCCGGGATACGCTTAGCTTTAGTCTTGATTTGGTTGGCTGAGTACTTTACGGGTCGTATTTTGTTGCTTTTGGGAGGCCGTGTACTTTACGGACCATGTTTTCGTTGATTAAGTTGATGTTGTTGATGTTGTTTTAGAGCATTATCTACAGACCACGGGTACCAAATCTCTCTACTTTTTAAATTTCTCGCTTAATCTCTTTATTTTTATTAATTAGACCGTTATAGTTTAAATTGTTTTTAATTAGTTATATTTTTCATAAAAATCGGTTTAATTAGTTTTAGTTATTAGTATTGTTTTAAAATATAGATTTAAAAGTTTTAAAAAAATAGATTTCATTTAGATAAGCTCACTATTAGTAAAAAGTTTACACCTTTTTGTGATTATTAAGCCTATTAGTATATAAAGCTTGTAGCTTTATCATCTAAAAGGATTAATAAGCTTAAAAGGTTGAGGCTTTATGCTTATTTTTAAGTTTATCTTTGTGAATTTATTTTTCGTCACTATTACTTGATATTACGTGCTTGCATTAGATTAATTTCGCATTTAGATTTATTATTATTTTTAATAGTTTATTTTTGTTGCATCTAGATCTAAATTTGTAGTTTAATTTTATATTGCATTTTAGCGTAATTTTACGTAAATTAATTGCGCTTTTATTTTTTATATATTCCTTAGCCTACATATTTTCCCCATTTTTAGCTTAAATAGACATAGATTACTAAACAAGTATTATTAACCAAAAACAATTAATCTTGTGTTAATTTGTGAATCAATTCGAGTCGAGAGGATAAAACATATATACTAAAAAATGCAATATTAAATTGGCGCCGCTACCGCATCGCTCTCGTTACGATTGACGATTTTTCGTGAGAAGATTTGGATTTTGGGATCCGTTCATTTTTTAACGTTATTTTTCTTGTTAAAAAATCAAAAACATAAAAAAATCAAAAAGATAAAAATACAAAAAAATAAAAAATCATCAAAAGCAAATTCTTTCCTAAGATTTGCACCAAAAAAAATTAAAAAAAAATCCAAAAGTAATACTTTTCCTAAAGTATTACGCCAAAAATATTAAGTACTAGTGTTATTTTTCTTATTTCGATTTCTCTTGTTTTTATTGTGAATATAGTTTTCTTAAAAAATACAAAAAGATTTTTATTTTACTATAGATATTACGTATAAGAACCCCAATATACAATATTTCCATAAGTATTGCTTGCAATACCCCGTATTTGGAGGCGTTCCAGTTCCTTATACGTGTATCGATCAAACAAAAATAAAGGCAAAAATAGATAAATACTTTCGTTAAGCAATAATTCGAAAAAATACGAACTTTAAGGTGAATAGAAAGGCGACGTGCTATAAAAGGCCGTCTAAGGGAAGCTAGGTACTTAAGTGCTTCGCGCCACCTCATTCCCCCGTTCACTTGTACATATTTTGAGAAGGAAGGCTCATCGAGGGTTTTGCCACCCAAGTAGTATTACCTATATATTTTTTGTAGCTTTTTAATATTGAACCTCGAGAGGGATAATCCCTTTCCTCTCAAAGTCGACCGAGGTCTCCTACCTCATTCCTCGTGTTTAGTTGTATGCGCACTCGCGCGCGTGCACACATACCGAGTGGTGTACCAAATACTTCTAATTCTTCCAAAAAGAAGAACAAGAACAAAAAGACAGTCAATCAAGCCGATCCCGAGAATCGAGCTTTGAACAACACGATGGCAATGGATAATCGACCAATGATTAAGATTTTACAATCTCACGTTGAGGGAAATGATGACGCGATTGTGGTGCCGGATATTGGAGCGAATAATTTTGAACTAAAAACGGGTTTTATTCAAATGGTTTCCGCTACACCATTTTTGAGACGTACTAATGATGATCCTCACGCTCATATCAAAAGATTCATACAATTAGCAAATGCCGTCAAGTACAATGGGGTGACTCAAGAGGCCATTCGTTTACTCCTCTTTCCTTTTTCCCTCGAGGGACAAGCCCGGATTTGGCTTGATAAGGAACCACCCCAAAGTATTACTACGTGGTTGGATTTAGAGACGAAATGTATCAACTACTTTTTTCCACCATCACGGACCACCGCTTTAAGGAATGACATAATCACTTTTGAGCAAAAATATGGGGAAACTTTTAGTGAGTCTTGGGATAGATTTAAGGAGCTTTTGAGAAAGTGTCCTCAACATGGTTTTACTAAAGTTCATCAAATTAATACTTTTTACAATGGATTAACTTTGAATGACCAAGACTCACTAAATAGTGCTTCGGGGGGAAATATTTTGGTTAAATCAATGAATGATGCTTGGAATATAATTGAAAACAAGGCAGAAGTTCAGACCAAGAGTGTAAGGGCTACAATGGCTAGTGCTAGTGATAATGAGGTGACTAATCAAAGTAAGGAGCTTACTTTAATTGTGAAACAACTTGCTTTAAGAGATAACCCTCCCACTACACATGTACACGCTTTAAATGAGACATTTGAAACTTGTGAAACTTGTGGTGGACCTCATTCGTACTATAATTGTGACAAGATCTATAATCAACAACAAGAAGTTTATGCTTACAATTCCAATGAAAATGAGAGGGTTCACTTTAAACCAAATGTTGATGTTAACCATTTGTCTTATAAGAGTACTAACTATTTGGCTCCCCCGGGTTTTGTAGCTCCACAAAGACCACCCCCACCCGCCCAAAATACCCAATACCAAAATAGGAACCAAGGTCCTCAAATGGGTAATTTTCAAGGGAATTCAAATGCAAGGGGTTTTAACCAAAATCAAGGGAATTTTCAAGGGCAAAACCAAGGGTTTAATAATAAAAATCAAGGCTTTAATAACAAGGTTTTCAAAATCAAGGCTTTCAAAATCCTAATCAATTTTAAAACCAAGGTTTTTAAAATCAAGGGTTTCATAATCAAGGTAATCAAGGGTTTAATCAATGGAATGCTACTAATCCTCAAATGGACTTGGTTCTCCAAAAATTGACCGAACATGAGAGAACTATGAAACAAATTCTAGAGTCCACCGATAGGAAATTCGTGCAAATGTTGCAAGCCCTTAGACCTCAATGAGCCTTACCTTCTAATACCGAGACCAACCCTCGAGCTAATGTGAGTGCTGTTAATACTCGAAGTGGAGCCACTTTAGTGGGACCTTCCATATCTTCGCCCATAAAGGAGAGACAAGGCCTGGAGGTCATAATGAGTAATCTTACTCCCCCTTCGGTGATTCCTCCCACTACTACTCCTAGTACTAGTTCTCCATTGCCTAATGAGCCTAACCCTAAGGTTGTTCAAGAAGCGATTCCTTCTCCTTCTCAACCTTCAACTTCAAAGCCCAATATCCCTTATGCCTCTAGGTTGGACAAGGCTAAGTTGCTTACCAAAGAAGACGTTCACGTTTCCAACTTTTTGAAAATGATTTCCCAAGTGAATGTTAACATTAGCCTTATTGAAGCACTTTCTCAAATGCCTAAATTTGTGAAAATGTTCAAAGATTTGCTCAATAAGAAGGAAAATATGGTTAAGCTTGTGAACACTCGTTTAAATGAGAATTGTTCCGCGTTTCTTCTCAAAGAGCTTCTCGAAAAGCTAGGAGATCCCGGACGATTCGTGTTTCCTTGCTCGTTTCCTCAAATTAATGATTGTATGGCTTTAGCGGATCTCGGTGCTAGCATCAATCTTATGCCACTCTCGGTATGGAAACAATTATCATTACCCTACCTTGTACCGACTCGCATGACTCTCGAGTTAGCTAATAGAACTCTCGCATACCCTGTTGGTATTGCCGAAGACGTTTTTGTTTGAGTCGGTACCTTCACTTTTCCCACGGACTTTGTCGTAGTCGACTATGAGATGGATCCTCGTATTTCGTTAATACTTGGTAGACCATTCTTAAGAACCGGAAAAGCATTAGTTGATGTAGTCAAAGGGAAATTAATTCTTAGGGTAGGGGATGATCAACAAGTGTTTAAAATGGGAAAATCACAAATAAATCGAATGGAAAAGAATTGGTCAATAGGATTGATGTTCTTAATTTTGATAATGAAGAAATTTTTATCAATCTTTTTGAAACTAAAAAGTTTAATCTTAATGATTTTGTGGTACATTCAAATCCACTTTTTGAAACTTCAAATGATAATCCACTTTTTGAAGAAAATAAGGGAGCTAATGATGATTTAGTGATGTCTCTTCTTTAAGTGATCATTCCACTTCGGATTTAGAGGCACTACCTTTTGAGCCTCCACTTTTAGATAATCCCATTTACGATACCGATAGTGATGACACTTTTTCAAGTGTTCATTCTCCTTTAGATCTTGGGGAGACACATTTAGAGCCTCCACTCTTTGATACCCCACTCTACGATGACTATGATGACGACACTTCTTTAAGTGATCTCATTTCTTCGGGATTTGAAGAGACACCTAGTGACCCTAATGATCCTTTTATCTCTATGAGTGATCCTTCTACTCTTGAGTCTCCTTTTGATGAGGATCCTCCACCACCAACGTTTGATACTACTTTAGAGGATTACTCTTTTGAGGAAGATTTTGACACTTTTCTCAATAATTACTTTCCCAATGAGCATGATTCCCACTTTTGATTTCGATTATGGCCTTTACCCTCCTTCGGACTTTAAGAAACCCGTTTCAAAGGAAAAGAAACCAGACGACACCAACATTCGGAGCACTTATGTTTTGACACCTCTTTTTCCACCTTCTTCGGATGAGATTGTGAGGTATATGAGCGGATCTTCTTCAAGTTTCGTAGAGTGTCTTTCTTATTTACCCCTAAAGGAAAAGGTGTTCGATCCCGGTATCAAAGTTTTTTAGCCATCTCATTATCCATCTGATGAAATAAAAGGAAACATTTTTGGAATTTTCGGAGCTACGGTTTCACCTAACCACACCTTCTACTATCACCATACCACCCTTTCCTTTAAGAGATTGATGCCTAAGGATACCCCACTCGTTTTATACTTGTGTGATTTTACCACCATGGGGTTTATTTCCTTTCGTGATGGAAATTATGTGTTTGACCCGGGTGGATTTTCTTGGGGTATTCCTTAAGTGAGTGTGTTTTTTATCGTGGAGAGATTTTCCTTCCTTGGAAATCTCGGTTTTTTCATGATTTTCCCATTTAAACGATGATATTCGGGGAATCAAGTCGAGCTAGAGACTCGTGAGAAAAAATCAAACACCGTTTAACTATGTTAGATTATGTTTACCTTTTTCAACCAATAAGTGTAGGGGAGCCAAGTAGGTTGTGTTTTGTGATGTTGTGCAGGGATATGTGCTTTAATGATCCACTTTTGGTGCTTTTGACGCAACCCGTGATCCCGTGTTTGTAAAACATGTAGTTTTCAGGTTTTGACTATGACATCATTGTACACGTTACCTCATGATATCAATATATATTACCACATTTGCATGAAATCTTTTCACAATCTTATGAATCATACACGAGAATACATTACTTTGATCATTAGAACATTGAGCATTTCATAATATTTGAGAACTACTGAAAACATTTGATCAACAAACATTACATTATGATTATGAGTATTTAATCATAAGGACACAGGAACATTTGTATGACTACATTTCAATGAGCATACGAGACTTTAAACAATCATTTCTTTTGGGACTATTAAGTCACCTCAAACACTTGATCATATGCATACATCAATTTGATTTATAAAAATCTAAACCCGTGATCACAATTTAATAGCAGTTACCAAGAAACTATTTTATGCTTTGCTATATATATATTTCATTCACCTTATAAACAATACTACAATACGACATAAACTACTTTTCATTATTAGACATTACAATTATCAACTTTGACTCATTTTCTCAAGTGTCTTATATTTTAAATAAAGTAAACTATACATTTATTTAATTATGGCTATACTTTCACCATAGACCCTAAAACTTAACCAAATTGACTTGGACTCGAACCTACTCCTACAGTATAATACCTAGACTCCTAACAACCATACCAAATCACTAGACTCGAATCTAAGACTATCCTAGGCATCCCATGCTAGCCGAATAACACACATTTACACTAACTTAAAATCCTTATAATCTTGCACTAGAAAACTTAACATGTACCAACACCTACTCATTAAACCTTGCACTATTCTAGTCACCTCATACCCTACTTGACTCCTAAAAACCGGCGGCTACACAACACCAAAGGCCAATGTACTTTGCCTTGCCATTAATGGAGTGTACCATGTAATCTAAGTACCTTGATCTTCTTGTACTAAACCTAGGAAAACTAACATCATCTCTCTCTCTCTTAGACGTGTAGTATACCCGAGCCACACACCCTCATAAACCTTGGATACTTAACAACCTTAAAACATAATCTCATTGTAAAAATTCCCATATTCGGATCTACATAACACCTAGACGAAACAAACACTTACACAAACATTTAATACCCCAAATCTTGGTTCCAAAGCATTTAGAGCTAGTCTACACGAGGTCCTTAGTGTTCAAAGCAAGCCAAGACCATACTAAGTCACGTTTAAGAAGTACCCGACGTGTAGAACTCGAGTAGAAATAAGGGTTTAACTAGTTTTGTTCATCATTCATCATCTTCATCAAACAAGTAAGTATACCACTTCATATCCTAATTCATTCACCATTTTACTACTCATCATTATGTACCATGCATAAGAAATCCTAGAAAACAAGGCTAAGGTTGCATGCATACGTAAAAACCACAATGACATAACCCACAAACACCATATAATCCACGGCTTAATATGTTTCGTGGGTAAGCCTACCCTTGGAAACCCTAGATCTATGGTGAACTAGTTGAAAAGCTTTGCTTATGAACCATAGAAGCTAGAACCAATATAGTAAACGCGAGACCTATAAATATAAGCCCATAATTCTCGGATTATTTTTAAGCCGAGTATAAACCACTTGTTGATAAGCCCATGTAGCTAAGATAATTATTTAGGAACTAAATAAGCCCACTTGTATAATCTCATAAGCCTTAGATAAATCCATGAATCAAATAAGCCCATTATACGGCTTACTGAAATAAGCCGAGACACAAATAAGCTATAAGCCGAGAGGACATAAGCCCATAAGCCCCAAGAAATAATTTTGGATATTTAGTTACTTAGTAAATTTACTAGTGACATTAACTAGCCCATGTCACAAGCCCGTTAGGCCCATAAAACCAAACTGGACCCTTAGTGGGCCAACCGAGCCCAATAAACACTAAAAACTATATTAGGAGACTTTTTGTTCCAAATTTGCCAAGTGGTGAAAGTATAGGCTAGAAACGTATTTCCCCAAAACCTTCATAATGTTTTTTCGAGTTATTTGTAAAGTAGAAGGACCAAACTTGCCAAAATCATAAGAACAAGGGTGCGTTTGTTTGTACCGAGAACCAACAACAAACCACAAGGACTAAATGGGTCATTTTGGAAACTTAAAGCAAGCCTTAGTTGCTTGTTTATTATTTTCGAGACTTGGGGGTGTTTTGTCATTTCACTAAAGATAACCGATCCCTAGGGACTCGGTTTGTAATTATTCGAATGTAATAAAACCCTAGGGGACCTTGTTTGCCACTTTTCAAAAGTATTATAAGCCCTAGGGGCGTTTTTTAAAATAAACATAACGAACGAGGACTAACAATGTGATACACTTAACGAACGAAACCCTAGAGGTTATTTTTGGAAGTTATTATAATACAAGGACTTGTGTAATTTTAATTTAATTAAAATATTAATAAAATATTTTATTAATAAATTAAATTAAGTATTTGGATTATTAAATAAATTATTAAGATTTATTTACGACACTTTATAAACAAACGAATCATATTAAATATATTTGGATCCTTAAGAAAATTTAATGGAATATATTAATTTCTTACAATTAATAAACTAAATAAAATATATTTTACACTTTTGTTGAACAATTTATATATATTTTTAGAAACTAAAATATATTATTATCGACAGCTCACTATAAGTTTAACACTTAAACAATCGTAACGACTTATTAAATCGTGATCATGCATTTCATCAACTACATTTATTTGTGCATTTTATTTGTGCATTTACTGAGTCATACATAAATTACTTAGGTATTTCTACCACTTCGTGATCATACTGAGCCAGCATATCCAGTGACTTTTTACTACTGCTTTATCGTTGAGATGAGTTCATGGCCCCATCTTTACTGTTTTTATAACTTGGGGAGAAAACATACTAAAAACATTATATATACAAACATGCACAAACAACATCAACAAACAACAACTTATTGCCTATTGTTTGCCCCATTCCCGTGGACTGTAATAGTTAGTAGTGTAGCGCGAAATGTTATGAATAGATCTATTCGGGTATTGACAACACCCGGCCTGTGTGACTTGTTATCACGAAGCGCTTAGGCCAAGCAAAAGGTTTATTTCATTGTCGGACTGAGGGAAACAACATCTGGTATGATCCATAATGGCGCCTGAGAATCATGTCTAGCTTCTATTACAGGGCAATAGGAACTGCTATAGTATTGGGCTATGATTGTCCTACTATGATCGTGGTGTTTGTCATATGAGTACTTTTATTTATTAAATTAAACTTGTGAATTCACCAACCTCGTGTTGACCCCCACATTTTTACTTTATATGTTTTCTCAGGAAAATAAACAGGTTCATGCATTGGATTCCAGCATCATAGGAAGCATCATGTTACCATCAGGCTGGGATATTCTTCAAATTTATAATAAATGTTGTTTTCAAACAAGATACTAAATGTGTACAATTTAATTCATGTAATATGTTTTTAAATGACTATTATGATCATTGCTCTATATACTGTGTGCCATCGATCCACCAAAGTAACACCCCACGTACTATTCCGTTGCATTTGACCATTATGGGGGTGTTACATAATGGTATCAGAGCGCATAGTTATAGAGAACCAGATCAAAAATAAATTTTTTAATATAATAAAAATTTAAACTGGACTAGAACTAGAATTTTAAATCAATTAAATTAAAAGAAAAATTGATTTTTAGGGAACCCTATAATTAGGCATGTAGCATATAGAGCATGCATATTATGTGAACTAATTTTACACTGATTTATAACCTCTGAGTTATTAAATCACCTAAGTATCTATACCTACTTTAATGAGCATTGTTAAAAGACATTAACCGCATCGCATATGCATTTTGAAAACTTTTTGAATTGTGTAAGCTAATACTTACTCAACTTTGAAATGCTATTATTTTCAAATATCATGACGACACCTACTATTGTGACTACTTTCGAGGAGCTCATGACACCTACCATCGCACCTCTATCGCCGACATCAGTTCTTGACGGACATGCATCCGACGCTGAGTCCAGAGAGCACCAGGCAGACGGAGTTATCATACTTTCAGATTCTACTGCCCCATCACCACCTGCTATGCCTATTTCTCTCACTTCACCTCTACCAGTTGTACCTGCATCTCCACCTGGAGAGGCAGATCAGGTTGTACCTACTCTACCACCTTTACCGCCACTTTCTACACTCCACTCTTATCCCACGAGTACCTTGCCACCTCGCAAGAGGAGGCGTGACCCTACTCCTGTCTCGACCTTCGAGGTAGGAGAGGGTTCAGGAGCCAATCAGGCTAGACTTGACACTCTACAGGCACAGGTTGACATACTTGTAGCCCGACAGGCACAAAATACAGCACTCATCCATGCCTTACTACATGCGGACCAGCAGGGACGCGTTGTACTCCAAGAGAGGTTTAACTCTCTGTATTAGACAGTGGCTGCTGAGTCACATGCTACTCAGAGTTCTTTAGGGATGACCCAGGACACCATACAGTGGCTTCTAGATGAGGTTTCTTACATCCGATACCATTTAGCATCACTAGAGGGTCATTAGTACGAGACCCAGGCTGCTGTACTCACCCAGGAGGAGACCTTCAGGATCTTCATCGACCTGGTAGAGATTCGTCACTAGGGGATTACTGCTGAGACGGATTTTCTTTGGAGTGCTGACACCGCACGCCAGATTCAGTTACTAGAGACTATGAGGCTTTCCCGAGAGTCCAGGAGAGCCATGGTCGACATGTAGGATGCTCATGCACCCATACCACCAGCCGGACCAACCGCACCTGCAGACAGTCACACTAGTGTGGGATAGATATCTTTGTATATCATGCCAAGCATTGAGTTGCATCTCAGCTCGCATGATTTAGGACTTTTGTACTTGTATTTCGTTTCAGTTGTATCTCTATCATTAGCACCTAACCGTAGTAGGTAAGTTATCTTTTGTTGTACTACAAACATATGTACCACTATTTCAGACAGGCTTGTCGTATCCCTGTCTTAGATTGGTTGTACTTGCATTATATTGTTATTCACCAGAAATGACATGTTATCATCTACTTGTTTGCTTGTATTTATATTATTATGAACTCTTGACAGGTTATCCAATTTGTTGTGAATTCTATGCATACACATTTTCCATGCAGCTTAATATAACAGTTGTATTGATCAACTAATAAATCTCATCCTTGTGTATTATAGAAAAATGGCACAAAGAGTCACTCGACAGAATCCCGAAGCTGCTCCCACAACGACTATTTCGGAAGCACAACTTAGAGTGCTTATCGGTCAAGGCATTGTTGATGCTCTAGCCGCCAGGGAAACACATCCCAGCGGAAACCAAGGCGATAGCCAAAACTCCAATGCTAGAGATCGAGTTTCTAGAGGGTGTATTTACCCTGACTTCCTAAAATGCAAGCCCAGATACTTCAAGGGCAAGGAAGGGGTAGTGGAGCTCATGCAATGGTTCGAGAAAACCGAGACTGTGTTCCGTGTTAGTGACTGTACGGAAGAAAACAAGGTGAAATTTTCCACCTATACTCTTTTGGAACATGCTCTCACATGGTGGAACTCACTAGTTGCTACCCTTGGGCATGATGAAGCCTATGAGATGACTTGGACTACATTGAAAGAAAGACTTACCGTGAAATACTGTCCTCGCGGTGAAATCAAGAAACTAGAGATTGACTTGTGGAACCTCAAATGCACATATCATGACATCACGGCCTACAATCAGAAATTTCAGGAATTGACTTTGATGTGTACCCGAATGTTCCCTAAAGTGAAAGATAAGATAGAGAAGTACGTTAGTGGACTTCCTGATTCTGTTCATGACAATGTACTCGCATCCCGACCCACTACGGTCGAGAGTGCCATAGAGTTTGCCATAGAGTTGATGGAAAAACGGGGACGTGATCACTTACTTAGGCAGTCAGAGTACAAGAGGAAAGTTGATGAGAACTACCGTAATCATCACCAGGCCCAACAACCAAAGAGACAAAACTTAGGTCAGGTCTGCAGTGTTGTTTCCTCAGGACCACCTCCATATGTAGGCAACAAACCAAAATGTTCCAAGTGTAACTTCCATCACTACCCTAATGTTGAATGCCGAAGGCCCGGATAGAGCAACACACATGCTCCGGCCAACAGGAACAACTCCAGTACCAATTACAGGCCCAACAATGGCAACAGTCAGAACTTCCGCGGAAGTGGACAACAGGGAAACCGCCAACACACCGGCAGTGGTAATATGGTACGTAGGGAAGTTCGTTGCTATGGTTGCGGAGAGATCGGACACATCAAACCCGAGTGCCTAAAGCGAGCAGTTAAGAAAGAGAACAGAGGAGGGGCACCAGCCATAGTTTATGTTATAGGAGATACCAGAACCAACCCCAACTCCAATATAGTTACTGGTACGTTACTTCTGAATAATCGTTATGCAACTATTTTGTTTGATACGGGAGCCGATAGGAGTTTTATATCCACAGAGTTTAGTAGTTTACTAGGCATCACTCTTACACAGCTAGACGACTGTTACAGAGTCAAATTAGCAGACGGTAAAATCATCAAAACTAATACTATTCTAAGAGGTTGTACCTTAAACCTTCTGAATCATCCATTCGACATTCATTTAATACCCGTAAATCTGGGTAGTTTCGACGTCATTATTGGTATGGACTGGTTAACAAAACATCACACAACCACTGTGTGTGACGAAAAGCTAGTCCGTATACCGTGGGGAGATAAAAATCTAATTGTCCGAGGAGAAGGAAATTCAGATAGAACTGACACCAGACTGAGTGTTATCTCATGCACCAAAGTCCAGAAGTATATACTAAAGGGATGTCTTATCCTTTTAGCACATATTTCAAAGACAGGCAAAGAAAATGAACCAGAGAAGAAACAAATCAAGGACGTGCCAATTGTCCGGGATTATCCCGAAGTTTTCCTAGACGACTTACCTGGTTTTGTTATGCATCAATATATTCTAATTGTTTAGGATATATATTTAGGATCTTTTATCTTTATAAGTTATCTTAGTGTTTATCCCTTAACTAGTATTTAAGGTTTCCTGTAATCATATTATCATAATCAATCAATGAAGTTAAACATAAAAATGTCTCTGGTTTTCTCATCTTCGTCTTAAGGAGCTAGCATCACGCTTGAAGGGGTGCGACTATCCCGATACTACCCGACAGGGTTGTATCAATTGGTGCTTTCATTGAGAGTCCTCACTTCGTTGGGGGGTTTTGATTTAAGATTCCAATCTAAAAAAAAGTCACTGTTCATTGAGATCACTGTTCATCCGGCACTGTTCATCAAGGTTATTGTTCATTCGGGTACTGTTCATCGACTACTATTTATCGGTACTATTCATCAGAAAAATATTTTTTTTCCGATTTGTTGTTATGGCATCGAACACTAGCGATCAGGATGCATTATCAAAGCTTTTGCAAATGGGTACGGTGGTCGAATAACAAAGTGAGTTTAAGTATCTTATAACTCGAGTAACAGGTATCTCTGAAAGTTTACTTACCTCGTTTTATATATCCGGATTTAAACCAAAGCTACAGTTAGAATTGTTGAGGTTTTACCCGAAACCTACAACATTAGGCGAAGCCTTCTATTTAGCCCGTATAGTAGAGACCCGTCTTGAGGAAATTGTTGAAGAAAAGCATACTATGGAAAAGAAAGCGGTTGATTCTTCTACAACACCAGGCGTTGCACTAGAAGTTGCACCTGAAGAAGTGAGGAATGTTACATCCGAACCTAACAAAGATCACCTTGAGCTTGTTGGGAAATCGCAGCATCTTATTCTTGAATCTCAACAACCTACTAATGAATCACAACCTATAGTTAATGACTCGCAACTTATTATCTGTGAATCGCAACCTATTGTTGGTGAATCGAAGCCGTCCATGGTTGATGAATCGCAAACCGAGGTTAGTAAATCACGGCTGCTTGTTGATGAATCGTCTTAGAGTGCCACGTTATTTGTTCAATTCGAATGGAAGGAGTGTAGAGTGGTCATCCAGAAATTGTTACTACTCAAGCTAGAGAACAAGTTGAAGGTGAGCATGCAAATGCTTAGTAAACGTCTCAAAATTTGGGACCCGGGAATCAATAGTTCCTTTCAAGATATCACCTTGAGGGCAAGGTGAATTCGAAGAAGTGGGGAATGTTATGCATCAATATATTCTAATTGTTTAGGATATATATTTAGGATCTTTTATCTTTATAAGTTATCTTAGTGTTTATCCCTTAACTAGTATTTAAGGTTTCCTGTAATCATATTATCATAATCAATCAATGAAGTTAAACATAAAAAAGTCTCTGGTTTTCTCATATTCATCTTAAGGAGCTAGCATCACGCTTGAAGGGTTACGACTATCCCGATACTACCCGACAGGGTTGTATCAGGTTTACCGATGGCTCGTCAAGTGGAATTTCAAATTGACTTGATACCAGGAGCTGCACCTGTAGCTAAAGCACCATACCGATTAGCACCGACCGAGATGAAAGAACTCGATGAACAACTTCAAGAACTATCAGACAAAGGTTTCATCAGACCCAGTTCCTCACCCTGGGGAGCTCTAGTGCTTTTTGTCAAAAAGAAAGATGGTTCTTTCTGAATGTGTATCGATTACAGGGAATTGAATAAGTTAACTATAAAGAATCGTTATCCACTACCACGAATAGACGACCTATTTGATCAACTACAAGGATCAAGTGTGTACTCCAAGATTGACTTAAGATCTGGATACCATCAGTTGAGGGTCAGAGAGGAGGACATACCAAAAATAGCTTTCAGGACTCGTTACGGTCATTACGAATTTCAGGTCATGCCATTTGGATTGACCAACGCACCAGCCATATTCATGGACCTCATGAATCGAGTGTGCAGACCTTATCTGGATAAATTTGTCATCGTGTTCGTCGATGACATACTCATCTATTCCAAGAATGAGCAAGAGCACGGAGAACGTCTTGCTCAAGTACTGAAATTGCTTAAGGAAGAGAAGCTATACGCCAAATTCTCCAAATGTGATTTTTAGATTCCTAAAGTACATTTCCTTGGTCACGTGATCGACAGCAAAGGAATTCAGGTAGACCCCGCAAAAGTCAAATCCGTAAAGGATTGGGCAGCACCCACTTCGCCGAAATAAATTCGCCAATTCTTAGGTCTTGCCGGTTACTACCAAAGATTTATAGATGGATTTTCCAAGATAGCTAAATCTATGACGAAGCTTACTCAGAAAGGCGTGAAATTTGATTGGGGAGAAAAAGAAGAAGCCGCATTCCAAACCATAAAACAGAAATTGTGTAGGGCACCTATTTTAGCCTTACCAAAAGGCAACAAAGATTTCGTTGTCTACTGTAATGCCTCACACAAAGGCTTAGGAGTTGTGCTAATGTAGAGACAGAAGGTGATTGCTTATGCTTCAAGGCAACTGAAGAAGCACAGGCAGAATTATTACCTTAAAAATCTGGAGGCACTACCTATATGGAACAATGTGCACAGTGCATACGGACCACAAAAGTTTGCAACACACTCTAGACCATAAGGAGCTGAACATGAGACAACGTCGTCGGATAGAATTACTCAGTGACTACGATTGTGATATCAAATACCACCTAGGTAAAGCCAACGTAGTTGCAGATGCACTAAGCCGCAAGGGAATTGATCCTCCCATGAGAGTTCGAGCCTTATGACCATTAGCTTGGATCTACGCAAGCAGATATTAGAGGCTCAACTCCAATCACAGAAGCCTGAAAACATTGGAAAGGAAGACATATGAGGAATGCTTAGGACTCATCTAAGCAAAGAGAAATGGAAGAAGTTGGTTACCATGTTACGGAGACTTGAGAAGCGTGATCATGCACGAGTCTCATAAGTCTAAGTACTCCATGCATCCCGGATCTGAAAAGATGTATCAGGACGTGAAGAAGTTGTATTGGTGGCTAAACATGAAGGCAGACATTGCCACATATATGTGAAGAAATGTCTGACTTGTGCCAGAGTAAAGACAGAACATCAGAGACCATCGGGTTTGTTAGTCCAACCCGAGATACCGAAATGGAAATGGGACAACATCAAAAAAAGAGAAAAAAACTACCAAATGGAAACAGCAACTAACTATGGCTCTTGGTGGGCCCAGACAACGTCCTAGGCGCGAGGCATGGGATGGCCTTCCTATTAAAACTCTTGATGTAGGGCTTTCTCTCTCAATTAACAAGCCCAGGGATCACAGACGAGATCTACCCTAGTGGTTTCGCTTTCATTCATTAACTATACGAAGATCTTCTTTCTTACCACTATGGACTTCATTACCAAACTTCCTACTTCATCTCACGGTTACGATACAATTTGGGTAATCGTCGACCAACTCACAAAATCAGCTCATTTCCTACCTATCAGAGAAAATGACTCTCTGAACAAGTTGGCCAAACTGTACCTAAAGGAAGTTGTGACTAGACACGGTATACCAGTCTCAATCATCTGTGATCGAGATGGTAGATTTACATCAAACTTTTGGAAAGCTATTCAACGAGCTTTGGGAATAAACTTGGACATGAGTACTGCTTATCACCCATAGACTGATGGTCAGAGTGAATGAACAATCCAAACATTGGAAGACATGCTGAGGGCATGTGTGATCGACTTTGGAAAAGGATGGGTCGAACATATACCATTAGTTGAATTCTCCTACAACAACAGCTACCATGCCAGCATTAAAGCAGCACCATTCGAGGCCCTCTATGGCCGCAAGTGCAGATCACCCGTGTGTTGGGTAGAGGTGGGGGAATTTCAGCAGACTGGACCCGAACTGATCCAATACTCTACTGAGAAGATCACTCTCATCAAACAAAGAATTCAAGCTTCACAAGACATACATAAGAGTTGTGCAGATCACAAACAAAAACCTATGGAATTCGCAGTAGGTGACCGTGTTATGCTTAAAGTATCACCTTGGAAGGGTGTTGTACGATTTGGAAAACGTTGAAAATTAAATCCATGTTACGTAGGACCTGTCAAGTTGATCGCCAAAATCGGTGAAGTCGCTTATCGTTTAGAGTTACCCCAGCAGTTGAGTCGGGTACACTCTACATTTCATGTCTCAAACCTAAAAAAGTGCTACGCGGATGATCTGTTAGCCATGCCATTGGAGGGAGTCCACTTTGATGACAAACTCCAATTCATAGAAGAACCTGTAGAAGTCATGGAGAGAGTAGTCAAGAAACTAAAGCGAAGCCAAATTCTGTTAGTTAAGATACGTTGGAACTCTAGGAAAGGTCCTGAGTTCACTTGGGAACGCGAAGACTCGTTTAGAGCTATGTACCCACACCTGTTCACCTGAGTAGTAACGTCATCTTAAGCTTTGAGGATGATTGTGGTAAGGTTACACTCGTTTAGGAAAACGAGGTAAAAGCGGTAAGTATTAAGCGTACGTTTAGGAAAACGTAAACACTTATGACCCTTTGTGTGGGATCGTTCTCGAGGAGGCTTAATGTGTGTGTTTAATTTGATTAAGATTTGAGATTATATTGATGAAAAGAAAGAAAAAGACGAATTACGCTAAAAATGACCCTAAGACGTAAAAAACGCTAAAACGTAAAATTCGACAAAACGAAAAAGTGTACCAAAATTTTAATCTTGATCTCTTTAATCCTAGAATCATAATTATTTAAAGAAACAGTCATAAGGCACTTATCATGATGTTTATCATTTTGAACACTTTCTCCCCCATTATGACTCACATCGGATGAATCAGAAGTGGTATTGCTATCACTCTTTTCCATCCCATGTTTGGCATAATTAGGTTCAGAATGCTCAACATGTTGTATAGTGTTGAAACTTGGCACCTGAGCAGTTGGTGCTTGTGACTTGTTGCTTGGTTCATGCTTTCCTACTGATTCCTTTCCATTGCTTACCGTGACGACCAAATTGTCACCTATTTCTTGCACCGGGTAGATCTGATCATCTTTTGACGACAGCTTGAAGCGTGTCTCTCTCTCATGTTCATGAGTTATTGTTGCATGTAATGGTTTAGACGACTCCTTGATTCTTTGAATTTGATCCTGTTTCAACCGTATCTCGTTGTAATTAACTAACCTGACCTCAATACACTTCTCAAGTATATTGATGTGATTAAGTAAACCACTTCTAAAGGTTTCAGTCTGGTAACCCGTATGCAAGTTGAAAAGCCGGTGAAGGATTGGAGTCGAATAATCAAAAGGAGGTACCATTGTTGAGGCAAAGATGTCCATAAATTGTGTGCGAAGGATTTCTAGACATATCTTCTCTTTAACCTCATGAAGATTCTTCCTTTCAAATTGTAACCGTAACTCATCCAAATTATTGAAAATCTTCTCTGAATTTATTCACTTTGCCAAAGGACAGTTGAACCGTGGCTGGAAGTTCGGTCATGTTGTGCGGATAGAGAATTGCAAGGTATGTCTTGAGCGCGTGAAATATTTCTAATGTTTTTTTGACTCAATTTGATCTCTTTGAGTTGCATGTGTTGTAGTTCTCCCTCATGAACTGTCGAATTCAATGAATCCGTTGAATTTCGATGAAAGATAATTGTGATTAATTGTCAAAAGATCAATACGATATTTGGTAGATCGTGGAGAAACCAAGAAAATGAAATTCGTGGGATTTGACAGAACCAACGAAAGATCCGTAAATAACTCTTAAAAATCCTTGTTTGATGATATATCTTTTTCTCGTTATTTGTCTCGTCACTTTATTACCTAGTCCAAAGAATCGTCAACCCAAACTCGTCATGCGTTTGATAAATAGTTACTGTTGCTGGTCACTTTATTTACCCTTGAATTTTGATAAATGCGTTTGATAAAGGACTGAATGTCTCGTCACTTTATTTACCCACGTGTCTAAGATGCCAGTCACTCTCACCCCACTACTTTGTGTATAAGATGTAGTCAATATTTGGGCTAATAAATATCAAAACATTAACTTACCCTAAACTAAAACAACCCTAATCTCACTATTCTCAAAAACTCCGCCTCACTATTTCTTTTAGTAACCAACAGCTTCTTTCCCAAAACTCAATCAACTCCAATCTAAGCAATTCTCTCAATCTCACGTATCAACAAAAACTGATCCAAACAAATGTTATCTCAATCTCCTACATCACAACCAATCAATCGTGATAATACGAACCATATGAATCCCACATCTTAATCATCGAAACCAATTTAAAACACTGATGTAATTCGAGGGTTCTTCAAGATCAAAAAAGGTCTCAAGTAGGTATTTAAAATTGCTATTTTATGTTCGCGTTGATCGAGGATGTTTTTTCTATGACGAGATCTTTTTGTTGTTATCGTGGGTTCGAGTCGAGTGTTTGTGAGTCGGTTGAGTGTAAAAAATGAGAGTTTTTTTGGGTTTCTAGTTTGAGTGTGAAGTTGTGATCGTGTGGGGATTTCGAGAGTCGTTGGGATGAGTCAGTTGTTGTCGAGAGAGAGGTCGAGTCTGTTTAGGTGATGTGTTCGAGGGTGTTGGTCTGTGTCGAGTCAGTCTGAATGTGTTGTCGAGTCGTGAGTCTGTGTGGTTGTGAAGTGTAAGTCTAGAGTGGTCTTGTTAAGTCAAGTTAAGTCTGTTTTGTGTCGAAGGTGTAGTGTCAGGTGAGTCTAGGGATGAGTCGAGTCTTGGTCGGTTTGTCAGTCGAGTCGAAGTTTAGAGTCGAGAGTGTTGGTTTGTTGAGTTTGAAAGAAATTCCAAAAATTACCAAAATTTTAATCTAACTTAATAAAAATACAAGAATTACTATTTTGAAAACCAAAATTTCTAAAAACTATTTAATAATTTAATATTGATTTTTAAAATAAAGGAAAAACCTAAAAAATAAATAAAATCAAAAAAGTAACTAAAATGAAAAATTTAAAAGATGTAAACCTCAAAATATAAAATTAAAACCTAAAAATATTTTTTGTAAAATTTTAAAACTATTTTTTCTATTTTTAAACTAATTAATTAACAACGGGTAAACGAAATTTGATAAAAAATAATTAAAGTAAGAAAAAAAATATAAATTTTGGCCAGAAAAATCCTAAACTGAACCACAAACACAGGAAAAATATAACTAGGGTAATAAGCTTGACCAATAAGCTTATATGAGCTTATTGGGCTACGACTTATATTGATCAGCCCAACCCAAACACCCCTTAAAGTAAAAACTTAGCAAGATAATACTTGAAAAAGACCCTAGGGCAGTGGTAAGTTGTGAGTGTGTTGGCAGTGGTGGTGCAGGTTCGAGTCCTGGACACGCCAAAAAAAAATTTAAATATTTTTTTTTCTTTTTACCCACTTGATGCCCAGTAATGTATACTTACCAAAACTCAAACAATAAACCAAATTAAGCTAGATTATACCCTAATTTGAATCAAATAAGTTCACAGACCTGGACTCTTCTCTCTTTTGGGGTACTTCCTTTTTACTTGTTCACAGTTACACAACTGACTCCAAAATACAACACAAACACGAATCACACTACTCTAACTCAAATTAGGATGTTTAATCCACCAGATTTCACAGAAAGTGGATATTGATGGTTTTGAGCTTGTATGATGGTTGTTTTGGACAAGGAGGGCACCCCACAAGTCAGTAGACTTGTGGGAGTCAAGAAAAACACAAATAAAGCAAATAAAAAACACAATGCCTACCACAAACCACAATATCAGCAACTCACTAACAAAATGGAGGTCTAGTAGTGTTTCTGCTATCCAGTGAACTATTTAAGTTGTTTTAACAATCCAAAGTGCTATCAAACCTACAATATCAGATCTTGCACACCTAAATTACCCTAAGACTAACTTTGAATCAGATTCCAATGCATAAATCACAGGAATGCGCCCTATAGGTCTGCTGATGTAGATTGCATACAGAAAAATAAGGTTACTGAACTGTTGTGCACCTAGGTGAAATTCAAACAACCACAAGTTCTCTTTTTACCAAGCAGGTACCTAAGATTTTTGTGCAAACTCCTAAATGATATTAGGTACTAATGACTCACTAGCTTTCATAATTTAAAACGCCAAATTTAACCTTCACAAACCCTACTATGTATCTATTCAGTTTTTAGACTAAAACTTGAATTTTCAATTTTTCTACTACCAGACTTGATCCAAGCATAAAAACAACTAGAATGAACCTAAAGAGCAATTCTAGACAGAATTAAATCCTAGGTGATTACTATCACACCTGACTAAACTCAAATCCAAACACACCTTTAACTAATGAGACCTTAATGAATTCTAAAGCAAGTTCATCAAATAGTTACAATTTCGCAAAGCAAAGACTGAAAATGATTAAATAAACTCAATTATCAGATTTCAGCGAAACATTCTCACTTTTTATCAAATGAAAACCAAGCCTCATACACATTTACTAACAGATCTTTATGTAAAGAATGAAAAAGGGAAAGTGGGTCAAACCTCAGGGATACACATCCATACCCCCGATTTTTCGAGCTTATGTGCTAGCGAAACAAGCACAAGATTCCAATCCTGTAAAAACACCAAACAAACACACAAAATCCAAGAATCAAGACCTATGGTCTTGATTCAGTGAGCTTACAAGGTAGATGAACAAACCCCACTTTTCTTTCAAAATCTTTTCAAAACCACTTCAAACACTTAATACTTGAAACTTGATAATAAATTTAAACAAGAAAATTTTAATCCACTTCAATCCTTATACGGATTAATTTGAACAGGAAATCACAAACACAAATATAAAAACATTCACTCGAATCATAAACATTAAATAAAAAGGAACTCGGATATTTTAAAAAACTTCAAACTTTCATTTCATAAAAGAGATTTTACAAAAATCCGAGACAAAGGAAAAAAGGGCACCACAAGTCGGTCCTCAATTTATAGCCTCCTCGGATTGTTCTAGAATGAAGATAAAAGAAAACCCTAATCTAGTGAGTTTCCAAGATTACCCTTACTGAAGATGCGGATATAACTCGAATATGCTGATTTTGATTCCTCAGTTTGAATTGTTAGAAATACGTTTTTACGTATATTAGAAGTATCGGTCACTCCACAATAATATTTATGTTGTAATAGCTCGTAGTTAGAAAATAGTCATTAGTTACTTATTAACTTAAGTAAGAACCGGTCCATGGGCTTGTCATGGACCGGCCCAAGCCCATGTTTGCTTGGAACTATAAATACCCCTTTCCACCATGGAAAGGGGTTGGTTGTTGTCATTATTTGCTAGTTTCCATATTAATAAAATACACATAGTTTCTCTCACTTTCTCTCTCTAACTTTCTCTCTCTAGAAATCAACAAACCCCTTCATAGATTCATTGATTATCAATATTCTACATTTGGTATCAAGAGCTATGGGGTGATTTAAGGTAGTGATTTGTGTGGTTTTTTAGTTTTTGATTGTATTAGTGTTCTTTAAGAAAAACCATCTTGATTCTTGGTGTTTTTGGTGTTTTTGTGATTGGGATTAGTGGATAAGTATTAGTTGTTACTTATTTTAGTCGAAAGCACAAAACTTTTTGGGTTATTTGGTCAAAATCTGGGTTTAATCTCTTGTTTTTGTGGTCGACTGTTCCTCGTAAGAAGTTTCTGATTAACCCAGCAGAAGTTCCGGATCAACAAGTTCCGAACCAAGGAAACTTCCGGATCAAGAAGTTCAGGATCAAGAAGTTCCGGATCAAGGAGTTCCGGATCAACAAGTTCCGAACCAAGGAAACTTCCGAATCAAGAAGTTCCGGGTCAAGAAGTTCCGGATCAAAAAAGTTCCGAACCAAGGAAACTTCCGGATCAAGAAGTTCAGGATCAAGAAGTTCCGGATCAAGGAGTTCCGGATCAACAAGTTCCGAACCAAGGAAACTTCCGGATCAAGAACTTCCGAATCAAGAAGTTCCGGATCAAGCCCAAAAGTTCCGAACCAAGAACTTCCGAGTCAAGAAGTTCCGGATCAAGCCAAAAGTTCCGAATCAAGGTAATCTTCCGAATCAACAAAAAGTTCCGAATCAAGGTAATCTTCCGAATCAACAAAAAGTTCCGAATCAAGGGTTATTTTGCTTGTTTTTTCGACGATTTTTTAGAGGATTTAATCTTGGTTTCTTACAACAAAAACACAACACAATTCACAAGCTTTACTTCACTGCTCGATCAACCGATAATCTCTGTTTCTTTGAAGAAAACAAAATGAATCCAAGTTCATTAATGCCTCAGATGACATCTCTTACGGATATCTCGATCATAACGGGGACTGATAGTCGTCCACCAATGCTTATTAAAGAGGTGTTTGAGGCATGGCAGGGCCGTATGATGCAATACTTGAAGGGCAAACCAACATACGGAAGGCTTATGGTCAAATCGATTTTGAATGGTCCACTCGACTATGGTACCATTGTGGCAAATAATGTGTCTCGACCAAGAGAATATGAAGAAGTCACACCGGCACAACAACTCATTGCTGATGCTGATGAAAAGGCTCTACAGACACTTCTCCAAGCTCTTCCGCATGATATTTATCGTATGGTTAGTCAATATACGGTTGCCAAAGATTTATGGGAAAGGTTAAAGGTGTTGCTACAAGGTACGTCTCTCACCAAACAGGAAAGGGAGTGTCAGCTGTATGATCTGTTTGATAGATTCACGTACAGCCCAGGGGAAACACTACACGATTAT
This sequence comes from Glebionis coronaria, assembly GCA_025667525.1. NCBI lineage: Eukaryota > Viridiplantae > Streptophyta > Magnoliopsida > Asterales > Asteraceae > Glebionis > Glebionis coronaria. Next base: position 290,654,986 of record CM046880.1, on the reverse strand, counting down.
TACTTCAGATTCACTACTCTAATGAATGATCTGAATGTATACAATCTTGTAATTGCTCCATTCCAGGTTAACACCAAGTTCTTGAATACTTTACCTCAAGCTGAATGGGGTGAGTATATTACC